>JAOXJM010000019.1:60596290-60613163 GCA_026413425.1 Tringa solitaria
GAACAGGCTGCCCAGGGAGGGTGTGGAGTCCCCTTCTCTGGAGATCTTCAAGATCTGCCTGGATGCAGTCCTAAGCAATGTGCTATAGGAGGTAACCCTGCTTTGGCACCGGAGTTGGACTAGATGATCCCTAGAAGGTCTCTTCCAACTCCAACAATTCCGTGATTCTTTCTTTGAAGCACAATTTGCTTCTCCTGCCTTTGAAAGGCAGAGTCACACCTTTGTCCAGAGTGGCGCGCTGTCCCAGCAGGCTAAAGGGCACGCGTCTACCTCTGATTACTCATTCACCACGGTAATTATTTTGTCCGTTTATGGCTAATGACAGGGGGTTAGCCTGCCTACTTTATGTAAGGCATGTGACAAACATTCTTTTTCTCCCCTCATTTCCCTGCAGCAAAACACATCCTTGCTGATGTCACAGAGTAATAGGGCAACTCAGTTCAGCTGCTGGATGTAATCAAGTCTCCTTGACCTTCCTTTGATAAAGGTGACTTGTAGCATCCATTTTAAAACCATGAACAGAACTATAGACTTCTGTTATTGATAGAGAATTCAAGAGAGGGAAGTAGAGAAGAAGGGAAAGCATGAGGTCGGAGTCCAAAATGTTGCATAAGCTGTGTCAATGGGGAAGAAGAGAGTAGGGAAAAGGACAGAAAAGGGAAAAAAACCCCAAACATTGTGATAGATTTCTTGTGAAACTAAGTGTTCCAATAATTTCATGACAGGTGAGGGAGGAAAAGCAGAGGCTGCAATAGTGAGGAGAGTCAAATCTCAGATTTCTGAGACCATGCTCAGATGGAACCTTGAGCCAGGCAGGCACACTAGAGAGCTCCCTAAGCTGCCTCAACAGTACGATACTCATCCAATATCCTTCAAGGAGGAATCACCTGAGGAAGCTATCAAAGTTTCCTCAAAACTCTGGGGGCCAAATTTGCTCCTACTGTCTCTGCAGTCTGGAAAGACCTTGAATACAGCTGCAGAAGAGGAAGCACATGGGCAGGACGCAGTCCCTAATCCTTTGTGCTGGGTACAGGGTTTTGCACATACTGTGTACAACTGAGTACCACATTTGACTAAAACTAATGGATGGAACTGGATTCATCCAAATTACAGTACCGAAGCCCTTGTTTCAAAAGAGTTTATTTAAACAAAGTAGGTACATTTCACAGAAATGGTTACAAAATGCATAGCATATTATAAACAATACTGTTACTTTACAGATATTAGTTGTTATTATCCTAAATATTGCATTTTAGAAACTAACCAGCCTGCTTGGTGAATCAGAAAGCTAAAAATCCCCAGTTATCCTGTCTTAGGCACTGTGAAAAAAAACAAAACAGGATGATATAACAAAGCAGGTGTCCACTTTTTCAATCATTCTACTGATTGTTTTCTATTGCTGCATTATTAATTTACCAGTTCTTGGTATGTGGAAAGATCTGGCCCCTGGAGTCTCATACCAAGAATAGATTTCCATCAACTGGAGCACAAACAGCACTTGCTCAGCCAACCAAAACCCCACGCAACGCCAAGGAGAGATGACTGAGGGTCTTTACATTGGTTAACTTAATGGACAGACTGTATGAGTGGACAAAAAGTGTAGCAGTTTTTTAAAGTTGTGCAGATATGTCACACCCACGCTGCTATTCATAAGCAACTTGATTGTAAGTTGGCAAGTCCATACATATTTCAAGCTTGACTTCAATGGAAGCTGAATATCCAGCAGAAACAGACTTTACCCTCAGTGGTGATACAATGCCACAGAAAGTGGAATTGAGCCCTTTTACAGCACCTGAGAACTGAGCACACCTCAAAAATTCAGAAATTCACATAACGAAGGCCAGAGGTGTCTGTTTTCTGATCTTTGGGATGCCAGGGCACAAAGAAATAAAAGTGAAGAGCACAGCACTGATTCATAACCATAGCTGAGACAGATACCAGCTCATTCACACAACACTTCAGCAGTAGTTATGACTGAAATTCTTCCCATTTACATCTCTATGACAATAAGCAGAAAGCAAATGCTGAGGTAAAAGGAGCTGCACTAGGTTTGCACCGGTGTAAGCAAGTTTAGAATCAAGCAAGCTATCAAATCCATTATTTCACACAAAATAGAGAAAGAAAAATCCCCTTATTTTCAAAACATATAGATACATGTAGACCAAAACATGTATGTTTTCAAAACATATAGATACATGCTCAAGAATAAACTGATTTTCTGTATTATGACATGAGCTTTACAGTAGTTTAAACTTGGCTTGGACTGAAATTAAAGAAGCTTGAACTCTGGCCAGCAGAGCTCCTTTGGAACTGTTTGTCAAGAGAGAAGAATGAGGTCTGAAGCAGTCCAAGAACATCCGTGTTTCATTCACCATCTTCAAGTAGTTTTTGTAAGTTGTTCTGTATCTTAGAAAAAGAGAGAAAAATAATTGGGAGGCAGGAAGTGTTACACTGTATTAAAAAACACACACAAAATAAAGACATACTCTTCAATATACTCTCTCTATGCATGTTAATTCTGTCACAACTATTCATATCAATGGTATTCATGTTAAATGCTTCCTGCACCAGAATCAAAGGAAACATCTGGATATCATCAGCCACCAGTACACCTAGTTTTCACACTATAAGTATCTCCTGCTATTTCCTCCCACAGATTCTCTCCTTCATGGTGAAAATAAAATAGAGAAAACTTAGAGCCAATTATTTTGAATCTGATCAACCCCCAAACAACTCTCAAACCTCAAAGTTGCAGCTCTTAGGTTTAAGTGGATAAACCAAATAGTTTTGTAACAACTTCAGCCACACAGCTGGCTATGATGCACGTGCAGCAAAATAAGGTCTTCTCATCATTAGCAGACATGTCCCATTTGCCAGATCGGGTGTACTGATTACAGGTTATCTTCTCCTTGTTACACTGAAGGCAATGCCAGCCAGTCGCATCAAGGATGATTTGCACAGACCTATTTTACACAGTCTATTTATACACCTTTCATCTCCTTGTCCTTTAAAAGCAGAGAGGGGGGAATATAGTAGGTCACATCCCCTGGCACACATGTTCTCTCTATCTCAGTAACTAGCAGTCACCGGCTACAGAAGGTTCAGTCGCAGCTACTTTCAGACTGTAACTTAAGGAGCCTGTACTTCCTGCTCAAGGATATCATTTCTTAATCCTACCTCATCATTTCTAGCCTAGATGCACACTTTTTTCAAGAGGCATTTTGGGGAAAGGAATAGAGTAAGAAGCACTTATTTTAAAAGTTCTTTTTAAGAGTCATTTTATAAGAGTCATTTAACACATACTTATTCTCTTACTGTAATGTAGCTTGTTGAAAGGAAATTCCTGTGTATCACTAGATGATGCTTTCCCTCCCCCAACTTAATGCTTCATCCTCTGATAGACGTGGTGCATTTTAACAACTTATTAAATACACTTAAAAGCCAAAGCAAAATTCTGCTAAGCCACAGTAATTCCTTGGCTCTGAGTATGAAGTACAGCTTGTAAAAATTACAAGGCCACACTGAAAATGTCATTGCAACACAGTCTGGCACTGAACGTTTGTTTTTTTTTTTTACCTGGTGAGTAATTTTTAGTTTTTAACCTAGATAATTTCTGTGCTCTAGTTTACAATGCTGCAGTTGCACAGGAAGCAGGGGAGAGACAAGAAGTTACACAGGAACTTTTATGCTACGTTACGTGCTGCAGCCAATTACTAGCACTTTTTGCTAAGGCATATGAAACAGTTAAGCAACCACAATGACTTTTCTCAGAGAACACAGATTTCTATTTGATTTCTACCAGTTTTGCAGTACAAGAGGAGGGTCAAACATCTTGTTCTAACCACTTCTCATCTAGTTTAGAGAAGACTGGGATGTGGCAATACGCAGCTACAGGCAATACTCATATAGCTTGTATGCACAGCAGGGGATTGTGTCTTGAGCATCTGGCAAATACAAGGTGAAATGTTAAGGGTCCAATCCTGCAGACACTAACTGAAAAAAGCACATGACTTGAGATTCTAATTCAGGACAGAGGGTCACTTCTCTGGGAATAGCTGAATGATCCAACCATCCAGCTGCCTTTTACTGTGTCTCCAAGCAGAGACTATATAAGGGAATGGGAAAGTGCCTAGCCCTGCTGCAAAGGGCTGGCTGGCTGGCCTCCCACTGGAATGAAGCAAGGTCCCATGAACCAGTTTGCCAGCCTGTCCCAGACAGCTGGAAAGCACTAACCTCTTATATGACCCAAGTTGGCTAAAGATTGTATCTGGTAATCATCTGGTAAGCATCTTCCCCTTGTATTCATATTGTTATTACCCAGAGCATACAGAGGGGTTATGCTAGCAATATTACTCTAGACTTCCACAGCCAAGGAGGTGGAGATCTGAGGGCTAGAAACCTCTTTTTGGTAGTCTTTGTAAAGCCTACACCACACAGGTAAAAAAGTGACATTATATAATTCCAGCTTTATGCCATTTGAGAAATCTGGTTTCGGAAAAAAAGGTGCTGAAAGACCTTGGCATGCACTCAGTTTTAGAAACAGAGGCAAAAATATCCTGTGTGACTTCAGCACATAGGAATTCAAGTAACTTTTGTTTTCCCTCCACTTTTTTCCATGCTTGGCCAGTGTATGTGTTCCATTTCATACACCTGTACCAGGGGCAGCTGTCGAGGTTCAGGGGCAGGGAGCTGCACGGGCAGCTGCTGTGGGAAGAGGCCAGGGGCTGCTCTGTGCCAGATACAGCAGTTCCAGCAGCCTCCAGTGGACCCACACCAGGGCACAGGTGACCCCCTCAGCCAAGATGGTGGTGAAGCCTCTGGGAAAGTGTATTTAAGACACCAGAGAGAGGAGAGTAAGAGGGGGAGAAACAGCAGAAGGAACACCAAGGTCTGAGAAGGAGGAGGAGGTTCTCCACAGCAGAGAAGATGTCCACACTACAGTCTGTGGAAAACCCATGCCAGAGCAGGCAGTTGTTTCCTGAAGAGCTGGAGCCCTTGGAGAAGCCCGTGCTGCAGCAAGAAAAAATATGGGAAGAAAGGACCAGCAGAGAGAAAATACGTACTGACTGTATCCCCCCACCAGCCCCACTTGGGGGGCAGGGAGTGGGGTGAAGAGACAGGAGCAAAGGAGTAAAGTTGAGCCTAGGACAGGGGGAAGGAAAGGTGTCTACCATTTGTCTTTGTTTCTTACTACCCAAATCTGTTTTAACTGGCACTATATTAAATTGATTTTCCCCAAGCTGAGTCTGTTTTGCCTGCAATGGTCACTGGCAAAGCAGTGTCCCTGCCTTTATTTTGACCCTTGATGTCTCTCCTTGTATTTTCTCCCCCTACTCTGCTAGGAAGGGGGGAGTGAGAGAGTGGTTGGGTGGGCATCTGACCTCTGGCCAAAGTTAGCCCACCACAGCACCTGAAGTGGAAAGAGGGTCTGCACGCTCACTCTTGTTTTACATAGGCTTCCAATTTAAGTCAGCAAGTGCATTTAGTTTTGCAGTTAGAGAATGGTAAAAAGGTAAAGGTCAGGTATAGGGAATTACGCAACTGGTGCGGCAGCATTTGCTTTACTAAGAGAAACAGGCAGATTCCAGCTACCTCATACAAAGAGGCTGACTGCAGATGAAAGTGAGCATCATTTGTCTGAATCAAAAAAACAAAACTCAAATGAAAGCCTCTGACAGAAAAGTTCAACAAATAGTAATAAAAGTTAAATCCAGAATCCTTAGCCTTGATGAAAAAAGCCCACATGAGATCATTACATACAATAATCAACCCTCAAGTGTCCAGTGCATTAGTACTTCCAGTTGTAAGCTTCAGCTCAAGCCAAATGTTTACATGTACCAGTGCTTGTACTTGGACTAATTTATAGTCCAAAACCCAGTCCTTTGGTCTAGGAAAACACGCCAGCTTCTGGTACCAAATCTGGGGGTAATTTAGCACTTTTCAAAATAGAAACTCAGTAAGAACATGACTACTGTATCAGCATTTGCATATATCATAGGAAGTTACCTTTTCCAATTTTATAAGGTTAGCAGTTAACTCATCACAAAGGGCATCAGTGTTAATTTGCAGATGAGATCCCAAATCTTGACGCATAGGATGTCTGTCAAACACAAGGAAGAAGTATGACAGAAGTGAAATAGAGGAAAACTGAACTGAGACATACATTTAGATGGGAATACAGTGGCAACATTGTTAATTGTACTTATTTACAGAAACAAAGGCCTAAGTCACTTCTGCACTCTTGACTACATTCTTTACGAGGCCTCATTCTCAAGAAGTTTGGATGGAAAACTTTACAGCTATTTACACTGCAAATAAGCTGAAAAGTTGCATAAATTCCATGTCCTGTGACTTGGATGAAATCAAGAAGCCAAAACCCTGCACGCTGTAGAACTGCACATTAGATCACCCTGTGTCTTCTACTGTTTGTGATCAGAGCAACAGAAAACAGAAAATTTTCTCGTGGAAGAGTGCTTCAGAAGAGGGACACAGCATCCTGCTCATAAAAATATGCCAAACTTCTGGCTTTTGAATTTTGAAAATGGCTTTTGACATTGCCTACTGTGAGAGGCAGATTTACCCTGTCCCTCCTCACATTATTGGCAAAATATGAATGCAAGCTTGCTTAAGATAAAGAACCATTTCCTTCCTACTTGTTTTTTACCAAGAATCTAGCTCTGTCTTCTGACAGATACAAGTCCTACTGCTTTCCACAGAAGACAGCTGAGAGTAGCTGGATCCTAAGCAGCACAGTCATTGTTCAGTATGACCACAACTGCATTGTCAGAGTGACCTGTTTGTCACGGATGGGTCACCAGAGAAAATAGAATTAACAAGTACGCTTATTCAAGTGCTTGCTACAGGTTTGAAACACCTTGCAGACAGTTCCATCCAGCCTAGCTACAGCTCTGTCTTGCATTTTATTTTCCCTCTCTCTTCTTCAAGTGATACTTCTCCAGCTGTCTGCATTCCCACTCATGCTGCATGTGCCTGCAGGTTTTGCACTGAAATTTACAAATGAATTCTGAAGTCATATTTTTCAGAGCAGCTCAGAAAAAAATCAGTTATAAGAAGGGGAGAAGAGTTAATGCAAAGTTTACTGCTGAACAAACTGATTAGTACTCTCAGCAGTGTCCAGTTCTGTCCTAAGTATCCAGCTTTCTCTCCTAAGAGAGGAACAGGAAGCTGATAAAACTTAGTGGCTTACTGCTGTGGTCTATGCTCCTGCACTGCCTCTCCATTTGATGCTTGCATACTTCCTAACCACGCAACACAGAGATTAAAAAAAAATTAAAGATATATATGCAGGGGCAGATGACATCCATGACTAGGTGCAGAATAGAACTATCTATACAACTATGGCCTCTTTCCCTATTTCCTCTTCAAACACACAAAGAACCTTCCCTTGGTGTGTCTGGATTTTTTTTGTGCGTTTTGTTTTAGTTTTGTGGTGTGGTTTTTTTTTATTTTATTTTATCAAGACAGGATAACAATTTCTAAAGAGAATATAGGCAGCCCAAAGCTTTAGAAAACATACAAGCAACTCAGATGTATTAGCCCAAAGATTACAAAGTACCTCCTGTCATCTTAGGCTAATCAAATGACGTTAAGACTGAAGACAGAAGTTTTACCTTTTCCACAGTAGTGTTGCTTTCGAAATGAACTGCTCACTTCAGCAGTTTACACTGAAGTTATAGCTATCTGAAACATTCTCAAGGCAGTAATAACCCATGATATATCGCATTTGTACTAGAAGTCTTAAACAGAATGCTGTGAGATAAGGCTAGCACAGATACAAGAACTACAGGACAGTAAAGTCCCACAAGGGCACTACAGTATCACAGTGGTTTCTGAAGAAAATAGATGAGTGTGACAGATACTGGAAAAAGATTTTAAAACCCCAGAATTTTACAGACTATATCTTACTCCTTAATATGTGACTCAAAGGATGTGATGGAAATAAGGCGTTCCTCCAGGACATTGATCTTGTATCTCATGTAGAAGGTAGAAAATATTAATATACAAACACTGCAAAAGAAAAATAAGACACATGAGTTAATGGAAACATTAGAGGTACTTGACAAATTTAATGTTATAAGCCATTTAAATTGTTACTTGTACATGCTGAATAATAGAAGTACCGCTCTTAGAAACACCTCAGGAATACCCATCAGTGACACTGAGACAGTTATGAAAATCTAACTTTAAGTATGGCTTTGCTAAGTGACACGTAAAATGAACATGCAAGTAGTTAAACTCTTAAGTTTCCTGAACCAAAGCACCCTTTGGCTTTTAAAAGTAAAAAGCCTATTAAGTAAGCTTGCCTCGGCATTTCTTTTTCTGAAAAGTCTAACGGCCACAATTCCTAATAATTTCTTTTTTTCAAGCGAAGGTTAGATTATATTCATTAATGTAATCATAAGAAAATCCTAGTATTTTGACAATCTTGGTATTAATTGTGAACTTACAGAAATGCATAAAATATAAGTACATGGTTCAGAGACAAAAGCTTCTGGGACTTCACTTTATGGAAGAACCTGAAGGCTTCAGAATGGCCTGCAAGAAAAAGAACAAGTGTTATTTTGATCAAAGCAGACCACAGCACACAAATGGGTTTTTTTAAGCATGCAACAGATACATAAATAAAAGGATAAACAAGAAAGAGAACTTCCAAATTATGTGAACTGACATAACTACATGAACTTAACTTAGTCCAGCTGAAGATCACTCCTTGACTCCTTACCATTTCGAAGACTGTTCCGGGTTTTTCCATCAGGTGCACGTTTACTGTGTGCATCTGAGCGGACAGACTTTGCCTCAGCCTTGGAAACTTTCAAGTGAGTCTGTGTCTCAACGACATGGTAATCTGTTAACAGCAAGATTTGTAATGAAGCTGAAATATGAAGTCAAAGGAAGCTGCTGGTAGCTTACGTTAGTCAAGGAGCTCGGGAAGAGGTGGATTTTAAAGGGTGCATTTCTGGACTAAAAAGCACCAGTTGGTTTAGTAGCCTTAAAACAGTTTGCATAGTAATTCCACGTCATCACAAGATATAAAGAAGCACCTGGACTGGAAGAGGATGATGTATGCTGCACTTAGATTTCCAGATCCTTTGAAAGATGGCAACCTATGCAAACTTCAAAGGTTATCACTGAATTTCCAGTCAGAAGATTATACAGATGCAAAAGTCATCTCTCAAAAGGACTGAATGTGCTGAAGTAACGATTCCAAATTACTTTAATAGCAACATCAAATGGAGATATTGCTCCCTGTCCTGACTGTTTTTTAAATGCAGATGGTGTCTTGAAAGAGATGGGACAGAAAAATGCAGTCACACCCGGTTTTGTTCATGTCTTACTTGCACATGCTGGACTGCTCTAATGATGCAAAAGAAACTGAATCACAAGTGACAGACCTGTGCTCCCCCACTCCTCAATTCCTTTTCCTAGGGTGATTCTTTAACTGGATATTGTTTTTTTCACTTGTGAAAAAAAGAAAATGGAAAGGTTTGAAGTATCTATTAGCTGCAAGGAAGACAGCCAGTAAAAATCATTATTCAGAAGCACTCATCTGGCAAGTGATGACACCACAACGTACTTACTGCTTCACAGACACCACCAATTAATTAAAAATACACACAGAGTAAATACCAAAGACCAACAAAAGCAAATAGCCCCAAGTCATACCACTGAACAAAAGACACACAGGGAAAAAGAAGAGTTAATTAAAACTAATGCAACAGAAAGCTGCTGTAAAAATGATAGTATTTAATGGAAAAGTAATCATAAAAAGTTTCTTATGACATAAATTCTTCTATACTCAAGATGGAATCTGGAGTAGTAACAGCATAATAACACATTAATACATTAATATATATTTATTGTATAGCAGAATAATACCTTAGGTTTTGCTAAGAACATTTAGCAAGCGCTACATAAAAGAAGTTCTACTGTACTTATGAAATTATGTGCAGTGAGTTACTGCACACCATTCCTGCTAATTAGTTGAAGAACTTGAGGTATATAAGAATACAAACAGTAGTGTTAAGAACAAATAATTTTAGACAGTATTTTCAAGTGTCTTAATAACTGCAAAGAATAAGGGTTTAAAAAACAAAACCATAAAAACACATCTCCAAAATAACTTTTTCATGGACAAATGCCACCATGGTAGAGCATGTTACTTGTATAGATTAGAAGAATTTACACTGCGACTTGAACTTCTTTAAAGTAGGGGGTTTTGTTTGTTTCTTTTTCTGTTTTTAAAGGAGGAACATGTCCTACATTGTATCTCTGTAGTATAACTGATAGGGGGTGTGGGGAGTAGAGAGAGTGGGTTGCATGGATAAGCAACCGGAGCCAGTAATGACAAATCAGATCCACTACTGACCAAGTCATTGTCTGAGTCTGGGTTGCAAAGGGATATAATAATAGAAACGCAGCTATTGTGGCTTTGAGGAAGACCTTAAAAAACATGTAATTCTCCAGGATTGTGGAGAATGTAGATTGCACATCAGAAAGCGATTACTGAAGCAAAACTGAGAACTAAACCATTCTAATTTTCGTGGGGCCCCATGATCCTACTCACCTTGGAAGCATTCCAGCTCCGGGGTCTGTGAACCTGTGCTGCTGGACTCTTCCATCTCTTGTCTCCGCTGCTGCACTATTCCATCCAAATCAGAATAGTCCTCATTGAAATCCTGATGGGAAGAAAGAGTCACAAGAAAACTCAGCCCTGTTCTAAATCTAAACAACCTTATTTCCTCCGACTGCTCTCTAGAAACTGAACCAACAATTAAAAGATTTAAAATCGTTTAACCAGGAACAATCTTTGATATCAAGACATTGAGATCAAGTTAACAAAATAAGCCCTGTATGATCACCAGAATTCAAGCCTCATTCCCTGCTTTCCTTTAAGGAAAAAGATTAAATCTGTGTGCAGAAGAAAGACTGCTAAGTTAGACAAACTAAGAAATTCAGGACAGGCACTATTAGAATTAGACTCTGGTCACCACATGTGGCTACACAGCTCTTTCAAATGGCTGAGCTGGTCCACAGAGGAAGGACTGCAACTAGAAACACTTTAAGAACTGCTTATGGCAAAGGAAGAAGCAACTTCAAATCAGCACAGAGCGCTGCAGAACCTCACTGCTATAGAGAGATACATAGAGCACACGGACTTCAGAATATATATAAAGCATACAGGTGCATATATATATATATAAATATATATATATACTACCATGTGATCAGATCAAATTGCACTTATGCCAATCACTCTCACTGCTTCCTATTGTTAAAAAACTCGTGGAAGTTTTAAAAACAGATGTCATGATTTCCTTCAGTTTCTTCTTAGCCACTTTAAGTAGCTCTTGCAATGAGAAATACCATGCAATAAATGAAGAACATTTAAGCCATTTACCAATGGCAGAGCTGTAGGACGATCGGCTCTGAAGCTGTTTTCTGCAGAAGAAGGATTTGGACTGTTGCCCACGCTCGTATCCTGAAAAAAGCAAAAGTGTTAACAAGGAACACACTCAGAAACTACATAGCATTTAAAAGCAGAAAAACAATAATAATGAACAGGAACCTATATACCATCTTCACTCCCATTAGTACTTACCTCAAGATGTCTACAGATAGATTTTAACAGCTTGTAGGTGGTATCTCTGGAGAGTAAGGAGACAAACATGTACTGAAAAACAAAAGTTCCAAAACTGAGAAAAGGCATATAGTACAAGCTTCCTTCTATTTAAATAAAACTGTTAGGTTGTTTAGCTGATTAAGTAACTATTTTCAAGAACTTTTGTACAGCAGGAAAAAGCTACACTCCATCTAAGCCTATGACCTGTGATTAATCACAAGGAGCACAGAACAGGCACATAAAAGTTACCATATTCTCCTGCAGGAACCAGAGCATAGTCCAGATCTGCTCTTTTTTTAAAAAGACTTTGTAAACTATGTTTTACCTACCCTTTAAAAAGAAAAACAACAAACAAACAAACAACAATTCATTTTTTGTACACTCTCCTGCATCCACAAAATATTTGTACAATGAAAACAGACTGTTTCTAAAGCTGCGCTTAGGATAATCTAATTTTCTACTGACTGATGTTACTGAGTATCACCAGAAGCAAGTGTATTTTGTGCATCTAAGGTACAGCTGGTCAGGTGAGAGACACAAGTAAATGAAAGAATACTGCCAGACCTGCCAACAAGGCAGGTAACTCTCTGTGCATGCACTTCCTGACCCAGCTGTTTCAGTTTCCCCAGTGCTACTACTCTACAGTCTTGGAGAATGGGGAATTACTGATTACAAAGAACAGGTGGCAACCAGAGATTCCGTTTCTTACTTTCTCACTGAGTTCTACATAGCTTTGTTTACTCTAGATCCAAAGAAAAAAGACAAGGTGTGTGTTAGAGGAAAAAAAATAGTCCTTGCCTGTCACAAGAGAGAAGGCAGAAGAGGCTAGGATCATCCTCTAAGAAACCAGATCGTCCAGGGTCCTAAGTCTAAATGCCCACCTATGACTAATTCCTATAGCTGTTTAAATGGCTACTTGGCACCTTCAAGAATTGCTCATACTACAGCCAATAAGGAGAGATCACAAAAAAAAATAAAGTAGAAAACAAATGAAAAAGAAAGCAAGCAGAGTGCATTAGCTTTGCCCTCTACCAGTACTTACTCTGTCTGTGACTGTTGCTATGATCAGAGCATTTGGCACCAGAAGGGCAGTTTTGGTTTTCTTCAAAAGTGTCACCGAGAGCACAGGTATACTAATCTGAAACAAGATCAATGTAGTGTTAGAGACCCAAGGCACCCGTACAAATCTGTACATTCTTTCACAAGGATCCAGCCTACCAACTGTGATAAGCCAGACCTTCAGCATTCTTCATTTAAAGATTTCTCTACTATATCCATGATTACTAATATTTCATTGGCATAGGTATGGTTTCAAATTACCGTTTCTTAACTATTTTTACTTGTGCTTTTATCAGATGCCAACACAGGCTTTTGTTTGTGTCATCCTTTCTCGATCCCTTCTGGCTCTTACAAGACTACAGGCTTAGTTCACTGTAGATCTGCTGAACAAACCAGTCTTAAAGCTAGGCTTCTTCGTTTAGAAATAAAACATTTCAGAACACATGAGACAAGAGAGGCTTGTTGAAGAATGAACATAAAAGTGTCCTCACCGCTTACAGATCCTTTCATCTGCAACAATCACCTGAGTAAACAGCTGCTCATCCTTCAGTAATTATGAAAGATCCAATACCCACACAGCCACCAACCTACTCAAACCAATTCCTGTGTGTGCCATCCAGACTGTCTACATTTACATTGAAAAAGTCTTAATTTTCATTCCTGCTTTGTGTTTACATCGAACCCCATTATCTTAATGCCTGCTAAGTTCTGGAGTATTTCACTTCAGATATTCTGTATGGGCTCTTCTGGTAAATTCCATAGTTCAAAGGACCAACACCTGGTTTGACTTTCAGTTGAAAAGGCTAGAGCTTAGCAAGTTAGGCAAATATAATAATTCTGCCTACACATGATTAAGATATAGCTCCTGTTAAAAATTCTTTTGGCACACAGTCACAACTTCCTGAAAAATTTGGAAGCAAGATGAAAAGTGTCCAAAGATTATTCAACAAGCAGTCACAGACCTGAATTAAAAACATATGTCAGTGCAGAAGGAGAATGAAGTTTCTCTGTGCACAGTTTCATAAACCTTGTTAACTTTTGTTCAGAAGAGCAACACAAAGTCATGAAACGAAAGACTGTTTCAGGTAACAAAAAATGTATTTGTGAACATGAGTCTGGGTGCAAGATTGCTAACCACTGTTGAAGCATGGCTAGTCAAGTATCTGCTTGTCATCTAGTGGCTAGAACCTCACTCTTCACTTGGTACTTACTTTTATTAAAAAAGTGTGCTAGCAGAAAAACACCAAACCAACCCAAATCATATAATTTTAATTATTCTTAGTCTCAGGCCTGGGTCTAAGAATCTTTAAATCCGGTCATAATTTTTTCTATGGATTTTTTAACATGTCAACTCTATTTCTGCTGCTTCAGAAGCCATGCCTTTAGAAAATGAGTAATTAAACACCACACCTTTTCTTAAACTTGTATCACAAAGTTTCCGCAATACTTTTCAAAACAGCTTTTTCTGGGACTGGGGAGACAGGAGCAGCTACGATGTGTGTTTAATAAAAAAAACCTCAGAAACCTCAGGTAATCAGAACAGAATCTTTAAAATAAACAGAACAAAATAACAAACAAAACCAAAAACAAACCAGAAATCTTTTTTTCAGCACAAATCCTGCTAATACTAATGATAAAAAGGCAGCTTAGAAATTTTCAAATTGGTTCAGTTCACCTCAAAGAACTTTAAATCAGAGATGTTAATGGCATTCTACTGCATGCAATTTTGATGGATAACATTACTGTAATCAAGACTAAAGTGTACTTAAGTGGGATTAAGTACTTGCTTACTGCACTGTTACCCCAGCATTAGATTAAAATGGTAAAATCACTGTAAAGTACTTTATTTCTATCTGGAGTAATAATTATTTCAGGAAACAAGGTTTACCTGCAGACAACTTGGAAAGTAACTAAAATCAGTAAGATCATGCTTGGCTCCAGTAAAGACTCAAGGTCTATATATACACACATATATATATATCTCCAAAACAGAACCACCTGGAAACACAGTGATGTCTTTCAAAGCCTATTCAATCCTGCAGAAGCTGAAAGCTCCTGAATAGCATGGCTATCCCCTCCACAAAAGCTTTCTACAAAATAAATTCTGCAGGCAGAAGAATTCACATTGCAAAATTTATTAGACTGCGTAGACCTGCTCTCTCACAATAAAACACTTTATCACTGAGCTTAAACTGTTTTACAGGTCCTAAGCAATAGAGGTTGTGTGTCTTGGAAACTCTGTCAGTGTATCCAACTGCTAAGAACGTTCTCTTATTCTCAAGCTTGATTTCCTCCTCTGCCTCCCATTATATTATTTATCATTATATCCCTGATTTTCCTGCTTTTTTGTTGATGGTATTCCTAAAAAATTGTGCTAGCTGGATATGACTGAACAAACCTTGAAATGTGTGTTGCAGGGGTAGGGGAAGGCAGCTGGAAATAAATGATTAGGCGTATCCTCTTCACTCTTCATTTTACCCATAATGTTTTTTGAAAACAATGCCCCAGAATTGAATAATTTGGGATTTCTCTATAGCCACATTTATAAACACTGTCTATTCTACCTTATCTTGTAATGTTTTCCCTTTTCATTGTACACATAAATACATATATATGCCTGCATTTAAAACCCTGTTGACAAAGATAATTTCCTACTACTATATCACTACCATTCTTCACCTTTTTTTCCAGGTCTTTCTAGTAGAACTCTATCAAGTAGACTAAAATTTTGTATACATTTAGCTTAGTTTTAATCTGGAAAGCTGTCCCACTGTTTGAAGTAACCACATTGGTTTGTGGAAAACAGGAGATTGCTAGTACAGCCGCTTCAATTTTAATTAAACTAATTGCCAAGATAACTAATTATGAATGCCAGTACCCAACCATTTGTTAATTTTTATTTCCTTTCTATCCGCATTAATGAACTGCCTATGACGAACAGAATCCATTCAATGGGGATCAACGATAACTCATTTTCTTGGGCCTTCAGTACCCTGATTACATTCTTGTAGTGCTTATACTTTTCAGCCTTCCCTCTTCCTCCTCCTCTCTGAAGAGGGACCTTTTTGTACAGTTTGTGCTATGAGGGCTTGGCAATGCTCTCACCCCCGCATGTCAGATTCTTTCATCTGTTTTTTTTTTTTCAGACAGGAAATACTTAAAAGAGAAACTCGATCTTTAATAATAATGCTGCAGTTCTAGAGTGACTTTCAGGCATCACTTCTGAACAGTGATTGCACTCAATAATACTTAGAAGTAGTATTCTAGTTTTGCATAATAATGTGAACTTCTGATGATGAACAGATTGTTAAGGAATAGCTTTACTCTTCTGCACATAAAGATTTTACTAACCTTTGTGTCTTTACCAAAAACCTTGGAATGGAAGCAAATCCAGTTTTCAGAAAGGAATAATTTTCCTTGGTACAGAATTTCTTTCTGCAGAGCACAGGTAAAGCCTGAAACAAATAGATACTCTATGATCTTTAAGGTAACCACAACCCAGGCCAACTGTTAAAAATTTAGCTTTTGTTTTGCTCAGGTTTGTAACTTTTGATAAACATTGTCAAACCCTGAAACACTTGATAATTTTAATACTCAATAGATTTCACAGGCCTAAGTTTAAACTCAAAATATCTGAAGAACAAAGACTGAAATGCACAGTAACATGCAACCAGCTCCCAGAAACCAAGAATCCTTCCTTTCTGAGAGAGTACCACCTAGCTTCCTATAAATTTTTGGACTAGCTTTCAGGTAACTATACTATGTAAATATAAAGAACTTAAAAGTTTTAGGCTTTAAACTTGTAGTTCTATAGCAGTTGCCTGGACTAGATGACCAACAGAAGTATAACACATGTAAAGTAATACTGCTTTTACTTCACAGCCATTTCTTACTCATAAACTGCTTTCTCTGTATTCCTTTCAAGAAACATTTGTTATACATACCTACATGGAATTCACTTGTTATAACTACCACAGAGAACAGCAGAATCTTTAAGTCCTTCTCCTATGTTGAGAGATATTAGTTGTTTAGCTTAAATAAGTAAATTCTAATGAGAATAAATTACTTAGGGTTATAACATGGTGTGATTTAGGCTGTGTGTTTAGCTTTACTTAGCATGAGTAGCTAGATTTCCTGAAGCCTTTAGGCCACAATGGAATGAATTTTCTCAGT
>JAOXJM010000019.1:60615037-60639258 GCA_026413425.1 Tringa solitaria
TAATTAAGAAGTAATACTCTAACTTACTGGTTGTAAGGAATCAAAAAAAAATGTTTAAGACATTTTTACAACTTAGTGAATTATCACAATGCTTAGCTTCATGTTTGTTTGTTTCTGGGCAGCATATAAAACACTAACGCTAAGCATGTTACCTATTAACACAAGATAAAGTAAGATAAAACTTAGTAGCTGAGAGTGCAACTTGTACTATAAAATGTGAGATCATTTGGAAAGTGCAACAGAGAAGAAATATAGGTGCACAAGTCAGAGAATGACTATGAACTGTGTAATTAGTGTAATAAAATCATCAGGATAGCCAGCAGTCCTAGAGGAGATGAGAGGGAATTGTGAATGCCAGTTGCAGGAAAAGCTGTACCTGTACGGCTCTAGCCATGCATATTGGAAAAAAAAAACAACCCTAAACCCAACAATTCTAGAGTAGAAAAAGTACAGAGGAAAGAATCTGTGGGCAGCTGGAAAAATAACTTTTGTTTGTTTTATACAGGAGAAATTAATGGCATGGACTGCTCAGAAACACAAAACCAGAGGTGGGACAACAGTGTTTCATAAATTAGGAAGAGAGGAACATTCCCTGGGAATTATTTAGCACAGAACAAAAGCATATCAACAGGCTATAAAAATAAGGTTCTTTTTTAGAAGCCTTCGGATGCAGACTGAAGAACAGAAGGAAAACACAAGACAGGAATCCTATACTGAATGACTTGAAAAATACATTGTGCTAAAGATTCAATGGGGAGAGAAAGGTGTTACAGAAGTTTCCACTATGGCACCTTATCCTGCATAGTAAATCCTTACTTTCCTAAACTTGAAAGGTTCAGGATTTCTAGTAAAAACTGTAAGGGTGAGAGGAAGAGAACCCCCAAGTGTAATGGAGATACAGGTGGATTTAGGGAAGAGATTGTATAGCACTGTTGATTTAGAGAGCAGGGGGAGTTGCTGCATCTCTCAGGTGGTCCCTCACAGACAAAAACTCTGAAATACACGTGTATGGGTATTTGTGTTACCTCTGTCAAGTACAGGTCAAACTGAAATGAACTGTGAGCCTTACAAAAAACTTTTGCCAATCCCTCACCAGCACACAGTCAATTACATTGTATATGAAAGGTAAGAAAAGATTGAGTTCGCAGAAAAAAAGAAAAAAAAAAAGTAATCACATCTTCTTTCAAGTAGCTTCTCCTCAAAGATGCTCCAGGAAATTAAGTGATTTTTTAATATCTGCCTTGTGATCAAAACCACAGTGTCAGGTAAACTGCTGACTTCTGCATTGGCTGCTCCATTGACAAAGAGAAAGGAATGCAAAATTTGTATTCAAGCCCTCCAAGCAGGATGTAAGTATTATTTAATTTTCTTTAAGGAGGGTTTCAAATGCATCCCAGTTCTCCAACAAAGGAAGAATGCCTGTTTTTGCAGACATTACAATAATCTGATGAAATATACAGCAGTCTAAAATTAAAACTTCTGTCATTGCTTTACCATGAACAATCAATATTCTAGCATAAAAATGGTCTGGGAACAGCGCAGGACCCAAACTGCAGCTCAGTTTGACTACCTGTCAAATTGACTGTGAAAAGGATGTAACTAGCAGTGGCACCAAACAGTGCAATGTATTTTTTGTCTCCTAGAACAGGGGAGCTAAACCAGCCCAAAAACTGAATTCCCACTATTCTGACTGACAGAGCACCCCCTGGAAGGTGGCTCAGATTCCTGTTTGTTTGCATAGTGTGCAAGCTAACCCACAGTGTAGCTTCTTGAATGGGTTGTAATGATTCTGATTATCTGCCTAGAAGAAAACTGACAGCATCTCTGACATTACCTAGCAACATCAACTTTTTTCCGGTAATCAAAATATTCCATTTCAGCGCTAGTGGTGTGCAGCAACACAGGAGGTGATTTTCCTGCTTTTCTTTTTTCATCTGTTCCATTTTCTCCATCTGAACTGCAAAGGGAAAAAAAAAAAAGACAACACACACATTGTAGGATTCATAATGATGTCAAGTCCCACTGCAACATGTTGACAATACAACACATATAACAGAACAAAACTATGACATATCTTTAACATTAAGGTCCTGAAAAGACTTCATCTACTGACTTGACAGTATTACACATCTGAACAGTATTCTGAGCTCTAGTACTGGAATTTCAGCAATGAAGAGAGGAAAACTGAAATACTGCCATGGATATTTCAGCGCTTATAAAATTTGTAGCTGTAGCTTCCGTTCCAAAAAGAAACCCTTGTTTAGGAAAAATGCGTTCCAAGGTCTGTACTCAGATCCAATGACTAATGGAAATTCGTTTGATTGACAAGTTGGGAGAAAAACATGCTGCATGACAGTACCTAGCGCTTAGCAGATTATTTGCAGCTCAAGGTAGAAAGAGAAAGCTTTCTCACTTACCTCTTCTATGAGAGTCCACCTGCAGGTTATTCACAATAAAAGGTCCTTTCAAAGTATCAAAAGTGCTGGGTTTATTTTACAGAAGCATCACTGCCACCACAGTGCACTGCCCTTTCACAGTATATGCCACTGCCTCAAAAATACATGCTAAGGAACTAGAGTCAGAGGGCTGAGAGATGTGCCATCAGAGACTTTTCCTGGCTTCCCTTTTCAGAGTTTTCCAATAAAATGTTAGCTCAGAAAATTTAGAGGAAAAAAAAATTGTCATTAATAGCAGGATCTGAAGAATGGCAATACTTTAAAATAAGACATTACAAAACCACACACACACCTTCTTTGGAAGACTAAAGCCTCAGAAAGACTACAGGATGCTCTTTATGCATTAACATAAGAAAGGCAAACTATGTTGCCTGTTAATTCAACGCCTGGCCTGAATGACCTCATTTATAGAAGCTTTCATTATAAGGTTTAATTTCTGCAATTTTACAGCAACACCACAGCCACTGCCATCATGTTACAGTGTCTTTACACTTAGTTTCTTTTCCTCCTAAGACAAAAGTTTTGCTGACAAGAGATTCCCAGACTAACAATCTATTTTCTTTTAGGAAGGGCATCAAAAGCTCCATGCCTTTGTTTACACTTTGGTGAATAAGATAAGAAGATACACCTCACAACATCTAAATTGAGATCTAATGAGTTGGGATCCTACCTCGAAGCTAAACTAGAGTCTATGTCACAGGACAAAAGCCACAGACTTTTCCCTTATTGGTGTAGGGACTTCTTATCAAGGTCTATGTTTACAAACAGTAACTATTCCTCTATCTAGTCTTTCCTCAACCTTTAGCACTCCCCACCACAAGCCCACTTTCACAAGTGAATCGACACTTTCTAATTCACACTTTGTGGATACTTGAAAGGGTTACAGCACTAATAAAGTCAATGAGGAAAAAACTAATTGTTTCCCCGCTGCTTCACTTTTGGATCGGCTCTGCCAGACCACAAGGCACCAGCTTCTACTTTCAGCCAACATAAACTAGAATTAAATGGGAAATTCAAGAAATTCAAGCAGAACATAATCTTTTGCCTGAAAAACCCAAATAAGCAGTTTTATGCTGTTTGAGATCATAAGCAAAGAGAACTGCCAATCCAACGTCCACCCTGCAAGCATGGAGGAGCTTGTATTCCAAAAGTCTGTAAAACCTGCACACGTCTTAGTCACAGTCTTGCTATCAGTTATTTTTTTTGTTCTCCAAATTCTTGGGCTTCAAGGGAGGCTGGAGAACACCAGACATGAGCGGGATGAGGAACAGGGTGAGGCAAAATTGTCAGGTTTGGTCACACCTGCATTTCAAAAGAGCAGCATGCCATGGAAACTCTCAAGTGAATAAGACTGCATGACACAGCAGTATTTTTAAGATATACCTGCTTGAGCCTGGACCCTGACTGGTTGTCCATCACTGCCTTGGGCAGCCTGCTCTTCTTACACAGCAGTGCTATCGACTGATCAAAGCAGCCTGTCACACCCCCACCTCTGTACTACCTAGAACACAAGCTGTAGTGTTCACTTACACCTGCCGGCACGGTTGGATGTTTTGTTGCTCCTAAACACTTTGTTTACTTGCTGCTCGTATTCCCTTTTCCCTCACCCATAAATTAATCCCTACTTCACAGTTAAACCTATGAGCCTGTTCTATCCTGTCTGTCTTTCCTGTTAACCATTACTATTCCAGAACCTCTACTGCCTGAAGTCCTTCTCTCGAGCTACTTTCAGATGGCGGAGTGCTGGGGCATCTCACCACACTAATCTTGCTGACTGCCGTATGTGGAAATGCTGAGCTATCTCACACCAGCCTGGTCACCTCTCCAGGGTCATCTTCTGCAGCTGGGAACCGGGAGAATGAACCCAAACACAGCAAGAGTTTCCCACGCAACATCTCAGGCATGAGGAGACTCACCTGTGTAACATATACCACTGACAGTAGCAACTGGTTTTGCTATGTCTGTCCTTCACCCTTCCTCCCATATGCCCCCTTCACATAATGAAAAACTAAACAAGGATTTGTCCTTACACTTCTGACAACTATAGCTCATGCAGCTTAGAAGTTCCTAGTAGGTGTCTTTAGAGTATCAGCAGAATCTTAGCTGACCTTCTGGAGAAGGAAAGATCACAGGCATGACCCAAAACCAGTACAATGCTGTTCATCAAATTACAAGCAAATTAAAGCACTGCTTACATTTTCATATGTGAGTCAGGATTCATAAACGCTTTTTAGAAAGAGCACAGAAGTCAGCAATCCATGAAAAAAAATTAGATCAAGTGCACTTAAGAAACAAAGTGATGCCCACTACAACTGTTAGCAACTATTGTATATATGTGAATTGTATTTGCAAATATCAGAGCAAAGCACGTAAACTTTGTGACATAAGGACTTTGTTGCCATGAAAATACATATTTTATAAGTCGAACATATATTGTGGATTTCTTACTAGTAACAAGCCTATTTAAAAAAAACAGCTAAAAGAAAAGAAAAGCGTAAAGTTGTCTCTAGTTTCCAAACAAAAGAATGGTTGTCAGGGAGTATTTCCAAAGGCAAGGCTTGTGCTTACTATGGGATCCTATCTTGTATCTAAGCAAGTTAAAATAAACATTACTTGCAAGCACTCTAAACTTTTTGCAAGAAATGTTTCTTTTCCTTTTTTTAAATACACATCAATAACGGAACTAAGTAATTTAAGATTAAATCACAGAAAAGGGAAACTTCTATGAAATACATTAACCAAGGCAGTGGACTAAGTTTCATTCTAATGAAGTCTTCAGAAGTATGTTATTCATCAATGTATTTTAGAAGTCAGAGGAACTTTATCCCTTCTGATTTGAATGGTTTCTGTGAAACAAAAACTTTCTGACAGAGAGGTGTGTCAAGTTCCACATACTGCAGAAAGTTTTCTGAACTTGGAAAAGTTTTCTTTTTTTTTGGTGTTAATCTTCTCCAGAAGAGCTCTTCTCTTCTTCCAGGGAAAATTATGCTGTGCCAAGTTAATGGGGATTTTTCAAGAGGGAAAAAATGAAAGCCAGTAATGTAAAATATAAACTTTTTCCCTGTTCCCTTCAAAATTATTTTGAATAAGCAGCACTGAACAGAAATAGCATGAGAGATGTGCTAACAGGCGAGAGTTTGGAAAGTGACTGTTAAGGAGTAACAGTTGCCTTTGACAACCCCAATATAATCTTTCCAGACATGAACACTTCTCAGGCATACGTAAGAGAGAACAAAAACTCCAGAACTGTACCGTGGTTACAGTCTTTAATTCCCCACAACCACACAAACCTTTATACAAATCGTCCTCAGATCCACCCCAAAGGACATCCATGGTACTTGAACTGCATGATAAGAGGTCTAAAAAGTTCAAAAGCTACAATCAGTTGCAACAAACCAGCCCACCGGTCCACAAACTGCAGATCTGTTATGCAGGAGGAAAAAGGTATCTTGAATAACCAGAGATGCTAGCTACAACTTCAATTGTTTGCAAAACTGCACCTAAATCAATATTTCCCTAGAGTTTAATGTGAGTCAGCATTGCTGCAATAGTCTGTCCATGGATGGAGCATACATACTGGATCATCACGTTACCTTAGAAGCCCTGTTATCCTGCTTCATCTCTTTTATACAAAAAGGATTAATTTCCAACAGCTGTTAGACTGCTGGATTATTGCAAACAATCAACCAGAAGACTGTGGAGTAATTTCTCCCCCAGTGTCTACAACCATGCTTGGTACAACATATGTAGAAATATCTGTCATAAATACGATGACATTCTGTATCTTTTAGCTCTGTTGTGTAGCTGTTACCAGAACAAAATAATTTGACTAGGGAATCAAAGTAGTGCCGAAATACTAAGAGATAGTGTTATTTAAGTTATTCTTACTCCCAGACACGAGTCTATTCAGGTAAAGGAACTGGTTATTCTTTCAGAAACAAAAAGCCAAGGGGAGAGGCTCAAAACATTTTGGGGTCCAATCCAAGCCTTCTGCAGGCTAAAAAGCAGCAGAGAGGGAGCAGGATGAAGAGATTTATCTAGGCAGTATCCATGAGGCATACTGGCAACATGCTTCAAGCACAGATGACTGACTGCAAGGGGGTAAGGTGAAATGTACCAACGCTTGAAAGGACAGCCTGCTAAGCTTGCTGCAGGACAGAGGCCTCCTCCTCAGCACAGACCTTCCACGCCCCAAAGGAACAATGATCTCAACTTTCCTTTTACTAGGCCTAAAGTCTTAAATCTTCTTTCAGAAAGTATGTCCCATCATTCCATTAAATGTCTTTTCTATGCCATACCAGTCTGAGCAATCCTTTTTTGGATATGTAATCAGAATCCAGAGTGCTTTATCTGATCAGCTTGCTTTCATACCTCACACAGTTGAATTACTTCACTGCTGGACTGAAGAAAAGACCTTTTCTTCTGTCCCCTTTATAACAGATTCCAGTGGTCTCTACTGGATAAACTAACAACAGTGCTCAAGTTGAGGATTTAGATGATACCGAGTGCAAAACATAGTTCTTTTTCTCTTAGAATAATATAGTTACCAAGTTGTGTGATGCTTCTGTTTAGTTAAAGTTTTGCTATGCTTTGCTAGCAAATAAGTTACAATTCGCTTAGATAACAGAAAATCTTAAGACTCTATATCCCTGAGCACAATAGATAAGGCTAGAATAAGCTGGTTTTGTGATTTTGTGGAAGCAAGGAGTTGTGTAATTGAATCAAAAAAGTAACTAGGCACATGCAAAGACTGAGTTCAACCAGCAGACACAGTGAGGAAGACTATCCACGACTACCAGATGACCCTGGAAGACCACCAATGGACATAAACGCACATGCATCAAGGACATTTATATACATTAACGAGTCCTAGGAAATAGTATGACTATGTTAGTAATTTCTCAGCAATCTAATGATTTTGTATATTTTGATCACATATAATCTCTGTAAGCAAGCAATCTGGTGTGCACATTAGGAGGCGCGATCCCCTGTGCACCCGGTACCGCAATGAAGAATGCCTGCTTTCTAAAACTCCAAATTAAGTCTTAGAGAGTTCCTATTTTGTTGACTTAGGGTATCAAGATGTTGTCCATTTCTACAAAGTCTGGTCACTCCGAGGCAAAATGTCCCCAGTGGATTTACAGCCACGCTCCAATGTTACATGGCACAAGGCACTGGTTACGGGAGAAAATCTCCTAAAAAAACATGCTTCAGAATAATGCTACAATCTATTTCTAAGAAGGAGAAGAAAGCTGCTCAACAGCCACTATAATAAGTTGAAAGTATAGCCACAATGTATGCATTTGGTATTTGTATAATTTCATATACTTAGCATACCGCCTGTACTTAAGAACGCAAATTGAAGGAAGTAAAGCAGCTGATTCTGAAGTACAGCATTTCTTCTGTATTTTGTAGGACAGATATACTGCCAGAAGAGGTATTTATACTGAATACAGAGAGCAGTGAAGCACTAATGAAGTAGCAGAGATGTGACACCGTGCAAGAGGGAAAGGGTCGGTTTGTTAATATGAATAGGTATGAACCAGACTGAGATTTAATTATCTCAGGTTGTTCTAGGGGCAGGCTCATTCTCTTCTCATAAGATCACAGTTATGTGATCACATCACATCATGATGGAGTCAAAGTTATACATCTGCACATAACTGAATATTGTATGCATATGCATGGGCATAAACGCATATACACCATGTGTTTCTAGGATGAAATAGGCTGGCAGGCACAGGTGGAATCTTGATGTCAGCTAGCATCAAAAGAGGAACCAACCCAACTGTTCAAGAATTTTTTCAGTTCTGAATCTTATTTTATATATCAAGGTAATTAGTTTCAAAAATATTCACTGTGTTGTATTTCACAGCTATCTCTTGGAACACAAGTACTTACCTGTGAGTAGTTTCATATGTCTATGATGCTATATCCTTTATTCTGGTACATCCTACTATATCCTTGTTCATCCTTTATTAAAAGGATGAATGAGATTTTTTAGTTAACACTGAGCAAAAAGCCCTCCAACACTGTTAAGGATAGAGAAAGTCAGCTTTTTTTCCCCTCAACTGAATAGATATTTCACATAATAACCAGATCAAGTTTCACACTACCTTACCACTTGGACATCAGCAAGATCACTGTGACACTGCAGACGTCATTAGCAAGTATGTAAATTCTCTGCTCTAAATACCATCTATTATTAACTGGCTGTATTCCCTGTCTAATCAAAACCAGACTGCTATCAAGTTCCATAGAAAAAAAAAACCACAGAAGAATCCCCTGCACTCTGAAACATGAGACACTATAACAAGATATTTTATTAAGTTAACAGTAGAACAGGAACATAAGCCATTTAGTTCTCTTGTCTTATGAGGAGTTTCCATTTCAGATATCCACTTCAAAAAGCAAAAGCCCTCTCACATGTATCTTCACTCAACTCCACAAGAGTCCCATGATGCAGTTTTCACGGGAGTCTCAGCAAGGTGACCAACAACTATTTATCTGAACATAGGCACGGCCAAATCCAACAAACGACACAGAACTTCTCAACAGAAAGACTTCTGAAAAAAAAAAAAAAGTGTGAGGGGAAAGACCTGAGGGGAGACACTCATTCACACCTGCTTTAGACTGGAGCATGTCTTTGTTTCATTCTCCAATTCGTTGGCAGCCTTTATGTGAAAGGTTTTCCCTTTATCCTAGTTCTAGCCTACCTTATCTTCTAACTCAGAACAAGGCAAAAAACGTGACTGAAATTCCTACTGAAGCAGAAGCACGCAGCCTTAGATCACATTTTTATCTCTAGCTTCCAGGGGCATCAGGAGAAAGGGAAAAGAAAGAAGAATTCCTGATCTACGACTTATTCAGGTTGCAGAAAAAAGGACTAGGGCATTAAAGTGCCAGGTCTACCAATTGTTCTATACTGAATGCAAAATATATATACTGCATCTATACACAATCCATGTGTTCAGTATGACCTCACAGGCATCTATCAACTAAATCTGCTCCATAACTCAGGTAGAAACAACACAAATCTCTCTCTGGAAGCAAGCATCTTCATAAATGAGCCCTGATCATCAGAGCATAAGCATAATGCTTTGGCCTCATCACCTGAAGCTATGTCTCTGGTTTTTGGAGGCAGAACTACAGAGCAACATGCCTCCACAGGACACAAGACTTGGCTGGCAGTTTTCCAGCATAATTGTGTTTTTGAAAAAAACTGAGCAGTTATATCAGACTGAATTAGGATTAAAGAAAAAAAAAAAGCAGACACCAGTAATTATATTAAGCACTACTATTAAGAATGCAGAACAGTTATAGATGACAGCAGAGGCTTGGGAGCAATCCTACCAACACCTTTATTCCCTTCACTGCTGCTTAAGTTAAAAAATAAAGCTGCCACAAATCTCTTGATCAGAAGCTTCTGGTTTATGGCACTTTTAGAAATAAAGACTTAACATGCTGTATAAAAATAATGACTCAATATGCTGTACATTAGTGCATTCAGTGTCTGAATCAATGTAAGGGGGGAAAAAATAATTTTGGTTCTTCAGACAGGATATAGACAAAGAGAAGGATGGCTGGGGTTTGATCACCCAGCAGTTTCTTTGAGAAGTGGCATTGACAACAGATAATCCACAGCCACATATGAGATTCCTCTCTTTAAAAGTAAACACTAATTGATCAGAGAAAATTTAAAGCAGGTACTTGACGCATGCCTGTGTACGTTTTTTTGTAGGTTCCCAGGAAGAATAGTGCACAACAAGGCCTAATGCAAAACACTAACTGAGATGAAAGTGATCATCTAACTGTGTTCACTTACCCTGTTTCATCATACCTTCTATCAAGGTGTGATGCAGATCAAAGGGAAATCACTGTCGGAGGCTCACTGCTCACCAAAGCTCTGGCAATGATGAATTTCCCGTAATTATCTTTGCAACCTTGTAATATTTTTCTTACAGACCTCCTATGTGCTCACAGAAAAGACCAGAACAATGTAGATAATCTAATACAGAAGCTATTATTTCACAGTAGGAAATACTAGCTTCCAACAAAGGGTCCAACTGACACTAATCTCAACAGTGCCTTTGACTGTGACACTGCACATAAGGATTTTCCAAAGTTGTAGAAAAAGATATTCTTATTAGAGTTAGATGTGACACACGGTGGCCAGATCCCTGCTAGGGCCCACCTGACCTTCCATTTTCTGTGTCCCAAGGACACAGAGTCCAAATGGTCTGTAAGCCTCCTTCTTCAGTATGAGCCTTTCCACTGGCCACACGCTGTACTCCATGCCAACACCCACTCTCTCCTATGCAGGCTATAGCATACTTACATGAAAAAGTCAGAAAAACAAATGAGCAATACATAATTTTGTTATTTACTGGAATTTTGCACTATAACGTTCCTTCTTGTCCAGAAAAAGGCTGAACCTAAATGGCTCTTCTTGAGCTAGTATAGCATAAATGGTAGGTACAAAATTACCATCAGGTCCTTTGCCTACATGATCTATCTTTCATAAACAACCTAAACTAAGATTCCCAGAGGGTGAAATCACTGAAGTGCCAAAAGGAATGGATCGTGCCTAAGTACGGTTGGTTTTTTGAGGTATGCCTGAAACTGTTGTTTCACAGTAAGGTAACTAGCAGGCTTCTCCCATCTATCCACAGAGGAATAAGGCTGCAGTCTGCCTCTACATCCTCTATCCTGCCGACTTTCTCTGCTGCCTATCTGCAACCTGCACATTATTTCCTGCCACTCTTTCTGGATGCTCATTAACCTTCCTCGCCTGTTTTTCAAGGACAGAGGCAGAAGCCAGCCAGTGCCACGTAGAAGCTTAGTTAACAGAAGTGAATACTTTGGTACAGCACTTAAGATCAGTTACCAGGGAATTAAGAAGAGCTGTGTTCTTGTAGATACCCCTACAGCCCTCTAAGAAAGGTTCTCCTTTTAATTCATGTGTCCCACCTCCCAGTACTCAATTCCATTACTCTAACAATCACCCCAGCATGAGACAGCACGCTACGCCATTTTATAAAGAGGAGACAAGGGCTGGCAGGGAGCATTGCCCATGTCCTCCCAGAATCTCCCACTGACCCTTGCAATATCTGGAAGCAAAAATCGATGCCTTAAATATTCATTTACATCTTTCTGGCAAGCAAACATAATCTCGCTGAAATTTTGCTCAGAGATCTTCTAGAGAAAGCAAGAAGTTTCTTTTCAAGGAAAAGTGGAGAAATGGTGAAAGACAACATGTCCCAAAGTATTTCTACTATCTGCAGAAAAATTATTTGCTCTGTGATGACAGTATTTGAAGAGAGTCTTGTTGATCAGCCTAGGTGGATCCAGACAGCTACCCCTGAATCTTGGTTAAAGACAGCCTTCTTCTACTACAGAAGAGGGTTGTAAGGATTGCTAGACCAAACACAAATCCAAAAAGGTTAACTGGAAAGGATATACATGGACTTGGCAACAGCTACGCACAGAGCATGAAGATCTTTACTCCCAGCTGTGGTATCATTAGATAAGCACATAATTTCTAACCACATAACTGCCACATTTATGGAGATGGTGGTAAGAAGACAATACTTGATACTATGCTTATGCATCACCTGCCAAACACCAGCACTGAATCCCACTGCCCAAAGCTGATCTGTAGTATTATGTTGCCTAACAAGTATCTCTCACAGACTGCACACGGCAGAACATTTGGAGTACTTCACATTAGCCAGTGAGGCACTTTGGTGCAAAGAAAAGGCCTATTCAGATTCATAGTGTGCATTTACACATGGCACAATTATTTTTAAAAAAACCTGCTTTTATAACTTAAGCATGTATATACAGATAACAAAGTAAGAATGACAGCAAAAAAGGAAGAACTAAGAGTAACTAAAAAACGTTGTCATGAACAAATGGACGTCATCCAGACTGGAAACCTCTTTTCTGTCACAACTCAAATTTAAATGTTTCATTTTGCAAGGCTATCTTTCTTTTCAGATCATGCATAACAACTTCCACTATAAAAATAGGGAAGAACTACCAGGGAAGAATTAAAAAATATGATACTTAATATGTGTTAATATCTTCATCCACTGAAAGTATGGAACAGGAATAATGTAAACACACACCTACACCTTTTGCTCCTCAAGTAAAGAGTAGGACTTTAGCTGTTAGAAAACAGTTAACCTGGATCTAAGTTGAAATAAAACTCTGAATCAGTAATAAACAACTACACCTTTCTTCACTGCATTTTATATTTCTCTCAAATAAGAGTTTAGGAAAAAAAGTTTGAGTTATACTTATGCAGAGATTGGTTAATTAATTTTCTTTTCACTTATTAACTGATAAATAGTTATTAGGAAACATCTGCTATGGCAGCATAACATCAGACAAACAAGCCGTAAAAATCACATTCTCTCTTTTCCCAGAAATACGTAATTTGCCTGTAAGCATTTTCCACTGTTTTCAGTAGCATATTTTCCCCAGTAACTGCAATGTGGCTTTGCTCAAAAGAAAAAAAAACCTAAAATTTTCCATACCTTAGTCTTAAGTCCCAGCCTCCTCATTTCTTTAAGTTACACTCAGTAACAGGACATTACTTTATGCTGTAACTCTAAGCGGGCAGAATGTGCCACTTAGAGCTAGTGGCATCTTAACCATACAGTAACTCAGCACAGATTTAATGGTACTTGGCCAAATCCTGTATGTGAAAACCAGAAAATGCTATATTGACTTCCACAGAAGCAAGTGTGTGTGAAAGCAGAAAGATGCTGACATAGAATATGAAGTGCTCGTTCTTACACCTCTGCCATTTCTCCTCAGTGCACCACAGTTCTCAATGATACATCTGTTCCACCAGCTTCCTCTGAAGTGGAGCTGACAGCTTCTGAGGCAGGTCTAGTGCCACCATAAACACAACAAACCCCACTTTCAAGTAAGAAGAATAAACATCCTCTAAATACAACGCAAGAGTTAATTTCTTTGTGATCCGAGGCCACATCAGGATGTAATGGTCAGGGATCACCACTCAGAAGCTCATTTCTGTCCAGGAATTTTTGATTTGTTGGGAGGTACTCCGTGTAATCACAAACCTTTGGCACATCACTATTGTGTGTCCACATAATAACAGCGCCCATCCTCCACACAGCATTCTCTCTGGGGTTGTACAACCCACAGAGATGTACTGAAAATCTTGCAAAGATACAATTATTGCTAAATGTGCCAGAGAATCCCATTTCCTAAACCGGTGTGAACAGACTTAATTCCTTCTGTATAAAATTTCCTGAATCACTGGCAGATAAATATAATCTTCTCAGATCTAATCATGAAATAATTAAAAAAAAAAAAAAAATCCAACAAAAAACCCAAAAAACCATCTACAGTTTCAATCCTGCAGAAGCACCTATCCAGCAGTAACACCTTTATGGTAGCAGCTATTGAGCCATAAAGTCCATCTCTAAACTGAGCAAAATTTTAAGCATACCTCCAGGAAGTACAGATTACAGTACACACATAAATCTCTCTCCCCTGAGTTTTAGAAAACACTAAAATATTCCCTGAGCCTCTATAACTCTGCTGGGATTTTTTTCAGACAGAGGTCAGCGTGAGCTCTGTTGGTTGCATATTGTGCATATTGTTCCCTGGAAGTACATGAAGGGAATGAAATGTCACCACAACCACACACACTTATTTACAAAATTTTCTAAAAAAAAAAAAAAATCTTCAATGATCCGACTTTTGAAAGTTCATTTCTAACTAAATCAAAACCAAAATTCTGTTCTTGTTTTTCAGCAGAATAATTGCCTCCTGTGGCTTCACGTTAGCCAAACCAAAGTGACTTTGTTTCTGAGGTTAACTTACGATTTGATGAATAGGATGGTTTCTCAGAAGTTATCAGTTAAATGGGACTGGCAAATAAATTCCAACTTTGTTTCCAGCCAGCAAATGCTTAAACAATTTTCTAATTTAAGAAAAAGCATTTCAACTTTTTTGCCTACCGCAGGCTTTTCACCCCAATGCTGCCCAGGCTACTATTGCTGAGCACTGCAGCATGCAGCATAACAGACAGCCTAGCCTTCCCCCACACGACACCTACCTTCTACTGAACAGCAAAAATTGACAGCTTAAAAAAAAAAAAAGTCATAGTGAGTGAGACTTCTCCATTTATCACACTGGTTAAGACTGATCTCACTTCTACAGCTGCAGCTGATTCAGCACTGAAAGATTATAAACACCTGGGGACAAAACTGAGGGTCGGTTAGTTGGCACATATGCAAAGTCTCTGAAATCAAGCTTTCCATATACTGTCTTGGACTCCTTCTCCCATTTGCAAGAGAAAAATCAGATACAAATCTTGCATACCTGAAGAACTTCATTAAGTTCATTGGCATAATTCTGTGTGAAGGATCAGCACCGAAGGCTTGAAGTCACAAGGCTCTAGAGAAGGTCAGGGAATTATGTCTCATTTGGAATGTGAAGTCACTGATGTGACTACACCATACAGGATAAAGGACACTTAGAAGACGCCTTGATTCCCAGTGCTCTCTAACAAGCAAGTTATTTGTGGCAACATATTTCCCTGTGATACATACTTTGAGAATACACCTGCTTAGACACCAGAGGTACAACGGACCTTCTCACAGTTTTTTTCTAGAGAAAGAGCTAGTTGCTGATAACCTATTCTTCTTTTTCCTGTTTCTTCCTGTTCCTGAAGACTGTTTAAGATTAAATCTTTGTGAAGAAAAATTCTTTCGGAGGGGAATCATCCCAGATTAGGAGAAAGTAACTTTTTTTTTTTCCCTTCTGAGAAAGACCCAGATTTTTCAGTTTCTTCTTTTGCAGGTCCCTAACGTCTCAAACAGCATCCTTGGGGCTGCCAAGTCCCACGTGAATGGGGAACCTGGTTTGGAACCAGACAGCTGCTTGATTCCAGCAAGGTTTTCAGTGATGGTCAGTACTGTGGCATACAAGCACCTAAACAATTTGAGACCTCCACAGGAAGCCAATGCAGGAGATGCTGCCTTTAACCCTTGATGTCCCCAGCCACCACCAGAGGCTGGGAAGGTCAGTGGCCTCAGTGAAGTGCAGGGAGTCCTGCCACCCATGGAAAGGGAAGACTTCCCTACTGTCCATCAGTTAGCTTAAGCAGCCTTTACCAGACAGCAAGGCCTCCTTCTTCCTCCTGAAGAAAATATATTAAGCATTTTTTCATCTCTTCATCTGCTCAGTTTCTATAGTACTGTTCAGGATAAAAGGAGAAAGAAGCCAGGTATGCGTATGGCCACAGAGCCTGGGGGGAAGCAGGCCAAGGCAGGCAAAAGCCCACCGGAGTAGCCTGGCCCCTCTCAGTCAGTGACAGAAGTCGGGCTGAACTCCCATTTTAATGATGAATCTCGCCCGTATCAAAGTTCGTCAACTTTCCATGAAGTTCTAGGGGTTTTTTTTGGCGCACAGAGGAGAGGACCACAACTTCCCACTGCTACCCCTGCACATTCCGGATAGTGATAAAACACAGCTGCCGGATTTCTGTGCCACGGCACAGAGAAGGATTTCCATGCCGTTGCATGCATGAAGTTACCAGAAGTAGTTATTTACATGCCTTAAAAGTACGACTTCGGAGTTTGCCGCCGTGCTCGGGGCCTCCTCCCGAAGAGCGCAGACCCCGGCTGGGCCGAGATGTTGGCGCTTCGTGGAAGCCGGGAGGCCGAGACCCCTTGGCCGCTTCTCCTCCATCAACTTCGAGCCAAAGCCAACGCCCAGAACAGCGAAGCCCCCGCCGAGCCCAACGCCCGCCGCCCCCGCCCGCCTCACAGGGCCCGGCCGCCGCTTCGCCGGCGAACTCCCCGCAGCCGCCTCTCCCCCCGCGGGGCAGCCCGGGCCGCGTCCCCCCACGGGGCGGCGGGGGTCGCCCCTCCCGGGCTCGGGCAGTACTCACAGCCGCAGGGCGCCCCGGTTTTCCCGCCTGCCGGCGGCCCGCGCAACCTTCGGCTCCTCCGCATCGCACCGCTGCTCGGTCATGAGCACCATGGGCACCGCTCAGCACCACGCAGCCCCGCCACCACCGCCGCCGAACGGGCACGACAACCGGCGGGCCGGGCCGTGCCGCACCGCCCCCGCCGCTCCGCCCTGGGGCGGGCCCCACCGCCGCTGTGCTGGGCCGGCTGGAGCCGGAACGGGGGCCCGTGGCGGGAAACTGCTAAAAACGGGTTCCGCCCGTCCGGGGGCGGGCTGGCTGCTGCCCCAGGCGGCGGAGGGGAGAGGAGGGGTCGGTCCCGGTTGCGGCCGCGAAGTGAGGGGATGGCGGCGGCGGCGGGCCGATCCGTTACGCGCCTTAAATTATTCAGTCAGGACGTTGTGGTGTGAGACGCTGCCTCCCGCTGGCTGGAACAAAAGGTGTCCTTAATGTTTTATGGGGGGTGAGGGGGAGCCAGGAGATGCGGTTTCACACGCACAGACACACGCACACGGGGCCTGAGGAAGGAAGGTACCGGGGGCTACGGCCCTGGGGTGAAGGCAGCCGGGCCCCACAGCCTGCGGCCCACAGGGCGGCCCGGGCCGGGGTAGAGTTTGTAAGGCCGTCGGTAACCAGCAGGAAACGGCTTTCCACAGGTTTCCGTCAGCACATTTCCATAGTGTGTCTGTGAAGCAGGCGGTAGCCCAAATGCTGGCGCTGGCCTCCAGTCAGCTGTGCTAACACAAACTTCCGTGGTGATTAGCCGGTGCCTCCATCTGTCACTGCCTGCAGAGGTTTTGGCTTTTTTTTTTTGTTTCCTTTCTCCTCAGCGGCACCTCAGGCTGGTTTGTCTGCTCAGGAAATGACCTGATGTTGCACAAAAAGAGGAGCAAGCATAGCCTTCCCTCGGCTTGGGCCGGTGGGGCTGTCGGGGAAGTCGCCGGTCCTCAGGAAGGTTAAATGGCAGCATTTCACAGAATCATAGAGTCATCTAGGTTGGAAGGGACCTTTAAGATCATCTAGTCCAACCATCAACTGAACCCTGACAAAACCACCACTAAGCCATGTCCCTAAGCACCACGTCTACCTGTCTCTTAAATAGGGATCTCCAGGGAAGGCGATTCCGCCATCTCCTGGGACAGCTATGATGTGTTGTGGAGCAGGCACAAACTGTCCAAGTGCGTATGAAAAATGTTTTTATTATCTGGTCAGTAGCCAAGTCGGTGTTCGGTTTCGTCAGCTCATACTTTGACAAAGCAAAGATGAATGAGAGTCTGTGGCTATAACAATACAGTTTGAGGAAGGCCAGCCTTGGGATGAGAGTTCAAAGTAACAGCTTGAGAAAAAGGTCTCTTTTCATGGTTTAATGCGTTAGAATATACAAACAGAATTAAAATTCGAACATATTACATTTTCTTCCTAACTGCTGTACTGTTCACAAGAGGTAAGGAGAATATGTACAGGAGAGTGGTCTCTGCTAGTGGACATCAGTGTAGGAGATAGATACTAATGTACATTTCAGATTAAAAGACACGTGAAGCAATTTAGCCAACCTTCCAGTGACATTGTCAGGATTGCTTGATGCTCACGCAGTATTTTGAAGGGACAAGACATAAGTATTAGGTATTATTGCAATATATTCAGGAAATCAGTGAAAGAGGTGCTAATGGCGAAAAGGCTCAGGACTGCCATAGCTGCTTGGGCACACGCATCCTGTAGAAAATGTGAGATTGCTGTATGGCAATGCTAGATTGCTGTATGCTTAGCTAGACCAGGTGGGTTTAATTAGCTCCAGTCCAAGAAAATTTAAAAACCGTCTGCCAAGCTGCATAAAAAGCAAGACATTTAAAACGGCTGTATTTCTGGGAGACGCCATTAACTAATGTTTATGTATTATTTAACATGAAAAACAGGGCATATGTGAAAAGCAAATGAGATGTAATTTACAAGAAAGATTATTCAGACCTGTTAAGTCCTGCACCTGTGAAACTTTGATTGCTGCCTTATAATCCCCTGTGGAGCCCCTGGGCAGGTTTGGCACTGCATTGAAGAGCCTCTCCCACCCCCTAACGCCAGACGTAATTTGTGGCTATATAGTGGCATCCCATTTATCCAAGATAACCAAATAGGCTCCATTTCAGCTGTCTGGGCTGTGAGCAGAGCTGGAATTAAAATAGTCAGGGAAGGCAGGGTTGGCATCCTGTGTCTGTTTGGACCCAGGGCCCTTTGCTGGGGTGCAGCAACCGGTGTGAGGTTTTGGGTTTCCTGGGAATTGTTCTCATATCAGTGTGCACTACTAAGGCATGTGCAATATGTCTGGAATCAGTAGGGAAAGTTACTTACCCTCTTTCTCATTTTGGAGGCCTTTCAAGGCCACTAGAAAGGTATCAGTTGGTATTTTAGTCCTAATTTTGAGGCTGAAGGCAGATTTGGGATTGAATAACTGTTGTATAGCTTGACACACACCAGCAGAACAATGCTGGTTTACAGTAGGTAAGAATCTGACTTTTAAATACTTGAACAAATAACATCAGCTGCCTTTTGAGTGCTTATAGTTTCAATCTCTGGTAGATTTAGCTACAGGAGATAAATGTTACTGCTGTTTTGCTCACTCATCTTTAGAGGTTCCTGCCTCTGCCACAGTGGTGCAAGAACTGGAAAGGAGCTGCTTGGTCCCTGGAGCTAATTCTGTGTTTTAGTTTAATCTAGCTCCATTCTCAAGGTATGCAAAGCCCTCTGTTTTAATTAGTCCAGGTATTTACTGTAGAATAAACCTACATTCAAATAAATTGATGCCTGCAGCCTAGACACTAAAAATGGATTCTTACTAAATACTTTGTTCCATATCATGATATCTTAATTCTTGTCAGAGACTTGGTTCTGGCAAATTTTCAGTGCATGCCTCCTTAGTGTGTTTTATTATTTTCTGGCAATGCCAGATGAAGTAATAAGCGATGACTATAGCTTGTGGGTTTTTGGAGAATTTGAAAGTCTGTGGCCAAGCTTTGTCATACTGTTCGGGGTGCAGCAAATCCAAATAGAGAGGACACAGTCCTGAGTGTTGAAAGTCCTGAATGCTAAGATTCTCAGTAATACATATTGAGGAGTGCTTTATGTTAAACAATTAAATGCGCAGGTGCTCGTGTAGGTGGAATGTGCTTGAAAATCTACTTTTATTTTGATATGCTGTAGCAAGTCTTGTGCCAAAAAGGCACAAAGGGCCTTTTACTGTACAGTTATAGTTGCTCATGTATACAGATATAGTAAAGCAAGTATGTGAAGACCAAACTGTCACCAACAGAGACCCATTGTGTGAAAATCTGGACCGTGTTTTTCTCTATTTGTTGAAGGGCAGACTGGGGAGAGAAAGAGAAATTAAGTGTCTATAAAATTACTGATTACTTTTTAATGTGTGCAGTACCAGTGACGCCATGTAGGTAAAAATTGATGTGTTCCTGCTCTGAAGAGGTAGTCTCAGAGCCTCAGAGTGAGTTGAGGGTTTTCTATAACCAGGACCTTCAACATTATGTATAGCACAGCAAAGGATTTAAAATTAGAGATTGAAAAATACGAGAAACTTTCATTGTAAAAAAAAGACTTAAGGTATGGATATGAAATCACAGAAAGACAGAATGGTGAGACACTCACTAACTCATGAAGTTTATTCCCTATCCCAAGGCAAGGCCTGCTATTCTTGTGTCATTCCTGACAAGACAGTTGTCTAAGTTGTTCTTAAAAGTCAGTAGTGTATTCGGATAATCAATTTCAGTGTTTCACGGAATCATGGAATTGTCAGATTTGGAAGGGACCTGTAGAGAATCATCTAGTCCAACTCCCCTGCCAAAGCAGGGTTGCCTAGAGCACATTACTCAGGACTGCATCCAGGTGGGTCTTGAAAATCTTGAGGGAAGGAGACTCCATGACCTCCCTGGGCAGCCTGTTCCAGGGCTCTGGCACCCTCACTGTAAAGAAGTTTTTCCTTGTATTTGAATGGAACCTCATATGCTCCAGCTTGTGCCTGTTGCCCCTCGTCCTGCCACTGGGAACCACTGAAAAGAGTCTGGCTCCATCATCCTTTGACCCACCCTTTAGGTACTTTTAAACACAGATGAGGTCTCCCCTCAGCCTTCTCTTCTCCAGGCTAAAGGGCCCTGGCTCTTTGAGCCTTTCCTTGTAAGGGAGATGCTCCAATCCCTTAATCATCTTTGTTGCCCTATGCTGGACTCTTCCAGTAGTTCCCTGTCTCTATTGAACTGGGGAGCCCAGAACTGGACACAGTATTCCAGTTGTGGCCTCACCAGTGCAGAGTAGAGGGGAAGAATGACCTCCCTTGACCTACTGGCCACACTTCTCCCTGTACAGCCCAGGATTCCGTTGGCCCCTTTGGCAACAAGGGCACATTGCTGGCTCATGGAAAGTTTGCTATCCACCAGGACTCCCAGATCCTTCTCCTCGGTAGTGCTTTTCCAGGTAGTTTGCTAACTATCCAGGGGAAGTCTCCCTTAGTCTCTAACATGATCCTGAATTCTTCTTGCTGAAATTTAAAGCCATTGCTTCTTAATTTATGCAATATGAAGAATAGTGGAATACAGTCTCCAATTTTCTTCTTCTCTTTAGCCTCAGATAAAAGGTTTAAATTGTGTTTTCAGGACTTCTTTTTTACCTATTAACTCTAATAAGTTAAGATCTTTTCTGAAGGGCACTGCCCCAAGCTGGACACCAGAAGCCTTATAAAGGCTGAGTAGAGGCAGAGAGGCAACATTACAAAATTAGTTTATCTGTCCTATACACACTGCCATTGCTTATATTTCATAGTAAGTGTTTATGTGTTTCACAGCAGTGTGAGACTGACTCAGGTTTAATTGTTGAACCATTGTGATCTGGTGAAGCTTTTATAAAGGACAACTGAGATGTTGTTCTGTAGTATATTAGCAGCTGATTGTGAGGTTTGACTACAAATGTGTAACCTTCTACATACCTGGTTTGAATTTCACTCTAGTTTTTTTCAGACTGTTTCTTTAGTTTAATTATGAATCCTGTCTTGAATGACATGAGGAAAGGAAGGGTAAAGGAGCCCAATGAGACACACTGGAAAGGTCATTATAAAAAGCAGTAGGACTGCTACCTGTGTGTAGAAATTCTTGGATAGGATATTGCCGATGAATGATAAAAAACTTCCATTTCTAGAATATATGCAAATCAGCCACAAGCCAGAGTGAAATGGTTTACCGCCTGGGAGGTGCGGATTAGAAAAGACAAAAAAGACTTCACTAAAAGAGTGCTGTGGCATTGGAAGAGGTTTCCCAGAGGGGCTGTAGACTCTGTCTTTGGAGATTACAAGACCCAGCTAGACAAAGCCATGCCTCATCTGATCTGGTGTTGGGCATGCTCCTGCCTTGAGCAGGAATGTTCAGAAACATCTGCAAGTGACTCAGCGTACTTGAAGCATGCTCAAACTGAATGGAGTAAACCAATGCCCTAAACAGTCTGTGGAAGGTAACTAGGGCCAGAACACAGCGCATGATGCAATTTTGTAAGGAGTGAGAAGCAGTTTTGGCCAGTTGATCCCTGTTCCTTGCCTGGATTAAGACTTCAATAATTTACTTGTTTTTAAAAGTGTGAGTTTGCTTTATAGAGAACCTGTGTCAGGTGATTGGTTTCTTCTGAGCAGTTTGCTAGAAGTCGTATCTGCCTATCTGTTCCTGGCTTGTGTTTAAAAGAGCTTGGATTACTTTATTTGTTGAACTCATCTTTGGACAAGGAAATGCAGTAGGCTGGTCTGAAGGCTAGTTAGAGCATTTCTCACCACAAATGATGAGGCATGTTGAGGCTGTTTGTTGTGGCTGAATGCTGAAGCAATTGGGTAAGTAGAAGACTACTGTAGCACCCGTCGGGGAAAAGGAGAGAAATTCTCACGCTATACTACTGAGGCATTAATAATGTGGTGTCAGCCTCCCTTATAGTGAATGTGTAACACATTGTACATGTGCTCTATCAGCACATTTACTTTCATTTTGATACCAATGACCTTCACCCAGCTTCCTGTGTAGAACCACAGAAGACAGACTGCATACTGTGCATTTTACTGATGTGTCTTACGGTATGTCACACTGATGAAAAGAACAGTATGGGAAGGAGGGTTAATGGCAACACACAGAGGAACAGGTGAAGTAAAGGAACAGTCATGTCTCCAAATTGTTCATGGGAGCTTTCTTATATTCTGAAAAAAACAACCCTGTGACATGTAATAGTTCAGTTCTGCCACCTATAAGATGGAACTCAGCCAGTTGGCACTGGTGAAAAACACAGGTCAGTGTTTTCTCTTGGTTCATGAGCTGAAAAAAAGCAGTCAGGGCATATTACCTAAGCAATATATTGCCCTGGATGTCTCATGGATGGCATTGTTAGAATGCTGTGTTGCCTAGATCTTGTAATTTATGATGAAAATACCGAATCCCACAGCAGTGAAATCCATTTTTCTGCATTTATAACCATCATTTAATTATTGGTCAGCTAAGCAAGAAATGATAAATACAAATATTGTTTGTTCTATCTTGGCGGATCAGCTTAGCTTGATTTGTCATACTCTGCTTATAAATGTCCAAAGGAAATCCTGGGTGAAATCTCTATACAGATTACATAGACAAAAATGTCAATCTAGATGCACCAGTATGTTTAAGACATCAAACAGATTGTGTGTGTCTAATGAATAATGTGCATGCATATATGGATTTTTTGAATCTTTGTATCATAAAGGAATACACATGGATACCTCTTTGAACCAGATATGCATGCACACGTGCAAACATTCATGGTATATCTAAATACAGTGATCATTTTGTTGAGAGAAACCTTTAGTTATCTGGCAGTCTGAAGGGCAGCAGGACAATATGTTAAGTATGTAACAAAGTGAAAATTAGCACAGCTTATTAGAGGATAAATGGAATCTTCCGCAATAAAAAATATTACCCAGACTTTCCAGGAGCTTAAGAGAGGATTGTTCTTACTGTTGAGGAGAAGAAGGTGAGGGACACAAATAACATGAAAGATTGAATCATGCTATCAGTTCTCTCAGTCTTTATATCAGATGGGGTTGTGAATAATCAGCTATTCTAGTGAGCTGGATAGACTTGCTGGTTTGTCTCATTTGGAATTAGGAGCTATATTACTCTGGGGGAAAAAAAAAAAAGTAGATACTTCTTGCAGAGCAAGGCCACATAGACTAAATGCCAAATCCCAAATGCAAGCCATTGAGCAGTAAAGTGGTTGCCAGTGTTTCAGGTTCTCCTAACAGCTATAAAGACAACACACCTTTTAGAAGATGGTAGGTACGTGCTTATCTCTTTAATATGACTGCTTGGATTAGTCTGAACTAAGCCTCAGACTTGCAGCAGTGTGCTGGATGTTTCTGAGGGGTATAATTTCAATGCAGAAGGAAATTTCCTTAAAAAAAATTCATGTTCCCATCCAGAAATCTTCACAGAGAAACCTGAATGTATGAATCCTTTCTTGTGTCCAAACAAAAACTCAACTGCAACAAAACAGTCTTTACAGTTTGCTACAAGTTGTTCTACAGTTTTTCTGTTATTCTGTTGTATGCAAAATATAGGTAAGTATTAATGCCAGATCACAGATGGAAAACACAAGTATTATATATGTTATTGATATATGCATTGCAATTCATCAAATGAACTGTCAAACCACGATTAGAGTCAAGGACCCATTTGATTCCCATTTCCATGACTTTACATTTCGAAAACATACCTCTCCATGCTGTCTTTTTTTTTTTTTTTTTTTTTTTTTAATTTTTA
>JAOXJM010000019.1:60670120-60680199 GCA_026413425.1 Tringa solitaria
TGTCCTTCCTGTATTGAGGACTCCAAAGCTGGACACAGTACTCCAGGTGGGGTCTTAGAAGAGGGGAAGAATCACCTCCCTTGACCTGCTGGCCATGGTTCTCTTGATGCAGCTGAGGATGCAGTTGGCTTTCTGGTCTGCCAGTGTATACTGCCCGCTTATGTTGGGTTTCTCATCCACCAACACTCCCAGGTCCTTCTCCTCATGGCTGCTCTCCAGCCATTCTCTGCCCAACCTGTATTTGTGCCTGGGATTGCCGTTGTCCCAGATGCAGGACCTTGCACTTGGTTGAACTTCATGAGATTTGCATGGGCCTACCTCTCAAGCCTATCCAGGTCCCTCTCGATGGCATCCCTTCCCTCCGGTGTGTCAGCCACACCACACAGCTTGGTGTCATTGGCAAACCTGGTGTTGAGGGTGCACTCAATCCCATTCTCCCATGTCTCTGACAAAGATGTTAAACAGCATGGGTCCCAGTACCGACCCCTGAGGAACACCACTGGCTTCCACTTGGACATTGAGCTGTTGACCACAGCCCTTAGAGTGCAGCCATCCAGCCAGTCCTTATCCACCGAGTGGTCCATCCATCAAATCCATGACTTTCTAATTTTGAGATGAGGATGTCATGTGGCACAGTGTTGAATGCTTTGCATGAGTCCAGGTACATGACATCTGTTGCTCTTCCCTTATCTACCAGTGCTGTGGCAATATCGTAAAAGGCCACTGAATTTGTAAGGCATGACTTACCCCTTAGTGAAGCCATGCTGGTTGTCACCAATCACCTCCTTATTTTCCACATGCTTTAGCAGAGATCCCAGGAGGATCTCCTCCATGATCTTGCCAGGCACAGAGGTGAGACTGACCGGCTCTAGTTCCCCGGATCTTTTCTTCCACCCTCTGTATGTTTCCTTTTTCTGTTTGACATTGTCCAGGAGCTCCTTGTTCGTCCATGTAGGCCTCCTGGCATTTTTGCCTGAGTTTCTCTTTGTTGGGATGTATCGCTCCAGAGCTTGGAGGAGGTGGTCCTTGAATGTCAGCCAGTTTTCTCAGGTGCCTCTTCCCTTTATCCCACATACCCTGGTTTGAGCTAAAACAGAACCAATTTTCTGTCATTAATTTTACTTTTCAGCTAAGCCACTTCTAATAACTGAACTCTCTGAAATTAGTGGTGTATTTTTCAGAGAGTGGGCTTCTAGCAGAGATAAGGCCTGATGTTTATAATTAATACTGCTATGCAGAGAGACTTCTGCTTCTGCTTATTGCTATAACAACCAAGGTCAGCTAACTTTATTTGCCCCTTTGGAGGGTCAGAAGCGGAGAAGTATAGAGGGATCACACCTGCAGGGAGGAGTGGACAGGACAGGTGACCCACAACTGACCAACAGGGTATTCCAACCCATCTGCATCATGCAGAGGGGTCAAAGGGGTCAGGCTCTTTCTTTGATGGCCGATGTCCAAGGAGGACTCTGTCTGTTCATCTACCTTTGATACCAATCCGTGTGTTCTTGAATCTAGTTCCTGAGTTCAGCTCCCGTCTGTCACTGACTCCAATCTGGAACTCTCCCAGTGCCTGCTGGTGACATGACCATCAGCCTGGGGGCTCCATATGGGTTGTATATATTGTGTACATTTCATTATTTTCTTTTTTTGATATTATTATCTTTTAATTTTATTTTTAATATTCATTAAAGTAATTTAGTTTCTCTTCAATTCATAAGCCTTTCTCTCTCATTTTTTTCCCCTCCTCTGAAGGGAGATGGTCTGCCTTCTCTGAAGGGGAGACCGGTAAAAGAGAACATCTGTCATTTGTTATAGTGAACAGCCCAGCGCAGCCCACAACACCATGGTATTCTACCAAGCAGGTCCCTGAAGAGGCCACGGTCTGCTCTCCTGAAGTCCAGGGTAGCGAGCTTACTGTATGCCCTCCTTGCTGCCCTATCTTGACCTCCACTACCTCATGGTCACTGCATCTAGAGAGCTTCATGTTCCTCATCAGCCCCTCCTTGTTGGTGAGAACAAGATCCAGCATGGCACCTCTCCTCGTTGGCTCTTCTATCACTTGGAGAATGATGTTACCATCAATGCATTCCTGGAACCTCCTGGATTTCTTATGCCCTGCTGTGTTGTCCCTCCAGCAGATACTGGGGTGGTTGAAGTCCCTCATGAGGAATCGGGGCTTATGAATGTGAGGCTGCTCCTATCTGAGCAACCTTATCCTTTGTATAAAATAAAATGAGTGGACTTCAGCATTAAAAAAAAGAACTCTTTAACTGTGCTACTGGACCAGCTTCTTTACAGAACAGTCTTCATATGTTGCCAGCTGCTCATCAAACACGACAAGCCACCCTGCTTGCTCTGTGCCTTGAAATCCTGCTGAAAGCCTTGGAGCCTTTTCTTCACTCATTTCCTCCTTTTGTAAAGTTCATCATTCTCCCCCGAGACCCTCCTTTCTTTGGATATTATAAATGGACTGGTTTGGAAGGTGCAAGGTGATTCTCTGGAGTAGCTGTGTTGAAAGCCAAAACATGTTTGTCTTCAGAAACAGTGCTCCTAAGGAGAATCTGCTCACTGCTGAAGTGCAAAATGAGTGTATGAAGCTAGTGCAGCAGTTCTCTTTTTTCCTATATGTCCTCTGAGTGTTTATATTTTAAGGTCCTTTATACATGTCTACTACACACGCTCTCATCAGGTAGCTTAATATTGTAGTATCCTTTTTATGTAGTATCCTGTTTATACAACAGGAAACAACTAATTGTAGCTACAGTACCTTGCTTACATATATTGTATTTTCTTATTATGGTAAAACTTGTGTTGTCATCACTATCCTCATTTGTTTCAACTCAGCATTCAACCTCCCCCCCTCTATTTGGCAGCTAACATTTTCTCTTCTGAATTTAAAGCTTTTCCTTTTACGTCCTAACATTGTATGAAGTATTGTACTTTGTGGGTGATTTGAAGTTGGACTCTTCATAGATTGTCTTGCTCTTTTCATGGGCATGTAATGTTTTTGAGGATGTCTTCAATGATGCTTGCTAATTAGTGCAGATGCTTTCCCTGGGTAGCTGATCAAGTCTTTGAGTCTCAGCATATTTCATGGATGCTTGTGTTCATAGTGAATAGATATATGTGGTGTTTTGGAAAATATGTACCCATTCACTTAAACCAGAAACAAAACAAACCCAAACCCACAGAGTTTTCTGTTCCACATATGCAGCTCTTTTCTAAAATATGATTTATCCTGAGAAAATGACTCCACAGCGTCCTTGGGAGGTTCTGGGTCACCACTATGGTACACTTTGTATGTCTGACTCTGATTTTGTGTCCTGCTGGAGCTATCAAAGCCTGCATTTTGGCACTGGATGTTTTATTGAGACATCATTAATGAGATTTCTTGTGCATTTATTTCTTTCAAGGGTGCCTTGACATATTTATTTGCTTCATGCAGCTGTCAAGAGGCTAAAATTTTAGCTGCTGACCCAGCTTTGGCTTTTGGCTGGCTGTGGTACTGTGATAGAGTAATGTGACTAAATTCCTGGCTAAGCACTCTGTTTCTGAAGTGTTGCAAACACTTGTCTTTGGTTTGTGTAGGGAACATGTGCAGGACACCCTTTTCCTCAAAGTCTGAGTGAAGCCTATGGTGTGGTGCACTGCATACTTTTTCCGTGACGGTGACAAAGATGGTCATGATCAACTTTGCCTAATTCCCTCAGGCAGAAGCCGTTATCCTCACAACAGAACCAATACAAGGAATATACGTGCTCATTTCAGTGTCTGTACCTCTGTAGTACTGGGATATAGTTGAGAAAATTTGCTTGTGATGATGAGGAAGGTAGTGGCCATAACACGTGGGGATGCCCAGATCCTGCCTCAGGGCTGGCTGAATCAGTTCCTGAAGGCTGTGGGCGCCTACACTCTTTCAAATCAAATTTGAAATCAGATCAGCGGTAGTTTGTCATAGAATACTGGGTAGTTCCTTACTGACATTTGTATTGTGACTTAATAGGTTGTAAGGTAAAACAAAGAATTTTGTGTTTAGTGTCTGAGAGGCAGATTTGTATTTTTTTCTGTATTTTTTTCTGTATTTTTTTCTGTTTTACTCATTTGTCATGTTGTTCTTGCTTACAGAGCCTTCTCAAGGTCCATGAGTCCATGAAGTACTCTCCCCAAATTTAGGAATGCTTTCAATTTCCAAGAAACATTTGGCTCTTGCCACTTGCCGTGTGTTTCCTGGAATGTGTCACCAGCTCCTCACTGAATATATTTGGTCATGTTTGGCAAATGTCTGTAGCAGCCTTGAACTGAAAGCCAAATCCAGCCAAATCTGTCTGTCTGGCCAAACAGCTTAAAAGTATTTCAGAGAGAATTCTATATCTCAAAGACTTCAATGCTTTAATATACAGTGACAGTTTTCTCAGTTGCTGATCTCGATAGTTCAGGACATTCAGTAGCTGATCCTTGTTAGAATCTCAGATGTGAATTATTTTATAATCTTAATTTGTGTGCAGTCTTCTCTTTTGTTGTTTGTGGGCTTTATTGTTTGTTTGTTTATTTTGTTTGTGTTCAATCTGAAGCCATGGAACTATTTCAGTTCTTCTGCTTTATCTCTGTTTTCTGTTTCCCCAGGTGAACAGATCCTCTTGGCCTCCTGCAGAACTGTGTTAGATACAGAGTTAGCTTTGTTCATCTCTGGCGCTTTTTACTGTGGCAAACCTTGGGAAGTGAGAATGCTACTTTTTCAGACAATTGCTGAAAGATTTCTTTGGGTAACTCATTTCTGTCTCTTGAAAAATGGCTTAGATTCACATTTTGTCTTAAATCTCGCAAACACCAATTCATGTGTTTATGACTTTCATTCCCCTTTTTCTAGTATTTCTTTGGCACTAATGACTTACAGATGTTACCCACAGTGCTGCCTTTTTCTGTGTGCTGTATGACTTCCATGACTCTAATATCACAAAAGTAATGACTGAACTGGATGCTGTATTGCTTAAGGTGCTTTTATCTAGTTCAGTGTGGTTATGAAGAGGATGCTCTGTTCTGGTCCAGTAAATATGTCATAATAAACTGTAACACCTCTGTAGAGATGCCAGCGGCTATTATGTGCCCTGGCAGAAAGTTGTTAGTGCTGGTGGCTTTGTTTGCATGTGTGTTTATGTGCTTTTCCTCCTGCCTAAAATTTTAGCATGTCTTTTTTTGTTTCCAGAATTTTGCTTATAATTTGCATTGTCCTAATGTTGCATTTGTGAGACTGAATAATTTTATCTTTGGCTGCTGCAACTTTTTCCCCTCGTACATAGCTCTGTTTGTAGCTTCACGGATTCACTGGTGCTCCACCATCTAATTGCCATTCAGGTTACTGTTTGCCTGTTGCTGCCTTGTCTTTGCATCTGGTGCTAGTCTGAGTTCTACAAACCATGTATTTGTGCTATTTTGTATTACATTAAAGTCATAAAGCGCAGAAACTTTCCTCCAGGATGCTGTTTTGCTTTAGTAGTGTGTTTATCTTTCTTTTTTGCTACAAGCTTTAGGACAGTGACACAGCTGCCATGTGGCCCTCTAGTCAGGGCATTTTCCATTTTCTTTACAGCAGCTCAATCTATTCATTGTGTTCATCTCTGTAGTTTTGAACTTATACATTTCCTTTTGCATAGCTTCTGCCTTATTTTTTGCTTTTGCTGTATGATTAATGCATCTCCTCTGCTTATGTGCTTTATGCTGTAAAGATACGTTTTTCTCTCACCCATTTTGTGGGTAAAAAGTGTTCTTGGTATACTAGTAGTCTCTGTATTTCCTCCTAGTTCGATCCAGATGTGCTAGTTATGAGAGCTTTTCTTTTTTTTTTTTCCTTTTTTTCCCAGTTCAGTGGAATTTTCACTTAGTTTTAGTCTGTGGTATTTGAAACTGTTTAATCCACAGCCTCTTTTTATCTGTCTTCTTGGTGAGAAGAATCTGCAATCCAGATATGTTCTCCTCCTGCTTCTTCTCTCAACACTCTCCTAGTTTTACACATACGGAGGATCATTACTAATTTGTGAAATCTGGTTCAGCATTCAAACTTAAAAGAAAAAACAGCAAAGATACTGTAGCTGTTGATGTTTTCCTTCTTTTTCTGTATAATCATTACTTAGCGCCTCCTATTGGGAGACTTGATTTTAACAGTACAAATTTTATGCTGCCAGCAAACTGAAATACTAGATTTTTTTCCTTTCCTATCACAGGCACTAAAATTGTTCTTAGGATTTATTTTTTTTTGTGGGTTAAGCTGCAGACTTCAGATGTCGTGGGCTCGTGGAGACATTTCTGGTTTACTTGCATTTCTAGCAAAGAGACTATACAGCTTAATGATGCTCTTGGGGGCTGTTTTTAGGTAGAAAAACATTTGTTGTGGAGAAAGAAACTGACACAGGGTTCAACTCCTGTATTAATTTCCTGAAATGAGAACATTATTCCAGTAAGAGTATATACTTTGCTGAGAATTTATTGGCATGTACTTATGTTTAAAAACCAGTTTTCTTGAAAGCTCTCTAATGTGTAATAAAAATAAAGCTGAGGAAGTAACTAAAGATCAGGAAGAAGATCTGTAAACTCAATCAGTGTCAACATCCTTTTTTTTTGGAGTTCAGTAAACTTTTTATAATATGTTACACTTTATCATCAGTTTCTCATTTGATTTCCACCCGGAAGTATAAGGTTGGAAGGAGCACCACTGTTATCAAAGGTGGAGTTTTTTTTTTTTTTCTTTTGTGACTGTGTTTTTTAATCTTGAAGCAAAAGTAAGGAAATGTGAATGATTGTTCTAAAAAAAGTGGAAACTTACAAAAAAGTGTGTCCTTTCTCTAAGTACTTGACACAATGTGACTCCTTTATGCAATTGACCTAGAATACACCATCACACCTCTGGCTAATTAAAGGCATCATTTTTCAGTTATTTTTTGTATGGATGCAGAGTATTATTGTTAGTGAAATGATGGGGTCTGTATGGGTGGGTTTTTGTTAAGAATAAAGAGTACAATGGCAGGATAATATCATCACAGAAAACATTTAAGATCATGATTTTCAGTCAGAACTTATTCTACTTCTGAATTATATAAAATCACACAATCACCATGAAGTGTCCATACATAAATATTAGCAGTGTAGCTTATCTTTTTAAAATGTCTGTAGCTGCTGTATCTCTTTAGTTTTTACAGTTATTTCTACTCTGTGGAAATATAAGCAAGAATGTATTTTCTCGGAGATGATGTCTTGTATGCAAATTAAACCAGAAATTTCAGGCTTAAGCGTGAATATCTGCTGATTTATTTCCCACTGTGATGATTTATTAAATCGTAAAATGAAATGGGTAATTGCAAATGAAAGTGACTCCATTGGAATGATAATTAGAACCTAAAATTGGTATTCTCATCAGAGCTGGAAGATTTCTTCTCCTGAAGTCTAATAAAACAAATCCCCATTTTTCTCTTTGCTTGTTGGCACTTGGCTTTGAGTCGCATTCAGAAAGGGTAATATTTACTCTGTGCATGTGTGTGTGTGTGTTTTACCATCCCATATGTGTATTAAGGCATTTGTATGGGTTAGTAATTCAGATTAGACCTGGATCCTGGAAACAGTTATGCTCTTATTTAACATGGCATCCATAGCTGAACTAAACGGGGTTACTTGGTTGTGGTGAATTGAGTATGTGTGTTAATGCTTGGAGTGCCTTAATGTTTTGTGTAGCTCAGTTCTAGTTCAGTGGAACTCAAGTGTCTGTGAAAGAAATTGTTCTTGAACTCAGTCTGAGTTGACTGAATTCAGAGTAATGTTGCTGGCATGCTCTGAAAGTATCAGGAGTTTCTGGAAAAATGCTCAGGTGACTCCGTTTAGTTGTAATTCTTTTTCTTGCTTGCTTGTCAGAGCTTGAGTTCCTAAAGAGTGTTCCTTTTCTCTGTCCTATTATCTGGAGATCAAACTATAAATGCTTTCCTGCTCTATGCAGTTAGAATACTGGCCCTTGGGCATGCACATTACAGCTTCAAAAGACAAACCTACATTGGGAATGAAGGCACTGTTAGGTCCCGGTCTTACAGGCACAGATTTTTTGATCTTCTCTCCTTTCTCTTTGAGGATCTATCAGCTCCATCTTCTCTTTGCCTTCCATGATTTCTTAATTATTAATTCAGTTAAAGTCATTCTGTCTTTCTTCCCAACCCTTCCCTCATGTGAGGCTAAAATACTTCAGGTAGTTAGGCTCCAGAAGAATAAACAGAACACACTAATGACTGTCCTGGTCCTTGGCTAAATCCTGCATGGTTGGTTTTACCCAGTATGAGGTAGGTTGCTCTTTCTCACTGATAAGCAATGTTATTGAAATCCTGACGTAAAGCATCACGAAATCTATATAAATGCACTATTTGCTAATCAAAAATTACCACTTGGGTAATGTAACACATTAATTGGACCCATTTGAGGCTATCCTGAATAACAATAGGTTGATTTTGACAGGTTTTGCTGTTACCCTTGGTGGATAACACAACAAACATATATTGGTTAAAGTGTAGGTTTTTCTTATCTAACATGCATAGTTTTCTCTATCACTTTTTTCAGCCAGCTGAATGAAGATCTGAAATGAAAACAAAACTATACATACTTTTTAAACATGTTGCATTTACATCTTGTTACTGAAAAGGAAATTATTATTGTAATATGGTAGGTGGATGAGGTTGCACTGTCACTTCCACTTTACACCCCTATCTTCAGGTGCTTTGTAGCAAAACAAATGGAATCATAGAATAATTTAGGTCGGAGAAGACCTTTAAGATCATCAAGTCCAGCTGTTAAACTAACACTGCCAGGTCCACCACTAAACCATGTCACTCAGCACCACATCTACATGTCTTTTAAATACCTCCAGGGATGGTGACTCAGCCACTTTCATGGGCAGCCTGTTCCAATGCTTGAGAACCTTTTTTGGTGAAGTCATTTTTTCCAATATCGAATCTAAACCTCCCCTGGTGCAAAGTGAGGTCATTTTCTGGCATCCTATTGTGATTTGGGAGAAGAGACTGACCCTCACCTCTCTACAACCTCCTCTCAGGTAGCTGTAGAGAGTGATAAGGTCTCCCCTCTGCATCCTTTTCTCCAAGCTAAACAACCCCAGTCCCCTTAGCCACTCCTAATAGCACTTATGCTCAAGACTTCTCACCAGCTTCACCGACCCAAAACTCAATACAGTATTTGAGGTGCAGTCTCACCAGTGCTGAGTACAGGAGAACAATCACCGTCCTAGGCCTCTGGACTCTGAAACTGGCTGGATGTCTATGAAAACTTTAAGAAAAGAAAGTTTTGACAAAGCTGGTTTTACTATTAAAGAATTCAAGAAAAGTGTAGTAAAAATTATACCTTTTCATCTGCATTTTTCTTATAATGGAAATGTAGTACATAGGCAGCTGTATTTTGACAGAGCAATAGTTCTTATTTAATAAATGCTTTGACTGTTGCAGTGAAAACTGGTTTTTGTTTGGGTGAGTTATGAACTATACTTCCTGATGGGTGTCTCAGTAGTCAGACTTAGCACCCAGCAGGGCACAGTGAAATGCTAGGAGCCACTGGATACTGAACTCTGAAATTCCGGCCCAATTTCAAAGTGTGCAGCTAAAAAATGTTGTACTTCAAATACACATGATACTTCCATCCATGCTTACAGAGCTTGCTCTGAAAATTTAAGTCTGTGAGCTTGAGCACCTCTCTCTTAAAATAAGGAAAATGAATCTGTTGAAATAAGAGAATATGAATAAGATTCCCATTTTAGTATCATATGGCAAAGGTTCCACATTCTGTAGCTTATCAACAATGGGAATCACAGAATTGTAGGGGTTGGAAGAGACCTTCAGAGATCAAGTCCAACCTAGAGCAGGCTGGACAAGAACACATCCAGATGGGTTTTGAATATCTCCAGAGAAGGAGACTCCATAGCCTCTCTGGGCAGCCTCTTCCAGTGCTCTGTCACCCTCAAAGTGAAGAAGTTTTTCTACATGTTCAGACAGAACTTCCTGTGTTCCAGCTTGTGTATGTTGCCCCTTGTCCTGTCACCAGGCACC
>JAOXJM010000019.1:60692189-60710706 GCA_026413425.1 Tringa solitaria
GAGTCTTCTAAAAGTGCAATTTTCCCCAGCATTAGAAGAAAAGTTAGTCCTGTGTCTCTCAACCTAGGACAACTTGTGTGATGTGTTCGGAGGTTGGATTCACTGAACAATGGCAGCTGCTTGGTTTTGCATGTGCCCGGAGGGTCTGTTAAGTGTGGGGTGTTTTTCAGTGCACTCTTAGAGGATAAGGGTAAATGCTCCTAACTAAAAGCCAAATGGGTAAGAGCAGACCCCAGCTGATGTTGTGGCGTGGTCTCCACGAGCAGGAGCAATCCCAGCCCAGGTCTGGCAGAGCAGAGGGCTGTGCAGCTCTTGGACCGTGGCTGTGTCAGCCTGCCAGCGATCTACGCGTTTTATCACTCGGTACTGAAGCGGGGACTGCCGTCTGGCAAACCTTTACCTGCCTGTTTCCAAAGCTATGCTAGGAGAGGTTTGGCTCTTGAGCTGTCTAAATATTGCTACCAGCAAGCTTCAGCCCTCGTTACTGGTGGCCACTTGTGCTTGGCAAGGTCAGCAGGCCTGTGCAATCCAACCGTGGTTTGCCTCAGAAATTCCCCTGTAGTCAGGGATGCAGCCATTCTGACTCTTGTCCCCTTCCAACAAACTGGCAGGCAGCAGTTCCTCTGGCAGCAGGCTCCTCTATTAGATGACACAGAGATGAGAGAGACAGTGTAAATGCTAAATAAGTCAAGTGAAATGGCTAAATAATTCAAAAGAAATTACTGTTGAGATACTTACGGCCACTCTCGTCCACCTTTCTGTTTCAATGCTGATGTGGAAACATGTTCAGAGCTCCATAGCAAATGTTTACATTCTGTAATTCTGAAAAGGTGATTTATTTTTAACTGTTCTTAAAGCAGTCTGGACATTTAACTAGGCTGAAAAATAAAAATACAGGAGGCAAACAATAAAATTACATGAAGCAGATAATTAGTAGAGCTTTAAAATTGTATTACATTTTTTTACTTAAAGGGCAGTGGTCTGATAGCCGAAGTGGATTATTTTGGACTCAAATGTAAAGCTCAGTTCACTTTTAAATACTGTGTTGCTGATCTTAAAATTGTCAGCAGGACCCAGCTGTCACAGAGGTATTGAAAGAGAACTCTTCTTTGCTTTAAAATGATGTAAAATATAGTCCTAGAATTACAGCATATGTTGTTTTAAATATTCCTGAATTTTGAAGTAAGAACCAGGGATTTTTTAATAGCAGACGATCAAGAAAATTATATATGTTAGGCCCCAGGCTTTAATTAAACACAATGTTATAAACTGTTCAAAAGAACAGGTACTGAGAAGTGCTTATGAGGGCAGGAGGGGGTGGGGGGAGCACCAAACAGGTTCACACTAGGAAGTAGAGATTAAAAAAGAAAGACTGAAATCACTCAGCTACATGTCCATATCTCCTCGAGGATTTCTTCCCCCAAAAGATGCTTATGCTTTTAATGATTCTTTTGGGGAGCATCCAGCTGACTTGCATTAGGTTCAAGTATGTCTAGGAAATTGTCTTTAGGATCACACGCTCATGAGAGTTTTTGCTTACATACAGTCTTGGGATTATTGAAGTTTTCAGTGAAACTGCAAAAGAGAAAAGGGGGATGATATTTCAATTAGGTTCTCCAGTAGCTTTGCTCGAAGGAAAACAAATCAATGACAGGCAGCTTTTTTTCCTCATAGTCCAAAGAAAACATTCATTATGGTATTTTAGTAGATCTGGAAGGTGTCTATATAAAGGGGCAGGTAACTCAGCTGTTTTTGTTCTGGTGTAGGATTGATTCAAGAGTTTGTGGATTGGAAAAGAGAATGAGATGAGTACTTCACAAAGCAGCATTTCGTATCTCAACTTCATTGAACCCTTTGTTGCTTTTAACACTTTCATGCTTAAAGAAAGTGACTAAGCTGTCTAATATGCTAGCACTCCAGTTTCGCTTCTGCCATTCCTGGCAACTTCTCAAGCAAGCTCTTCCTAGTGTTCTCCTCTCTTTCATCCCTATTAATGTGTTGAGTTTTTTTGATTCTTCTAGGCTAGGTTTAGCCTAGCATAGGGGGGGATAAAGATGTTGCTAAGGTGAAGCTATGAAAATAGGCTGCAAGAAAATGCCAGCAGCTGGCTTTAGAAAAAGATTTTAGGATTTTAAGAATGAATTCTCTGGTTGCAGTATGCTTTTTTTAATGGATTTTTCTCTGAAGAGTTTGAAGAAAACTCAAGTGGGAGCTGTCATAATTCCCCCAGCAAACTGTCTCTTAGGAAACTCACTTTGTCAAGCTTTGTTCATGACAAGTAGAGGAGTAAGCTTTGTGTATAAACAAATACTGTGTGTCCTGTGCAGATATCAGTGCATATATTGTTATTCCAAATGTATTCTGCAGCTTTCTGTAGCCTTACCATAAGTAGGTGTTGAAATAACTAGACAACAGTTCATATTTCACTGTTAAGGGACTTTTTTTCTTCTCAACTTCTGGAAGGATAATTTCACTGCTTTTTTTTCAGTTTTTATAACTCAAAAGTTGAAACAACATTTACAAGAAAAGAGTCGTGGTCTTTTTCTGTTGCCATCTTGCTTCATCTCACAACCTCACCCTCATCCCAAGTTATACTCCAGGGCTGTCCATGCTCTGGAGGCAAGAGCTTCCTCATCTTCCAGCTTATACCTAGTCTTAAAAGACCCTTAAAAGGCAACATTTCCCCCAATCCCCGCCCCCCTCCTCCCTCCCCAACTATTTAGTCTTAAGTGGTTTTAATGATCATCCAGTGTTCTTTCTCTTTTGATATTTGAGCCTTTTGGAATCATGTCTTTTTTTTTTTCTCCCGTTTTTGTCACATTTTCACATATTTTTTTTTCATCCTAACATGATAACTATATATGTATTCTTCAAACCTTTAAAATTAAGCAATATACTCTGTTCTTGTGTGACAGCACTGCTCCTAGCAAGTGGATTGTGAAAGCTGGTTCTAGCAACAGTCTGAGACTGGTGAAGGTGCTAGCTTTGGCCTAATGAGCTATCAGGATTTGGTGAGCAGAAAGATGGCAGCATGGAGCTGTCCTTCTCCTTGCCCTCCTTTGCATCTTTTGGATCTCAGACTTAGCTTGGTCAGACCTAAGCATGTAGCCTGTGGTTTTTGAACACACCAGAACCTGACATGCCAGTCTATTTTTGAATTTTGTAAATGAGCTCTTACCATCTTAATGGATGAAACCAAACTCTCAAATTTATATGCTTCTGTTCTTCAGGCTATCTAAATTTAAATTTAATATATTGAGTTCATTTCTAATAGAAGCTGTAGGGGACATGATCAAAAGTCTTTTTAACTTCAGCTTCTGTCCACTGTCATTGATCTGCAAATTTTTCCTTCAGAAGATGTTTAAAACCCTTTTCACATTTTCTGTTCCCTGCCTGCCCATTGTGAAAAACTATTTGATTAGAGAGCATCAAATAATTCATCAAGGCTTCTGATCTTTTGGAATAGGTGCTGGTTAACATTTCAGCAATACATCCCTAAATGGGAGATTGGATGGTAAGAATTCCATTTGCAGGGGAAGATTTGTCCATTTGACAGAGGTCACTTTTACTGTAACTTGTAACAAAGCAGTGGTGTGCTTGGGATTTCAAGAGATGGCTTCTAAATGGCTTTCATCTCTCCCTCATGCCCCCCACCCTAACGCCACCAATATGGAGTGAGGCTAAATTAGATCCTATGCTGCAGAATTAAACATGCAGATTTCACCCTGCTTGGTGTTTGTGTGTGGGTGAGTTGTGAAATCAAAATGAAATCATGTTGAATTGATTTTTGGGGCGCCTAAGAATGGGGTTGTTTACCACTGTGATGAACAGATCTTGTCACCTATTTAAAGGTAGGGAGTTTCTCAAGTGGTATTTGCGAAAACTCACTGTGCAAGTGCTCCTAACTGGGATTTTTTTGTCTTTTGGAATACTTTAGGGATAGACTTTAGACTACTAGAGGACTTGGACTGGCGATCCAGTCCTTGAGAGTTAAAATCAGCACCATTTGTATAGGTAAAGAAGACAAGACCAGATCGTGAAAAACTGACTGGAAATAAAGTTATATCTACAAATAATACCCATATATTTAAATGCATTGGAACTAAGCACTAAAATTAACTCCTTAAGACTGTGTTAAATTCTCCATCAGATAATTCAGAGACTGAGTGTCATCTTTAAACAAAAACAACCCACAATACTTGGAGATGGTAATGCAGCATGAAATTCAATGGCTTGGAGTTTTTTTGAGATCACAATAGCTAATAAATTAATTTACTGACTATAAAGAAGAATTTTTTTCCTTATTTTCTGTTAATTGCTAGGAAGGGATCTCTTTGCTGCATTTTTACAGTGCTGGTACAATAAAGGTCTCACTGGGACTGTTAGGTGTTAATGTTATGCATATGTACATGAGAGAGTCAGTTGAACTATTTTTTTGGAACATTCCTCTTCTTTAGGAATGACATGGGCTGTAATTAAAGCCTAAGATGCAGTTTTCTGTCACTGTTTTGATGTTTGGCCTGTTTACCACAGAGGGCTAGCAACTGCAGCTTTGGTCTATGGGAGAAGAATAGTTGCCACCTTCCCAGCAGTGCTTTGCAGCATCTGCTTCTAGTGATGGAAGGACACATGATGATGGAAGTTAATGACTTTCAGGGCAAAAAAACTTTAATGAAATAGTGCTGATCTTTTTTACCCAGTTTTAACTGAGTTGTTTCATGAGCTTTTCTGTATCTCTAATGAACCCCGTCAAATGTGCTTTGACTGAAAAAATTTTCGTTGACACTCATGAGAGGCCCTACTTTTACTTGTAGCAGTTTGGTACAGATATACTGTTAAGTTAGAAATAATAAATTTGTATGCATATGGGTGGCAACTATTCAAAGTTTTCTAGAAGATGTGATAGAAAGGGTTTTAGAAGAAGGATAGACATGGTGCTTACGGACATGGTTTACTGATGGTTTTGGCAGTGTTATGTCGATGGTTGGATTCAATGATCTTAAAGGTCTCTTCCAACCTAGACAATTCTATGATGCTGTGTTCTGTAACAATGTGCCTTGCTTACAGTCAGGGGAAGATAATATTCCTGTCCAGATATTGCAAAGTTTTCCAAAGCTGTATTCTAAATAGATGGTATATACAAACTATATGTGGACCATAAGGTAGGTGTCTTTCTCTGGTTTTTCTTTGGGATAAGTTACAATTTTTAAGCAGTTTAAAATACATCCTGACAAAAAGCTGCTTTTGCATCACACTGTGTGTTTGTCTCTTCTGGATGTCTATCTTACCACATCATCTCCTCATGATGTGACTGTCTTGCAGATTATTTGATTAGAATCCAAGTCATCTCTATTTTTATGTTGGTTTTGCTTTTATTCTGTATGCATGTATATGAATATGCCTTTTCATTTCCTTTTTTGCAAATAGTCTCTTGGACTTTCAAATGCACACAGATAAATAGGGAATGGAAAGGAATTAAAATATCCCCATTATACTGTACACATGAATGTCTGTGCTGGTTGAAGATGGATCTTGGAGAAATAATATTCACTGTTCACTCACATTTCTCCCACGTAAAATCCTGTTCATTGGAGAAGAATTAATTCACCGAGCCATCGCACTGCACCAAAAGCAATAACTTGCTTCTCTTATTGTGGGTGAGACACAGGATAAATTGCTGTGTGTAGAGTCTGCAAAAGTCAACTAGTCTGTGGGCTCAAAGGCTCCTTATATTTGACTGTTTCTCTGATTTAATGCTGGCAGAGCCACCTCTGAATGCGTAATGCAGAATTTAGTCTGCACCTAGTCACCAGTTTGCAGAGTGCCCTTTATGTTATACAGCTGTCAAGTCTTCTATGCTAGATTGATTTCTCCCTACACCAAAAGACCAACAATGAGACCAAGTGCCAGTCAGTTTTCTTAATTAGGTTCCTTTTTAAATGCTTGCTTGCACTCCTGGCAGTGTGAGTTGAAGCTGGCTCTTGCACTCAGGGAGGTGGATATGCCATTTTAAAAAAGCTTATTATTACTTGATTGTGTCTTTGAGCATTTGTTCCTTAATGGTCATCTTTTTTTTTTTTTTTAAAGCTATGTCAAAATGCTTAAATTGAGTATCAGCAGCCTGTAAAATCATGAGAGGAATTAAGAAACAGAGAGTTTTTTGCAGAGTCACTTAAATGGCTGTCTTGCTGCTTTTGCAACATTATCCTATTTGACAGTGGCAGGAGAGTGCATAGCACCTTCCATTATGTTTCATGGATCTGTGACTTGTGGAAAGTAAGTTTGTGGTTAAGAATTAAATGGCAACATTGACATGATAGAGTCATGTCCCCCAGAAGGGCCTCTGCAAGCACAAGGAGCTTTGGCAGGTACAGAGACCTACTAATCCCTCTGTATAACACCTTTATGTTACATTAAAAGAATAAAAAGTATACATAGTAAGGCATCTAAGATTTTTATTTAGTGTTGCCCTACACTTTTCTATTTGGTGTCATCACTCTCTCTCCCATTCAAAATTTATTTTCTGAGGACTTTAGTGACCTTGAACATGCCTTGAAATGTCTCTTCCCTGGGGATCTGTACGTGAGATATACTGACTCTTAAAGGGAATCTTCGCTCAGAGAATTCTCTGAGAATCTTACCTTCATCATCTTTCAAAAAGTAAAAGCTTCCTTTTTTGTTTTCCATCCAGCACACTGTTTTGGATTTTTTTCCATCCACAGCGCCCCTCCCCTTCTTGGTTTTAAGCTGGTAGAGCAAAGTGGAGAAGACAAAAGCAGAAGCATGTGCTGGCGTGTGCCCATGTCAGTCCCACTGCGACATTGGTTCCAAACATCACAAACCAAAAAGTCTACTCTTTCCCAAATCAGCTTTTTGATTAAGCCCACAAATTGTTCATTCGGAATGCATACCTGCCTGAACAAACTGAATAATTGTATGTACAAATGAACCAAGAATTATACCCATGGTGATTTGTTTTCCTATTTAGCTTCTTCTCAGCAAAGAGCAGAAATCTGAAGTTAATTTATTAACATTAGTGACCATAAGCTTCTGGTAATGACTCAGCTTCCAGCACAAACACCAGTGCCTGGGCATATGCAAAAGCTACTGTAGATAGAGGATCAAAGTGGGGCCAAAGATCAGCAAAGATCTTCAGCTGTAGTAAAATGAGAAAACATGAATCTTCTCACTTTTTTCTGTGCCCTGAGGTGGGGGAAAAAGCATCCTAAAATTGCCATAGTTGTCAAAGACAAAGCAGTAGCAGACAGATGCTTTCCCTCCAGGTTTGGCAATATCCAAAATCACTCTAGAGCTCACAAGCAAGCTGCTGTGTTACCTTTATGTGGCCCATATTTCATACTGCAGAATGGAGACAGAAAAGCTTTTAAGGAACTTCCCTTCCTAAATATTTTTTACCAAGTTGTGCTGCCTGGGCTGCCTGTGGTATTCTGTGGTACAGGGCACTTTGGTCTGCTGTAGGCATACGCTTGTTCTCAGTTTTAGCTCTGTGGCTTCCTGCCTCTAATTTATTCGTTTGAGGTACTATTGGAATGTGTGCTGTTATAATTCTAAAGGCAATAAGGTGCTGATGCAACGGGAGCACCTCATGTTCTGATGGTGTTATTACCCATGGTTTGACTTAAATTCCCTGTGGTTATGACATAACATATCAAGCTCCTAAGAGCTCCTTGTGCTTTCCTTACATCACAAGGGTGCATGGCAGGATCTCCACTTGCTTTTAAGTATATACATATCCATCTGCAATGAATACACGTATGCATATACAATAAATAAAGATACCCAGATACCCTTTCCAAGTACACCAGGGCAACTTTACCTTTTTTTTTTTTTTTTAATTACTTTGACATTTGAGGAGTTAAAAGGTGCTGCTTAAGCACTGAGTTTTGAAAATTGGTTTTGACTTCTTGACTAACAGGGAAAAAAAAATATAACTTTTTTCAATAAGAAGCTGAACAAGTGGTGTTTGCAGACACAGGTAGGGAATATTAAGATCTGGTGGTGTAGTTTCTTTGTACCACACCATAAAAGAAGCTCTCCATTTCCATGATTAGAAGGTGCTGCAACTTCAACTGATTCATTTCTCCAGGCCCAACTCTTGTTCCTTACCTAGAATTTAATAAAAGATTGTTCTCTCTTTTTTAACATCTATGTATGACACATCTGTGATCAGCTGATCTGAGGGTAGAGGTAACCTAAGGATGTCTCTCCTAAGCTTACCCCAAACACAACTCTTCTCTCTCTGTACTGTGTTCACCTCTGCTCTTTTCAGTGTATAGGGTGATGCTTACAACTGGTCCCTGCTGGTATCCTAGCTGGTTGTCTGTCCAGAAACAAAACATATCATGATAGGAAGGGCATGTCTTTCCTTCAGAAGACATCTGATTTTCATTTGCAGGAGCTTGAGTATTTCTGAATTCTGCCTTTCCATCAAAATTAGCTAAAATTCGTCCAGTATTACTTGGACACTAGCAGACATGAGCCTAATCTTACTGGATCAAAGAAAAATTTCAATGCTTTGGTTTTTTTTTGTGTGGTGGGGTTTTTTATTTGTTTTTGTTGGATTTTTGTTTGTTTGTGTTTTCTTTAAGAATGTATATGACTGTTCCTATTTTTCTTCTGATTTTTAAAGTTACTTTATACTGTATATATGTTCTCTGTATATTCATTATCACTTTAATGTACTTTGTTTCATGTATGTAACAGATGAAGTTGCAGATTTGACAAGTTGTGGGTATGGATTATTGACACTCAATTCTAGTGAGTTATTTAGAGGGGAAAAAATAAATGTCACTTTTCTATTTTTCTGTACAGTGGCCTAATAATGTCAAATTACAAACTTTACCATCACACATTGTTTTGGGGTAAAAACCCAAGTGATTACTTGCTTCTCTGGTCTCTAGCAATTGTTCTAGTGCAATAACAACAATTATTTCTTTTTAAACTGCATCTCTAATTCTTAAGATTGTGCTTTCTCTTTTTTTCTCCATTGCTGAGTGTTCCAGTTTCAGCTGGGATAGAGTTATTTTTCTTTCCGGTGGCTGCTGTGTTTCAGATTTGTTATGAAAGGAATGTTGCTAATGCATATTGTTTTAGTTGCTGCCAGGTGACGTTTATATTGTTCAAGGAATTTTTCAGCTTCCTGTGGAAGCTGAGAAGGAGCACAGACAGGCCAAGTTGGCCAAAGCAATATTCTGTACCATAGACATCATGCTCGGTATATAAATGGGAGTTGGCCAGGGGGAGCAGAATCCACGGTCACTGCTAGTGACAGGCTGGGCAAAAAATTCACTAGGTGGTGAGAGTGACTTGTGTTGTATTACTTTACTTGGTATATTCTTTTACCATTATTAGCATTATTATTCTTATTTTCCTTTTCTATTATTGTTCTATTAAACTGTATTTATCTCAACCCATGAGTTGTTTTTTTAATCCTTTCCCCTGTTTTTCTCTCTCTTCTCCCTACCCTTCTGAGGGGGAAGGGGAAGAACTGAGAGAGTGGCTGCACAGTCCTAGCTGCCAGCTGGAGTTAAGCCACAACACTAAAACACTAGTGCAAGTTATATGTGGTTGTTTTAAACCTGTGCATCTTCTTCCACTGCTCTGATGAGGTTTGCTTGTACATGTGATGCAACAGATACAGCTGGAGCTTCTCAGAGTGTGAACATGCGTTTTCAGTCCCAGAACCCAGTTTCTTTGTAGTGGATGATACTAACTATATATGCAAGAATATCTCTTTTTAAAGGGACAGTGCCCATTTTCCTGTAATCCCTTATCTTCCCCACCGAGTACTCAAACGTGGTAAGTCATGGTTGAGTAAAGTAGCCAACTTGACTAATTTTCTTTTAGTCAAAGCATTGTCTAACATGCTCACAGTGTAATGAAAATACTTCATCACCAGATGGCAATGTTGGATGCGACTAACCACTGTGCTTCCTCAGAGGGGTGTAGCAAGAACTCTGGAAGGAAATGGTACAATTTGATCGGGAGAATGAGTAGCCATATTGGCAAAACTCTTTTATCTCCTTTTTAAGTACCTACAATGGAGGTCAGAAAGGATAATTTTCTTCTTTGTCAAGTGCAAAGAAAGACTGGAAGGAAGTTCATATGAAATTCAGCTCAAGTAAAAGATTAAGGACACCTTTCTCAAAGAAATATGTGTTCACACTTCTTTGTCCTTTTTGCAATTGCTCTTTATAATAATTAACACCCAGAGACATTTCCAAGGTTACACTAACTGTATGCAAGAATTCTGCCGATCGCAGTTCCCAGAAAGCAACTGTGAGAAAATGATTTCTATATGAATGACTACCAAGACTCTGAAATTACAGTTTTTCTGAATTTTAGGGTGTCAGTTGATTATATCTGTTGTAGCATAGCATAGTTTTAAAAAGTTTAGTTTCTTTCACTTGAAATAGCTTTCTAATGTAATTCTGCTTACACAGAATTTTCTCTAAAAGATTTATTTGAATAGAAATAATAGTGTCAGGACATGTTTTGCATTGAATGCTCCTTTGAGTTCACGGTTATACTAATCTTCTTGGTTTATGAATTATGCATAACAAACACACATGAATCCAAAGGTGTACTCATGTATTCCACTTAAAGTATACATAATATGGAATCTATTATTAAGATTATGGTCAAATAACTTATTTTTAAGATTTGAATAATTAAAGTATATTTTAAAAGCTCTGAGTGGAAATTTAATTTATTGAAATAGAGTAACACATATTGTAGTCACACTAAAGGCAAAGTTTCACTGGAAAAGCAAACATAAAATGCAAGGATTTCATAGCAAGAAGCGCAATGTAATAGAGGCACACTTAGTTGAACAGTGCCTGCAAATGCACAAGATGTTCCTTTGTCTTTCCAGTAAGTTTAGTCCACATCCAACTCATAGATGTAGCTGAAGTAGCCGTAATATCAGTAAATTCTTTCACATCTTTTTAGCTGTTCCTGGTGAAGATTGAAGAAAACCTGTAAGAATTGTGTAGATCACTGCTTAATAAACTGAATAGGGTGTGTTACTTTCTTGAAGTAAGTAGTAAGTGGTTTTGGCCCAATCAGTTCCCTCTTGCCTGAGATGCTGACAGTAGATGACTTGTTGCCTTTGGGTAGGTCTTTAATCTAGTAGGTAATTCTGCCCGCTGTTTTCCTATATTGACTCCAGAGGAAGGCAAAGATGATTTAGTGACTTCGTTAAGCACTTAGTCAGAGAGGATGAATCTGGGCCTAAAGCCACACTTAGAAATTATTTTCTTTTTAGGTATCATTGCCCTTCACCATCTTCCTCTTTCTCCCTCTGTTGAAAGGCAGGAAGACAGCAAAGGCTGATTACCAGCTGTATTTCCAGTGGTCCCTCACTGAGAGCTTGGGGTGTCACCAGTGATGGATTTGTCTGCACCTTTGGACTTTATAATTCAGGGTGAAACCATAAGACTAGGTTAAGAAGCAGGTTGTCCAGAGGCACTGCAGTAGTGGTACAGTCAATTCTCAGTGGTTCTTTTGCTTTTTTCTTCTCAAGTATGATTTTTTGGATTGGTGCTTATGGGACTGTACTGATTTTCCATCCTCTGCCAGGTCCCAGCCAGCTTAGCCATGGTTAAACATCCTTTCTAAGGTATCCTTCTATCACAGAAGCAATCTGTTCACTGCCAGTCTAGCTGTACATCTTAAGGGTTGATAAAATGATTGACAGCACCTGCCATCATTCAGCCTAGAGAAGGAGGACTGAGACACTGCGAAGCCTGATGTCAGATGAGAGACTTGAGAGAATGCAGCTTACAACTGTGCCCAGAATAAGGGCTTACGCATATATAGACTGCTGCAATTACAAATCATCAGAAGAAATGTGCCTTGATCGTTGTTCGTTTCCCTTCTGTTACACTCTTGGTGAGGAGTTCTTTAGAAAGCAAAATGCCTTTGCAACAATAATTTGGCATCTAATTGTAAAACGGTTTGTTTCTTGTTGGAGCCTGATAGGCAAGGTGTGTGTGCAAACTACATGGCAAGATATTTCAGCACGATCACATTGCTCATTCAGGCCGAGTCACTTATCCAGACCACTGTACAATAAGATGTCAAACTATTGTTGCAGTGACATCACTTTCCCTTCTAATTTCACACTGGTAATTTTGACAGAACAAGAAGGGCAACGTGTGAAGATTGCATCTATTAAAGCAGATTTGGGCTGACAAGGTAAATTATAGCATTATTGTCTAATGTCTATTTACACTTTCAGGCTCCCACAAGATTGCTTCCTTTTTAAGATATGGATATCAGATTTAAAATGGATTTTACAAAATCTCCTGCAGATATAGGAATTAAAATCTATTTAAAAGAAAACTCTTAACCAGCAATCCACAGTAGGATGAATATCACAATGCATTTCTTTAATATCTTTTTTTAAGGCAAGTTGCAACCCTTGGTATTTAAGGTTTTTTTTCCTGGAAGAAAAATACAAAGTGAGATAGTAAGAACAAAGAGAAGTATTTTCCCTTCCTGAAAGATTCCATTATATAGATTTGAAACCTCAAGTGGGGGGATAAATTCTACTTCTTAATCATCTAGGGTCTGTCATAATATGTAGTTTTTTCTACTAATAAATGTACTACCTACTTACATTTTTATCAAGTTCTACCTAGCTCAGTTTGAAGTACATGGAGGTCCATCATCCTGGGTTGTTTTTTTTAAGTAAAGGTAAGCAAGTTTTGAAGTGTCTTTGGCTATAATTAACAAAAGAATTCTCATAAAAGTAAATCTCACAGAATAGCTTCTCTGGGAAAGCAAACATCCTGGACTTAAACTGATATAAAAATGCCATGAATTTTTTTTATAAAGAGTTAATAATTTCACAAAGAGGTATTTTAAGATCTGGGCAGTAACATGAACTAATTTGTCTTACTGGCACAAAGCTGACAGAAGAGGTATGATTAACATTTGTTTTGTGATGTTAATGACATCCATTCTCAATTGGGAAGCCCCCTGTATTGCAAAGAAAAAAACCCAAAACAACCACCAACCAAAAACCAAAGAGCTGATGTGGTTATCTATAATATAGAGGGAATTTACCTTTCCCTTTCAGAGCAAGTTGCCCTGTATTCATAGTCCGGGTGGAACTGGAATATCCTGTGTTATGAACCGGTGGCATTTGTGGTCGTTCTCATCCTGCGTGACCAGAGTGAGTCTGCCTGGGTAAGTTCACTTGGTTCTCACCTGCCTGTAGCAGTTGTTACCAACACCATGAGGACAGTTCACACAGAAAGCACAAAAGTCATAGAGACCTGCTACAGAGCAGTAGTTCAGGAATGTCCTTGATAGGAGTCCAGTGAATGTTTGGCCTCAAGTTGGACTTTCTCCATCAGCTCAGAGGTGTAACTCCACTCAAGCTGCATCTACAGTGGAGAAGAGCACCAAAGGAAAATCCTACTGTTTTTGTTTGTTTGTTTACAGTTTTGAAATTGAATGCAAGCCAGTAATTGGTTCTAGGTCACAGGGAGATGGGCAGGCATTCTCCAATTTGGACTGCCATACAAAGCTTACAAGCTGGACTACCTGTTAGATACCTCTGTACTTCATTCTGTGGGTTGCATTGACTCTCATGGAATTAAGAAGCTGTGAGACTGAAGGGCAATTTCAGTTAAAGAGAAGTAGAACAAAATTTGACCCTTGACAGGAACTAGCAAAAAAAAGAGAAACTGGTAGGCCTGATTTGTTTCTCCATCTACATGATCAGATGTCATGCAAATTGTAGGCTGTAGTGGAGCGCCTGCTAATTCTTAAACCTGTTTTTAGAATAAAGAAAAGTTTTATTTACTCGAGACATGTTATGAAACACAGCTATTTATTTAATTCCTTTATTTTTGAGAGAAAAGTTTAAGAAGTCCACTTCTTTTGAGAAGGCATGTTTACAGCCCATTTGAAAATTTTGAATTACATTTCTAGAATGTTGCACCTCTCTCATTTAAGGAACATGAGAGCTCATTAGAGGGTAGGCACTGTCTCTTGCTCCCTTTCAGTGGCTGAAAGATTCAAATCTCTACCCTTGTCTTCCCCTAGAATTCTGTAGGATACATGCCACTGCCCGTTACATCTGTTAATTAATCTGATAATTACTGCACATGGAGTTTAACACTGATGCAGTCAGCTTATGTTGTGAAGCCCAATGTTCTTTATTTGTTGAAAGCAGGTTAAGACAGATTTTGTACAACACGTTGATTGTGAAAGGTCCAGGTGAACCTCATCTGTCAGCACAGATAGTTAGGCCTGATATTAATTGCTCCCAAGTCTGTTACAGGAGATGCCTCTTATTCCTGTTTATACCTTGTTGTCTCCACCATGGATTTTTTTCATGCAGGCTGGCCATTGTTACTGCTGCAGTCTGGACACCATCCTGATTCTTTCAATAGAGAAACCAGTTAGCAATCCAAATATTTATACATAAGAATAGAATAAAGTACTCGGTGTTTTTAAAAAGCAGAAGAGATTTTTTTCTTTCTTTTCTTTCACAGGTCTTCTAGGGGTAATATCTTGAGCTGCGGAGAAGAAATACAGCACAAAGAGCAAGAAATAAAACAGCTCATCAGACTCCTGAAAACATTCTCTTAAAACTCAATCATCTATTTTTGATGTTACACATATGAGCTGGATTTTGTCGCAGAGCTATTCCTGTGCTCTCTTGGACAAAGACTTCTTTTCCTATCTTCTGAAACATCTGTTACTGCTTGCTCTTGACAATGAACTGGTTTTAAAACTTTTATGAGAGAAAACAAACCGTTTGGTTTAGAATTTGTCAGCTACTGAGCCTGCATTGTCCAGGTGCTGTTTGGCCTAACACAATGTATACATCAGGTTAAAAGAAGAATTCAGAAAAACAGGCTGAGTTCAAGAGTCATAGGTAGCAATCCAGAAGTTTAGTTTTCTTCAGATCAGATAAACTGGAAAGGGATACACTAAGAGGTTACATACTCATTTGTCACAGGAAGCATTTGTATGTTTGGGTTTTAGGTAAATGTGTAGATATGGTGATGTGCATAGTAAACAATTCTTGTATACTTGCCTAAAACTGTCAGAAGAGTTGAGATTTTGTAATTTGAATTAGTGTATGGAAACCCTGCAGTACCCAATGTTCTCTGAAGTAGTTTGCTTGTGCTCCTTATTCTTCAGTGTCATCCCTGTCTTCTCCATCAAATACTTTGATCAGCTCAGTAATACAGACATTGACATCTTTCCTGTGCTTTAGGAGCTCTGCAAGGCCTTGAGATACTGGTTGATTTGATATGTACCTTTTGTGAGATTTATGGTAATCATATGCAGTACTTGATATTTTCATCTGTATTTCCTGCAGTCTCAACTGCTTTTCATGTGAGTATCTTGGTTTCTTCATCTGGTGCTGGTTCAAGGTGTGCCTATCATCTCCCCCTCCTGTCACTGGGACCTGGGTAGCCATCAGGTATGAGAAGTGCTCTCAGCTGTGGTGGTGCATAGCTGCCAGTCTTTGATACAGTGGGGTTTCCTTGTTGTCTATATATCAAAAGATAGTACTTAGATACTCATCTGCTCTCTACTTGACTTCCTCAGTCTCCTGCCTAAGAAAAGATGAAGGTACAATAAGTAATTTGGCTGCCTGCTGACCCAGGGCAGTAGATGGGCCCCTAGTGAAAAAAATGGATGAAAAAGGCTGAAGAGTATCACTCAGAAAAGAATCATGCAGATTGCTATGTCAGGGTCATAGCTAGTCTGGTATGCTGTATCCAACAGTCTCAATAACCAGCTGCTTCAAAGAAGGCTTATCAAGTCTTGACATAGACAACTATGGAATAATCTGATCGAAGAGAAAGACTTCTCTCAGATTTTACTGATTTTAGCAAAAAGAACTGAGCTTCTGGAGCACCTTCTCGTAAGAATAGAGAAATAAGATTCAGTGTTCACTTATGTTCACTCAAAAGATAAACATAGGTATTCCTCTCAGTTCTCCTAGCTTTGTTTAAAAAATGCAACAAACAGAAAAGCCACACTCAGACTCCACATAGTTTGAACTCAAATGTTTGAGTAGCGTTGACTATTACTTGGAATTTTCCAAAGATAAATATAAAATGTTTTCCAGTAATGTTTCACAGGCTACTGGACAAGAATGAATATACCTAAAAAGAGTGAGGAAGCATCTCCACACTTCAGTTGACTACCTCAGTGAAGAAAAAGAAGCAGGATGTGAGAAGAAATGATGGATGATCATAAGCAGTCTTCTAGACAAGATGACAAAACTGTGTTAGTTCATTCATGGAAGCTAATAAAAATAACATCTTGCATGTCAGCACATAAATGAAACAACGTGGACTATAAACAGGAGAAGCTGTAAATCTTAATACACAATCAGGAACATCATTTAACTAGTATAACAGGTTTTGTGGAGTTACTCTTTACTGGAATGCTAATATACAAGTGTATAGCTTGTTCAGGAAAGAAAAAGTGTGATCTTGAACACAAAGAACACAACATGCTTGCCCTGAGGTTTTCAGAACACACGCAGTTAGGTTTGTTCAGTCTATGATAAAAGCCACAAACTTACGTGATAGAAGTTTATGTGGGTTTTTTTTTTGTCTGTTTACACAATAATCTTGAATCAGATAACAAAGCCAGAACAAAATGTAGAAAATGTCAAGTGAAAAACTTAGTTTTCAATGGAAAATCTTAACAAATCCAAGTAAAGACCCAAGCTGTCTAACAAAATGCAGGAATTGATTGGTGAAAGCTTTGTTTTGCTAAAGAGGGTGGAGGTAGCAAGTAGAGAGAGAGGGCAATCAAATCTAGAACTGCCTGAGCTTGTGAGCTGAAAGTGAATGAAACTGAAATAAGATTTTATGATCTTAGGAAGAGAAGAAGCAAAATAAAGATCACAAACTTCCAGAAAGCACATTTCAACGAACTCTCAGAATTGTTATTTGAGGTCACATGGGAGGAAAGCCTGATGAAAAAGAAGTTACAGAGAACTGCCGCAGGACAGATAAGTAGAGTAAATAAGGCCAAATCGTGGCAGCTTTACTAACTTCAAGAAAGGACTGAACACAAAATGTAAATTTGGTTATCTAGCTGATAGTCTAATGGAAGAAAAGTATAATGTGAATACATAGTAACAAGGTCAGAAAGTTAAGGCACAGAAAGAGGTTAAGTAGCAGGAAATATTAAGCGTAAAAAGAAAGCATTTTAAAATAAGATGATTGTAAGTTCCACAAGTCTATGATTAGTAAAAGGAAGTTGAAGAGAAAAGGAAACCCTTTCCCTTCCCAAACTGAAACCCATCAAATGGTATACACGCCTTGTTGCATTTAGTCTTCACAGAAAGGTCAGTCAGGAGCAAATGGTTAACTCAGTTAATAGCAATGACAAAAGGTTCAATCTGAACTGCAGAAAGAACAGATTATAGAACACTCAGATGAAGTAGTTGTTTTCAAATTGTCTGGTCTAATAAACTTCATAATAGTATACTTAGTGACCTGGCTGAAGCAATTTCAGAATGATTGGAAGCTGCTTTAGGTAAATGATGGAGGACAGCTGTGGAACGGGAGTGCTAGAAAATGGCAAGCATGGTGCCTAGAACTAAGTTTTACATAGAAACTTGGACAGGAGAGATCCAGGATGTATAGACCAACAAGCTACTTCTGTTCCCAGAATTCTGAACTTTTGAAAAACATCAAGGAAAAGAGTAGTAACTAACCTGGATTTATTGAGAACAAAGTAAATTGAAGCAAATTATAGCAAGGTGACAAGCAGTTTAGATAGAGGAGATAAAGTAAATGCCACCAGCTTTTGACACTGGCTAATATGGTAGCCTAAAAGGGAAGCTGGGAAAACACCATCTTGAGTGAAAAGATTGCAGTACTAAGTAGCAGCATTTAGAGAATCTGCTACTACAAATTCACTCTTGAATTGGGGATATATATGTATTGTGGGTCCATAAAGGGTCTACAGTTGCTCAGATTTTCACATAAATGAAAACCTCATCTTATTTATATTTGGAGGTGACTAACTGTAGAAGAAAAAGATTGTAAAGATTGTCTGATGAACAAAGAAAATGACACTCAAGAGAGGACAGGCTAACACATGGACATAGGAACTCCACAAGTACAGGGTGGGCACCCTTAAGAAAGTGTTGGGTATTAGCTCATATATTAAGAGACACTGTATTGCTTCTTGAGTAGCACATCTGAGCCCTTACCAGAGTAACATCTGGTTTTGGATACTTCAGGGGAGACACAGATGAATTGAGATGAATCCAGAAAAGAACAGTTTCTAGCAAATGTGACCTGTGACAAAAAAAAAATAAATAATAAAAAAAAAATTGCAAGGCCTGTAAATGTTTATCTTAAAGCAAACATTGGGAAAACACTGAGAATCAATTATTTATATAATTAAAAGGGTACTTGCTAAAGGAAAAGAATGACTTATTCTCCCTTCTGTGGAGAGAAGAGTGCTCATGAGCTCAGATCACTAGAAGAAA
>JAOXJM010000019.1:60722113-60743115 GCA_026413425.1 Tringa solitaria
GAAATATATATGAAGTGAAAGAAATAAGACACAAAAATTAAATGAAAATGGAAAAGGAAAAATATTGTAAAATGGTAAATCTATTTTAAATACTGCAACCCTCTTACTTTCTAGTTTCCTGTCTTATGCAAAACTGCCTTCTCCAGAAACTTAGAAAAAACTATTGCTAAAAGTGTCTGCGATTGTATCCACTGATTTTAGTATCCTACAGCTACTGTGTTGGTGATCCACATTCTCTTTGATGTCCATGATAAGATTTTTTGCAAGGAAAGAAGGTGTATGCATTGCAATTATAGTCATCCAAGTTTTCTCTACTCTTTTTTTTTCTTTTCTTTAAGGTAAGCAATTAAATTGTCTACCTTCATGACTGTTTTAAGTTCACGTGTTCTTGTAGGGCACATTTTTGGAGTAGTCAGGAGTGTGGCTGCATCTCTTGCAGACCCAATGCTAATTTAAAATTAGCCTCCTTTGAGGAGGTTAGCAGTAACCTCCCCTGGTAAAATACAGATTTGCTCCTTATATAAGAAAGCATGACTTCAGCTCAGTTTTTGGCCAGCTGGTAATACTGTCCTGATACAGCTGCTCAGTTACCAGATTTAAAGTGGGCAATGATATGCTAGCCTGAGTTATTTATTCTAACTGTGGTATGGACACCCTAAAATAAATGTACGCTGAATTTTTCCAGAAGAACCCAGAGCGTTTTTGTTGAATGCTTCCTGGGTACAGGACCTATGCACGGTACCTCCTAGCAAATAAGATGATACTGTTCTTGATGATGGCAATATATAACTACAGTTAGTGTTAAAGTAATTAGTGACAGTGTGTTTTCTTTGCTTAATAATATCTCATGTAGAATATCTTTACTGCATTATGAAAATCTTTCAGTACAATTTTTTGGGCTTTTAGTGATTTGAAAAAATGACAAGCTTGTAGTATTAATGGTTTGGCTCTATCATGCCTCAGAGGTAACTTGTCAAACAAAAGTCAACACATGGTTTACAAAGAGCTACAATTTGGCTAACGGAGAAGCAGGAAACTCTTTAGCTATTTTCTAAGTCAGAAGCATCTTTCTTGAGTCTCTTTCCTGTCACCAGTCATGTCAAATTCCCACCCCCTTTCTCCCATTCAACAAAACACAAGGTAGACCTTTAACTTTAAGTGATTTTATAATGCAATACTTTCCCTAAAATGTGTATTTCATTGGCTGTGAGGCACGCGGAAGAAGGTGTTCCTAGACATTATTAAGTACGTATACCATAAGATTCTGTAAATAGCAAATATATTTTAAGTAATATGTTTTTGCAAGTGTTTTAGAAATGCTTCTTTAAAGAAAAAAGTATTTAAAAATAGTTTTACTAATTAATTATTAAATCATTCATAGATTTCCATAGAATTATAGAATGGTTTGGGTTGTAAAGAACCACAAAGATGATCGAGTTCCAACTCCCCTACCATGGGCACAACCTCCCACTGGACCAGGTTATTAGAAACCCTATGCAGCCTGGTCTTGAACACTTCCAGGGATGGGGCATCCACAACTTCTCTGGCCTACCTGATACAGTGCCTTACCATCCCCACAGTAAAGAATTTCTTCCCGATATCTAATCTAAATCTCTCTTCTTTCAATTTAAAACTGTTACCCCTTGCCCTATCACTACATTCCCTGATTAAGAGTCCCTCCCCATCTCTCCTGTAGACCCCCTTTAGGTATTGGAAGGCTGCTCTAAGGTCTTCCTGGAGTCTTCTCTTCTTCAGGCTGTTGACCACACAACAACTTGGTGTTGGCAAACTTGCTGAGTGTGCACTCATTCCCACTGTCTGTGTCACCAACAAAGATGTTAAATAGTACCAGTTCTCATACCAACACCCTGAAGTACACCATTTGTCACTGCTTGCCACCTGGACATCAAGCCATTGACTGCAACTTTTTGACCATGACTGTCTGGCAGATTCCTTATCCACTGAGTGGTCCATCTGTCAAATCCACGTCTGTCCAATTTAGAGAGTCCACCAACGTTGTAACCCCATCATAGAAGGCCAAAATTGTCTGAAATTATTTGTCTTTAATGAATTCTTGTTGACTGTCACCAAAAACCTCCTTATTTTCCATGTGCCTTAACATAGTTTCCAGAATGTTTTGCTCCATGATCTTGCCAGGCACAGAAGTGAGACTGACCAGCCTGTAGTTCCCCGGGTCTTCCCTTATCCTGTTTTAAAAATGAGGGTTATGTTTCCTGTTTTCCAATCAGTGAGAACTTCACCAGACTGCCATGTCTTCTCAAATATGATGGCTAGTGGCTTAGTAACTTCATATGCCATTTCACTCAGGACCCACAGATGCATCTCATGAGGTCCCATGGACTTGTGCACCTTCAGGTTCCTTAAATGGTCTTGAACCTGGTCTCCTACAGTGGGCAGTTCCTCATTCTCTCAGTCCCTGCATTTGCCTTCTGCAACTTGAGCAGTGTGGGTAGAGCACTTGCTGGTGAAGACTGAGGGGGAAAAATCATTGAGTTCCTCAAGCTTCTCCATATCCTGTGTAACCAGGTGTCCTGTTTCCTTCTAGAGAGGGTTCACAATTTCCCTAGTCTTCCCCGCATCATTGACATACCTGTAGATGCTTCTCTCATTGCCCCACACTAAAATGTGCCCTGGCCAGATTTAACTCCATCTGGGCTTTAACTTTCCTAACCTCATCCCTAGCTGCTCAGACAATTTCTCTGTATTCCTCACAGGCTACCTGTCTTTTCTTCCATCCCCTGTAGGTTTCCTTTTTCTCTTTGATGTTGTCCAGGGGCATCTTGTTCATCCATGTAGGCGTCCTGGCTTTTTTGCCTGAGTTTCTCTTTGTTGGGATGTATCGCTCCTGAGCTTGGAGGAGGTGATCCTTGAATATTAACCAGATTTCTTGGGCCCATCTTCCATAGGGCTTTATCCCATGTTAGCGTGCCAAGCAGATCCCTGAAGATGACAAAGTCTGCTCTCCTGAAGTCCAGGGTAGCTAGCTTACCATGCATCCTCCTCACTGCCCTAAGGATTTTGAACTCTACCATCTCATGGTCACTGCAGCCAAGGCTGTCCTTGAGCTTCACATTCCCCATCAGCCCCTCCTTGTAGCTGAGAAAAAAGTCCAGCATGGTAGCTCTCCTCATTGCCTCTTCTATCCCTTGGAGAAGGAAGTCATCATTGACGCATTCCAGGAACCTCCTGGATTTCTTATGCCCTGCTATGTTGTCCCTCCAGCAGATATTGGGGTGGTTGAAGTCCCTCATGAAGAATCAGGGCTTATGAATGTGAGGCTGCTCCTATCTATATAAAGAGGGCCTTATCTCCTCAGTCTTCCTCGTCAGATGGCTATAGCAGACCCCTACTGTAATGTCACCTGTCGCTGCCCTCCCAGTAATCCTGATACATAAGGTCTCGGTCTGCTTCTCACCCACCCGCAGGTGGAGCTCCATGCACTTCAGCTTCCTTGACATAGAGGGCGACACCCTCTCCTTGTCTCTCCTACCTGTCCTCTCTAAGGAGCCTATATCCCTCCATTCCAACACTCCAGTCACAGGAGCCATCCCACCCCACCTCAGTGATGCCAATAAGATCGTAGCCCGGCAGGTGTGCTTGTGTCTCTAATGCGTCTTGTTTATTCCCCATGCTACATGCATTTCCATACAGGTACCTAAGTTGGGCCTCCGATGAACCTGACTTAATGAGAAACCATGATAGCTCTCTATCCATTATTTTGCAGTAACTAAATGTAAGTATTTTAATTAGAGCTTTTTATTTACTAATTTTAATTTTTATTTACCAATTTTTAAAGAAATACTTTTTTCCTAAAGTTTTGGGGTTTTTTTCCAGCCAAAAGTGTCCAGTGAAGTTGAAAGTGACTTCACAGGATAACTGTGGCATAGCTAACTAGCCCAGACGTCGGAGTCACCAGCTGAGTGGGGGGGAAATAGGGATCATCCCCTTAATCTTCATGGCAAGACTTAAACTGCCACCTTGCTGTATATTACTTTCATTCTCTTTGTAGACAAATCCAAAAGAAAATATGCTGCCTTGGCTGCAACTGCTTAACATCTCTTAGTGTTTGATTATTTTTTGAGTCATAGGACTTTTAACAAATCCAGACCCTAATACCTACCTTGACGTCAGGTAAACAGGTATGGAAGGTATTCCTTATGGAGGTGTCCCTGAAGAGTGAGGAATATCTAAGCAGATATTTTTGCACTTCTTTCTCTTGCATACCTAATGCTGTACAGCTACTCCTGTGCCATCCACACAGGAAAGCCGCTGACCTTACAAGGAGGCTGTCCTTCCTCTGTAGGAGGGAAGTGAGCTAGATTTGCTTTCAGTCTTTCTTTTTCAATTCACTAGGAGCAGCAGAGGCAGACATGGAGATGCAAAGTGTTTCTCTAAGTTGATGTCTATTTTAATTGCCTTAATGCATTTCCCACTGAGGTTGCTTTCCCTATATATATATACTTTCCATTTATGTTAGTAGAATTCTGTATTCATTCCATCCTGCTCTTTTACTCTCATTGCAGAAGTTTTATGTGTGTTTCTCCCAGCAAAAAGTGGTTGTTCAGCAGCCTTTGAACCTGTCATCTTAGATTTAAAGGGAAAAATTTATTGGCTTGTTTTCTCCTTACTCTTTGGCATTGTCCATGTGCAGCTGGCTTCTGCAGATGTTTTCTGAACAGAGCTGGTGACTTTTAAAATCTTGCAAATGTCGGCAGTGTTACAAGTTTCTGCTTTCCTCAGAGCTGCAGCACACAAAATACATCTGTCCTTAGTGAGATCTGGCTGCATTCCTTACCTTCTTATATATAACCTTCAACTCATTGTACGGATATATTTGCTCATAGCAGTAGAGTAAGTAAACATGTGTATCTGTTATTGATGTTGGAATGGTCTTTCTAATGCAAAAACCACAGTTCAAAATAAGCCACATGTTCCATTCACAGACTAAACACGTTTTTCTAATTACCTTTGTATACTTTTATACTGCTTGAATTTGCAGCTGAACTTCTCATTAACTCTTATCCCCCCTCCCGCCCTCGCTCTGTATCCTTTCATGTTATTCCCTGTTGTTTATTCCCTTCCTCAGCTTTCTCCATTTAAGTCCTTTCAATTGAAGAACACTTCTGCACACGAACATCTTTCATGTATCCTTTCTTGTTCTGACTCTGAGGGTTTCCCCCTTCCCTAGAGCATCCTTTCCACACTGCATCTGCAAGGTTCTTTACCTTTTGAGCTTTTGAAGGAAAGTATGCTAGAGAAAGAGAAATGCTACTGACAAATACTCTTTATTCTGTTACACTCACTCATTTGTTAGCAGTTAATTAGAGTATAGTGAACAAGTGCGTAGGAGTTGGTACCTATGTAGGCAACCTTGTATGTATTTCTCACCGTTGTAGAGCAAATAGTAGCAAGTGGAGTTTGGTCCTTGACTGAAGCACTGTACTGCCTGGAGTATGCACCCTAAGTGTGGGTTTGAATCTCCAAATCTAGAATGGTATAAAATCCCTAAAAGCTGGAGAATTTTCTTTTTTTCTTTTTTTTTTTTTTTCCCCAAAATAATTAAACTGTTGCTAGGTGCAAAGGTCATGATGGCACATGATGACAGGTCACATATCCTAGTATTAAAACAGAAGTGTTATAACATTGGAGGCCAATTAAAAAAGGAAGTGTAGATGGAGCCAGCTTGAAGCTCAATGCTTCTCTTATGTGTGGGATATTAGTATTTGACCTAAGTTTTGCAGGAAAAAAAATGTCATTTCAAATGTTTATTTGGAAGTGTCCCAGGAAAGAGACAAGAAACCACTCACAAAAGTGGACAAAGCCCTGGTGGCTTCAATCTTGACTCCATATGCAGAGAAGCCAACACTTACTTCAGATAGACTGACCTTACAAATTAAAAAGAGTGAGAGGATGACATTTAATTTGTTACTAAATGTGTTTATTTTTCATCTTGTGGGTTTATATCACAGTAGGTAACTGCTGCATGTACCATTAAAAAATACTCTTTTGAATAAATCTACAATGACATTTTTCTCAGTTAAATATTGTCTTATGTAAAAATGTACAGTTTTCATAGAGGGGAATATGTAAGGGATAACATGAAACAAGAAAGAAAATGGAAGACATAGGTCTGCTTTACATTATTTCATTTTGTGAAACTGGTCCTGAGTGAGCTGCTACAAGGGTACTGTATCTTATCAGTATCGATTGTATTAAGGAGATTGCGATGTGCCCAGTGTGGGGATAACTCTGCCATGAATAGCTACGTTAGTTTTCCTTGAGCTATTCCATACGAGGTCTACCTGATTTGGATTTTGTCATTTGTAAAAAGGGTATTTCAAATTGCTTTCCTTTCCACTAGAAACGTAGATTTTAAGAGGGTGCTTACAACTAGTCTAGGATTTGATATGACAGATATTTATATTTAATGCAGAGCAAAACACAAAATACACTTAACCTTTATTCAGTTGCATTGTAAATGTATTCCACTTTCTTTCAACTGAAGTGAATTATATTAATAACTTGTTATTGTTAAAATGTCAAGAGTATTTTCTTTCTCTTTGAATTATCATTTCTCTGCTCAGGGTATTGGGTTTTGCTTATCGCTCCTGACATGGAAAGGAAGAAATGTAATCTTAAGTGAAATGTTCAGACTTCTCCTGAATAGGTAGGTTATTTCTTTTAGATTAGCTCAAGTAACAGTTACAGAGCTGACATACGGAATGTGGAAGGAGACAGGAACCAGACAATGCACTGAAACTGCAATGCTCTCTCATTTAAAGATACAGTCTCCCTGGGACTAATAGAGTAATGTGCACAACATGTCAGGCGTTGCTGTATGTGGCACTTCCTTTTCTTTTCACCAAGCTGATTTCAAGCATGTAACTTTTATTTTACTATGACATTATCACAATAATTTACATTCACCTTGCAGAGCTGAAATATGCTTGTTTGGGGATGAAATCAGAGATGTTTAAGAAGAAAAAAAATATGATAAGGAGTTTTGAATTTCATTCCATCTCTTCAGCTGGTGATATATGTTCCCTGTACAGCATCTGGTTAATCAGATAGAGCTTAAATGTTTCCCCCTCTCACCACTTCAGAAACAGGTCATTCTGCCTCTTATGGGATAGTTGCATTGTGGGAAATATGTTAATTCACTGTCAGGCTGGAAAGTAAAGGCTGAGGACTACATGGGTTTTATAGTTGAGAACTTTCCAAGGTGGCTTACAAACCAAACAGAAATGTGACGTTAAATGTGGTCATACCATGTTTATTGTTCATAACCAGAAATATATGAGATACTCCTTCTAATGATTTTGCTCTAGCAAACCAAAACAAATCCAAATTGATGTCTTCATCAGAAAGTCTGTTTGTTTCAAAGATGGATGAAATGTTTAACTTCAAATTAGAGTCTTTTCTTCCAGCTTCATGAATAGTAGTACCCCTTTATATTCCATTGGCAAGAAAAATCTGGCTACAAGGCTAGCAAAGGTCTCCTTCCTGTTACGAAGTGAAAAAACCTTACTTGGTCAAGATGTGTGTATTTTTGCATCCTGATTTTCAAATGAACTACTGCTTTCCACTGGTAGCTATCAATGCATTTATAAAGCTATTGGTGAAATAGCAAGGCCCAGAGTAACATAATGATCATTATTTCTGCACGTTTTTTTTTTAAACTAAATATTGAGGCTCATTAATGTTAGTAACAGTATTGTCTTCCAGATAGCATATTTTATTTTGCAAATGAAGAGAATGTAAAACTAGGTCCTACAATGGTGTCAAAGATTTTCATAAGATGTCCTATCTAAAATATGTCTGCATATACTTGAACGCTACTGTTATGATTTTTTTTCATGACTTTAATTCTGATACCATTGTCCTGTCCAATGTCAATCTTAGCTTCTGCCCATTTTTAAGACCTTATAAAATGAAGAATTGAAACAGTAATTATACATACCAATAAAAGGTGGGGAAAGTAACACTCAAACCTCATCCTGTCCTACCCAACCAAACAACAAAGCAAGCAAACAAAAAAAGCCGTCTTTTATTTTAAAATCACTGTCATGTATTGTTCCATTGCAGACAAGGAGGCTAGAATAAAGCCTGGGTCTGAATATTGCAGAGTCTGGGTGGCGTTCTCGGGGCAATCTCATCTGCGAACTTCAAGGCATTCTTCCTATTTCTTTACCAGAAATGCTAAAATATGAAATTAATTTATCCCAGGGAAATTTTCTGCTGGGTGTCTGGCATTTGCTAAGTATTCTGGATTCCTGTGGCTGGAGAACATATTACAAAGTGATATTGTTTTAAATTATTATCTGTTTTCAAGGAGCGATTTTTTTTAAGTGTACTCAAGATTTCTCTCCCCTACCCAGTCCCAGAAAAGAACTGAGTATGTTTTGGGAGCTTTGTTCTTAGTGTGGCTGGAAGGGATATTAAGAAGTTTTTTGTCAGTTCTTACACTATATGACAGAAAACAATTACTTTTCATTGCATGTAGCTGGAAGAGAAAGCATCAGGAAACAGCAACCAGTTCCATCATATAGTCTTGCAATATTAAAGCTACCTACAGTACCTCCCCTTAGTTGTGAGCCTGTTTGATTGGAGAAATTATTCCTGTTCTTTGTATTTCCCCAAAAATCTCCTGAATCAATAGGCCAAGAATTTATTAAGGGTACATTTATACTGTGTTTAAATCCTTTATATAATGGCATACTTTGAAGTTAAAGATTGTTAATGGGTTGAGGGGTTTTTTTTAAGAACAAGTGCTTCCATGAATATAAAGACAAAAAAACTTGGAAAAAGCAATTTGTTTGTCAGATAGAGCTGGTAGAGGAAAATAATTCTTCACCTACACATAAAATGTCTTAGTGAGTAATTAGGCAGCTCAAAAAAGTAATTTTGCTTTGTAAAAATGTATGTATTCTGTAGAAGTCAATTTTGGAATGAACTGCTGCCTAGGACATTTCACATACTAAATAGTAAAGAACTGAAGTCCTGGATTTATGTAATGCTTGAGTGGAAAGTCTTGTGGATTATATATGGGGCCAAGAGCCATAAAACCTTGGACTCTGGTCCCCTTTTTGATGTTGAGTGACCTTAATAAGTTTTTGCACTTACATAGCACTTGGCAAACATTATTAATTTAAGCTTCACAGAGTCCCTGTGAGGTACAAAGGTATAATTATCTCACTTTTTCAAGTGGGAGAATTGAGACTCATAGAGGTTATGCTCTGCAATAAAACAAGTTCAGAAAGAGGGTGGGAACCCAGGTCACTTGGCACTTATTCCTGCTCCTAATCTGCTGGAGTACTGCATAAAGCCTAGGCTCCTTAGCCTGGAATATGGGGTTAATGCTGCTTTCCAGTCTGTAGCTGCTCCTGCAGAACTCTGTGCCAGGGAGATAAAGAGGATAGATACTCATCTGTGGGATCTGTCTTCTGTGGAAGGTACCACTGTCCTGCCTTGAATAGTCAGGAAATTCCACATAGAAAAAAATGGGCAATTCCAACCCAGCAAAAGACAATGGAGTGATATCTTATTGTAATAGACATTGAACTCTAAGAGAGGTTGGCACAAATACAGTAGAAGAAGTTGCAGAGCAGGTCACTAGATTGACTCCAGCACGAGAAGGATGTGAGCATCTGTTATTTACTCGCTGTATGAGTCTGAGGCAGTTACTTGTGCTTTTTGAGCCCCAAATTTCTTCTTGCATGTTCTTAATTTACTTTTAAGACACTCTGTGCTGCCAAAACATGGGGGAAATCCTGGATTTTAGTGTGGTGTTTCGTTGCTTTCAGATTAATCTTGTACAGAAGCTTCTTCCTAACTAAGGCTTTCAGTTCTTTGCTTTCTGTTCCTGGGAAGTGTCACGTTACTGGAATAAGAAGACAAGGTGGTGCGATGTGAATGTGCAACCAATTTTTATTGCCAGCATCTCCCCTGGTGGAGGTGTCTGTGTGGGTGGCTAGCGTTTGGGGAGGGGTGGTGTGTCAACATCTGATCCCTGCCTGAGGTCACCAAACCATATACTGTGAAGTTTTCTATTCCTGCGCTTTGTTTGGAAATGCCGAGGAGCACAAAGAGAGAAGAAACTTTAATATACCTTTCTGACAGGTCCTGAGTGCCAGCTGTAGTGCAGGTGGTATTGGTGTCGCCAATTTATACTGAGCAGCACCAGCCTGCCAAAGAGCCCAGAATGCAGCAGGCTAAAGTTTTCTCTCCTTTCCTCCCAGTGTATGTGAGTTGCCCCTGGATCATGGTCTTGCCCTTTGCTTTCCATGGAGAAATGGCGCGATACCAAAACATGCTATCCTTTTGCAAGATCCAACAAAGCACTTGTTTGGTTGGGTTTTTTTCAGTGGATTTTATGTGCTGGGTTTGGTTTTTTTTTTTTTTTTTCGCAATTAACAGGATTTCCTTTTGAAATAGTGGTTTTACTTGCTAGGCATCCCAGCACTTTTTATGTCACCTATTCACAATAATTTTTGATATAGTGAAATATCTTTTATACAAGTTGTTTTCCTTTGTATTTTTCAGAACCTGCTGTTCTCTCAGTTTTCCTGTAAATTATTATTTTCTCTGTATTACTTTACATGTTGTAATTGCTTTGTTATCTATAAAAGAAAGGTAGGCTCAGTTTACTCCTTTCATCACTGCCAGAACCTCAGTGAATGAACTGTAGTTCTTCTCATTACCATAGCTTTGTTCTGCTCTGTTTTAATGATAATTGCCCTTGTCATCTTGTAACATTAGCTGTGAAACCTTGTGGTTAAAAACAGAGAGAAAGTAAAAGGTGGTGGTGGTGGGGAGAGATTAATTAGGCAGAATATTTTGCAAAATGAGTTGATAAAGAAATGTTTGTATTTCACATCATTAAATAACTGAGTCAGAATTGATTATGTAAACATAGCACACACGGAGGAAAGGCTAAGCTGCTTTGTTGCAACAGATACAGTAAGAATATGGCTGAGACAGTTTGCATATTTAGTCCTGGTGTAATTTTAGCCAATTTAAGACAGATGAAAATTTCCAGGTGTCTGTCTTTCATTAAACATTTCTTTTTTTGCTCTCTGGGGTGGTTTGTCGTGCTCCCTCCCGGCGTATTCTCCCTGATGATTTTACCCTTACCAGCTGATCTTTGTAAGACGGCTATACAATTTTTTTTAACCATGTTTTTATGAGCCCCTTTCCCAAAGGAATGAAAGAAATGTGTTTTACTCAGAGAGACCAAATAAGTAAAGATGATTGAAATTGAGAGTTGTATTTTGATGCTGGGAGCTCACTAATGCTGTCAAAAGCATCTTCTGGGATTTGGTGGCCACCTAATTTTGATCAGGTCATGTAACATTTGAAATGTAATCCCTGCTTCTGCAAGCAAAAAACTGTGAAGTGACTAAATAAAAATGCAATTGATAAAAAGAAATTTATTTTTTTTTTAAAAAAAGAAAGAATCCTCTGCAAGGATATGTTCACATTGCTTCCTGAATTCTATGGTGTTTAGTCAAGCTGCTGTTTCCTATAACTTCCTCCAGAAAACAGACTTCACCACCCCTCATTCAGCATTACTTGTGTCCTGGGAGTCTTCCAAAGGAAACTAAAGATTCAGCAAGGCCTGGAAGTTTATACAGAAGACTGTTTATTTTAGGGGAATTTGGAAGATAAACTCAACATGTCGTCAAGACAACTGAGGTAAAAATGAAAGATATTGTTATTGTATAACAGAACCAGTGATGGAAGAGTTCCAATGCAGTGGTGTCAGCCCTGGAAAATGCCTGAGATAGGAGCAGGAGAGCTAGCTCTGAGGGTGGAGGTTGTTTCTTGCCTCTGGTCCTGTGTCTCTAGTAGCTTTGTAACAAGGGTACCCTATGCTTGAAACATAACATAACATCCACTCTAACAGATGGATGTACCTTGTTCTTGGCAATTTTTAATAAAACACTGCTTAATGTATTTTTTAGTGCATCTCATTGCTGAAGTGTAACTCTCATTTCAATACCCATAAATATACTGCGACCGGTAAAGGTGCCCAGTGTGAGCACAACTGCAGAGCAAATATTAAGGTGATTTGTTCTTGGAGGACCAAGGCACAGCAAGAGATTTTCAAAAGACTGGAAAAAGAGCATGGGAATGTTCTTTTGAAGATTTAAAAACTCTAATGACCACAGACATAGTCCTATCTCCTAAGGATGTTTCCAACCCTACATTCATTATGGCAGAGAGCAGCAGTCACTGTCACAACAAGGTGCTTCCCTAGTTCACATGGAGAGGCGTGCAAACCCACAGTATGTTGTTTCAGCTGGCTCCCTCCAATGGAAGATGTGCTCAAATGAAGATAAATGTTTGGTGATTGTATTTGTCTGTCAAATCTTTGTAATTACCTATTCATGACGTACCATCCAGCTCCACAGAAATCAAGCTGAGAAGTTAACTCATTGATTTTGAAGGCTGTTTATGTGCCTGGTCTATACACAGCTGCAAACTGTACTAGGGTGTTTTGGAGTTGTGGTGTCTGGCCTTGTGATTTCTTTGCCATGAATAAGATAAATACATTCCAGTGTCTTCATAGTTTTAAAAGGTCTATTTGTTATGTACACAAAGTCCCACAAAATCACAGAAATTAAAATGAACATTTGCCATTAAAATTTTCCTCAATAGGTAAATTAATTGTAACTCTTTCAAAAGGACACATTGGATGCCAAATACACACTAAAAATACCCTGAATTAAATCAGAGAACTTAGTCTTTTTTTTAAAAAAAGTGCACAAAAAAACCTTAGAAAGGTAGGGGAAAATATTGAACAAGTCAAATGGTTTCACTGTATGTAGCTGTGCTTTGAAGTCCAATATGGCTTCCACTATCTTAGATCCACTGATGATCCACATATCCACTGATGAAGGAAAGGTTTTCTTCAGCTGCTTCTAAAAGCAATTGAGTTGCTTCTAATAGACTATATAGACAGGTGTTGGCCACAGCAAAGAGAAACGATTCAACCAAGAAGCACCTGAATCCTGCTAATTGGGCCTGTAGATGTGGACTAGATACAGCCCTATGCTGTGTGTCTGCTCATAATCTGTCAGAATCAGGCTAAGAGTATTCTCTCTGCGGATGGAGTTCAAGTCAAGTTAATGGTGTTTGTCTTTCTTTACATTTTATTTGCTCAGTCTGCTTCAGTTCTTTGGCACTTGCTAAAGAGCTGTTGGAAATGTTGACCAAATACTTGTATTATAGCCTATTTTCTTTTTTCTGTGTTTAAGCATTAAATCTTGATTCTGTGTTATTATTTTTTTTTTCACAGAGGTAAGTGTTTTTCATGTAGGAATCATTATATCCAGTAGGAATTCATCATGCACATCAACATTTGATGGACCATTACCAGAATGTGTTTGTGCAGGGAGTCTGTTGGATGTTTATGAGAAGACAGATTTTATCTGAGAGTAATTTAACTTTAAAGTGTGTTTCCTCTCTTCCTCTTTTATTTCCATTAGATAATTATTTTTCTACGTGCACATTTCTTTTTCACTATGATACATTTAGTTTAAAAAGATAAAAAAGAAAAAAAGACATAGTTCATTCATATTTAAAGTGAAGAAAGTTTTATTATGCAGATAAACGATACAGGAATGAGAAATGACCTGATGTCTCTGTTTTTACTAGTAGTCTATGTAACTTACATAATTGTTCCCTATTAATGCTGATCTGCTAGAAGAAACTCCTGCCTGTAGGAGTATATTCTGATATGAAATGCAGTATTTTCTTGAATATTACTATAAAAAGTACCAAGCGTATCTGTCTCATCTTGTTGATCCCCTTTAAAAGCCCAGTTGTTATTTGAGAGTACTGACTCTAGTTGTCACAGAGTTTGTCTTGAACCATTTAAGAATATGAGGATAAGAGTAGAGCAAGCAGCCACCTAACCAATAGGGAATCAGTCCTATCTGTACTATTGTAACAATAATTGTATTGTATTAATACAATAGAAATATTGCAACAAACAGGTTTGAGAATCTTCTCCTAAGAAAAAGGTGCGTATAAGTTATAAAAAAATTGTTCAGCTTGATAGTGCAGCAATTAGTGGGAAAGAATTTCAAAAGCAGTTTGAATCAGGAATCTTTCTGACTTCCAATCAAGTAAGTACCCTGTCATCATCAAGTAAAAGCATGATCAAATACTTATTCCTTTTCTGAGAATGTGAGAATACTCAAGAAAAGCTCTGCTCAGTATAGGCATTAATGATATTGTTGATAGCTGAAATGTTACAAGAAGGTGAAATGTTAGAAAAAGTCTTATATTTTAAACACAAATCTGTGGAAAAAAAACTATATACAGTTGTTAAGAGACATGAGAATGCAAGAGCAGATATTCTGCTGAGAAAAACTGCCATAGTTCTGTTGACATCAGCCAATAATTTATTTCGGCCAAAGCTCTCTTCTGTGCTCTTTAAGATTCCCTTATTTGTTTTCATGTGGCTACTGTAGATCTTTCTTGTTTTTATGATTTTTGTGGTCGTCTTGATGGTGGAAAATACTTCTAAACTGACTTGGGATAAGTGATTGCTTTTGTGTTCTAGGACGTCTTTTTTATTCATTATTTGCAATATCCTTTTTTATTCCCCCTCTATTTTTCATTTCTGATTTGATCTTAACTACAGCCTGTTTGTTCCTTCAAGTCATCAAAGATATTTGAATATGTGATGCAGCATAAATATGTAGTGGTGTGTCTATTCCCATATAGTTTTAATTTAATGTCATTAATTTTGCATAAGTCTACTTCTATGGCATAGCTGATATTGTATACTTAAGTTGTCTTGTAGCTTTCATTTTGAATATAGCTGGACTAAGATTATTACTATTTAAGCTTATTTTTTAATGTTGTTTGAAGGTATTTTCTCTACATGGCTACTTTTTACAACCTATGGAAATAATGTACTTCTGTCTTCTGCTTTACAGGAGAGCATTTGGAGTTGCTATGATTTAAATGTTCATTTTCCCTCCTCTCTCAAGGGCTTAGTATTTTAAAGAAACACTTCATCTTTTGCACTGAAATAATTTCCTTTGTATTTATCCCTGTGCTTCTGTGCAGAAGTTCTTGGTGCTTTTGGTTGATACTCTGAAGAGACATCTAGTGTGTTCTCATGAGTCCTTTTACTGATTATAAATCTCAGGCAAGAATGTTTTAGTTTTCAATTTATGCAAATAATTCAGTACATAAGTTAGAAGTTCCTTCCCTGATGGCTACTTACTACCCACAATGTCTTCCAAAGGACTAGGTACATTTTAGCTGTATTGTTAAGGTCTAGAACTATTAAAGAACAATAGTTTTACTGGTCAGTAAAGCCACAGATGGCTCATGCTTAGAAAGTGAAAAATATTTGTAAATCAGATGAGAAAAAAAAGAAAACACTGTTCAGATGAGCAGGGTGTAATGTTATATCTAAGTGAATCAATTGATAAAATCGGGGCTTCAAAAAAGGTGTGGAAGAGGAATTACTTTAATACTTAGGACATTACTAGTTAGTGTGTTCTATCTTTTCTACAGCAGTTGAAAACCCTGGGGAAAGGATACCACAGATTATAGGTTATTTGCTAAAGTCAGCAACAATATCTAAGAAATTATCTATTAGAAAGCTATTGTGAGAAGTATTTTCTAAACCAGGGCAACAGAATGAACCACTCATACTAATTTCTGCACTGTTAATTCGATGTTCATAAAAAACAAAGGAATCCTTACTAGTAGGAAGTACTTCATTCATCTGAGAGAGACAGGGAAGTCAAAATTCTGGCTGCAGAACTAAATAAATAACTGAAACCTGTTTTAACTATTACTAATCACTTGAAATATCTAGAGACCTCAGTGTCTGGAATTACTGAAGAATTTGGCAAGTCTCTGCTAAAATCTGCACATAAAATCTGTCTCAGATGGGAAGAATTGGAGAGATTTCTAAAGCACTTGGAAAGATTGAACAAAAGGGTATGTAAGTGGTTTTATTATGTTATGTCTACCTCAATAATTGATTCTCCTGCAAAATGATTTGTCCCTTGAAGTCCTTTGGCCTTGTTGACTTTAAAGTAGTAAAATATTTTCTTCACTAGTTTCTCTTGGTTGTGGTTTGAATATTAATATTGTGCCTTAGTTAGGTAGTTTTGCTTGCTCACATAAGCAAACACTGCATTCTTCAGCTGTCCCTCAGTTGGGTAAGGATGCTGTCCTCCAAGGTCCTGCTGCTTCATAGTAGTAGTAAAAGTGAAATAAAATCACTGACAAAGGACTTGGCTGAGAGGCTTAGATACTTTTGAGGAGATTAACGATTTTGTAACTTGCATAATTTAGGACTGGGAAGATTTGAGTAATTTTACTCTGACTTCCAGTATTATTTTCATTTTACAGAATACAATACAGTAAGTTTGTTAAGAAAAAGGCCTTCTCATATATCACATAGCGATGATATTAGTCATACATCATATATAGCTGTCACTAGCTATACTGACTGAGAGTTTGGATTTGTGGGTGTGACCTGATAAATTTATGTCAGAAGTGATGGGGGCTGCTGAGAAATTTCAGAGAGATTGGAAAGCTTTTTTCCTGCTTGGTTGCCATTTGGAATTTTTTAGGTCTCAATAACTTCCCATGGATTTCAGTAAACCACTTTTTAATGATGCCTTAATATTTATTTGAACAATGTCTATATAGGTTGATTGATTTCTAAGTTGGCAACTTTGTCTGCAACGTTCTTATGGTGATTTTTATCCTCCTTTTGGCTGCCTCTTGTGGTGTTATCAGTGTTATGGTAGCATTTTTCCTTTTGCTATGTGTATAGAGCTCCCACCTAGTTAGCTAAATTGTTGACAAGGTGTAAGTACTATAGCTATATGTGTGCCGTTGCACACATTCCATTGTATGGAATGCCATTTTGTTTCTGTGATCTTCCTACTACCTGTGCTCTTTGCTTGTGTATGTTTTATCTTATGTTAGCCTTACCTTTCACATTTGTGGTGTTTTTTATATTTCTAACTGTCAATTTATTTACATTTGTTGGTACACACTGGGACTTTATTCTGACTTGAAGAATAGAGGTTTTGAGTGTTTCTGGGAAAGATTGCTACGTTAAAGTAATGTATTAATATAATAACTCATTGTATGTACATAAAGGTGTATAAATTCTGGGTCTGTTTTCATTCTGTCCCCTATCATAGTTTGAGAGGGAATATAAAAAAAATAAAAGGTTTCTGATGAAGGAAAAACATTTTTCAGAAAAATATTATGCCAAATATCAATCAAGTTTCTTGAATAATACAGAAACTTAGACTTAAAAAAGCCCACCAAAACCCTCTCCTGTGGAAAAAAAAAGTTTTTGTATTTTTTTAAATGTGATTATTTGTGCTACTAAGTTATGTAAAGGGGTGAAAGTGAGCAGATGGATGAACTGAAAGATGAATGATGTTGAAAGAGAGAGAATGTGAATGCCACAGTAAGCAAGAATTACCCTCACAAAGGTGATGGGAACAGCTCTCCTTTTTTTGTCCAGTAGCCCACTCTATGTCTGGACACAAGAGACATAGGTTCAAATAACTCGTTTGTGTGAGGCAGTTCAAATCCATCTCTCTCTCCTTAAAACTCATTGCAGAGTATTGAGGAGTGCAGTGATTACATTTCCAGGGACATCACAGTATAAATGACGCTATAACAGAGGCACTTCCTGAGGGGTGGGAGACTTCAAACGCGCTCTCTACCTGATTCTGGGTAGGGGCAGCAACCCCCTGTGTCCCAGTTTATTGGGAAATAAGAATGAAATGTATTCTTTATTCCCCATAATTTTCAGGCTCTGGTTTTGAATTTATTTTGCTGAGGCAAAATGAGGAAGGTAAAAATGAGGAAAAGATTACATTCTTTGAGGTGATGATTCAAAGCAGGTGCTGTGTAACAGGAACAGGAATGAATGGAAGGCTTGTAGAAAAGCTTTACTACAAGAGCTTGCCATTTACATCTACTCAGCCCCAGGCCTAGCTCTTACTGTGTTTTTCCAGGAGTTGAGATAATGGCGACTCTGTGAAATCCTGCATGTGAAGCAGCTTCAGTTTCAATAAAAGTATTTAAAACTGTATTAGGCATTTATTATTTTTGTATCTCCTGGTAGAAGTATGTAGGAAAATGAGGACAGATGTACCCTGCTTGGGTTTATTCTATCCGTAGACTGCATTAGGTCATCCAGAGTGCAGTGGAAAAGTGTCCAAGCAAACTTGCACTGAGAAAAATGAAATTCTACTCACAAAATCATTGCACAGATTTGTAAATGTGATCATTATGCTGCTGAATGATCTTTCTTTCTTTGTCTCAGTTTCACTCAGACCTTAAAACCTCTGCTCATTTTCTTTTATTAGTATGTTGACTTTTGAACTTTGAAGGATTTTATTGAAAAAATACTGCCTGAGAAAAAAGAGATCAGGTAACTAGCAGACCATTTGAGAAGCAGCGGTGGGAGGGAGGATAAGTCATTGCTTTGTAGCGCCCTTATAAATGGCAATGTATTTTACTCTTCAAGAACAAAAAGACAGAAGAATATTTAGACGTGCAAGTGTGCATGAAATGACAATGAGGAGGAGATCTGTGCTACATTTTTGCCACCAATCCACTTCAATTGATGGAAGAAAAGGAGTTCAGGGCCAGTGGTTTAAAAATCAGTTGCCAAACATCTGATAAGAGACAGAGTTTTCTCTTGGTTCCTCACTACTCTTAAGAACACTTTTTTTTTTTCTTTTTCCTCATCAGTAGACTGTAAGTATCAATTGCTTTGTATTTTAAGCAGACTGACAAAAAGTCTTGCTAATCACAAACCTGTTGGAGAATAGCCTTTTCATTAGATTTGTTTAAACAGAGGTATTGGCTAATATGTTTATATCAATTTCTTTTTAATTTTTTTTGTTAAGTCAAATGAAAAATCCTGTTCCTTGCAGCAAGAGTTCTACCTCCAGTTTTCATACTAAAAGCCATGCTAGCTCTTTATTCCAAACCATCATCAGTAAAGATGGAAATAAAGCTTACATGCCTGTATTATTTTAGTCTGAGTGCAGTTCTTCTGCCCCAGTTTGTTGTGAAGGCTGCAAGATCCTAAATGAAAGACAAAATGTTAATGTTTCCTTGAAATATAGGGGGCAAAATTATGACTTAACATCACTGTAATTGTGTACTGTAGTTGCATATACATTGCAAGAATTCATTGGGTTTCTTAAAAGATACTAGAAGAGCTAGATCCAAGTTTTTTTAACTTGGAACTAGTTATTTTTTATTGTTAGAAGGGGTACAACTACTGATATGACCTTATTCCTATTCTAGTCTCAGCTGGTAATTGTTTGATCCAGACTCTTTTGAATGCAGTATAGAAAAGATTCCTTGCCTTTGTTTCATACATCAATCTTTTTGAATTTGAGAATTTCATTTCTACTTGTACTTTGGAGTTGTTTGTCTTATAAAGCTTGTCACTGTCTAAATGCCTCTCAGAATTTGAGTTATTGTTAGTGTTGTTCCTTTTTCTGATAGATGATGGCAATATGTTGGAAAGAATTAATGTTGAAGGTAAAGACAAAAGCTGCTCTAAGATGCTGTGTTTTAGTACAAAGAAGAACTTCTGTTAAGAAAAAATGATATCTTTTTGCATTCCAGAGGTTTGTGGCAGTTTTGGAGGGATTTTTTTTCTTTTGTATTTTCAATTAAAAAATTATTAGCTATATCAATGAGTGGTTTGGCTAACAGAAGTGGTTGTCAGTGCTAGGGAAAGTGTTCCAAATTTTGAAGAGGCAGGATATTTTGTTTTGGAAGGTTAATGTCATTAACTGTAAGTCTTTTTCAAATGATCCCATTTGAAGAACTGCCAAAATGTAAACAAGCATATGTTCATACGAATGAGGAAAGTAGAAGATAAAAGTGCATGCTGTACATGCTCTGCAGGATTTAAAATAAGATATGAGGGAATATTAGAGTATGAAGATTAAAATGAAATACACCTTAAGACAGATCCAGAGATTAACAGGTCACATGATTTTTTTCACCTGCACAAATCCCTTTATATGCATTGACATTGGTCTTCATTGTTGGTTTTTATAATACTTAATAATTGGAAACTGGTGTGAAAATGACACCCCTACCTATCTTGCATTTTTGTGGAGAGGATGAGAATACTCCATCTGTTCTCCTTTTTCGAGATATTTTGCATTTAAGGAAGATATTAATGTGAAGGATTTTTTTTTTTTTTTTTGTCCAAAGAAATACATATCTGAGTGACAGTAAATGGTGGTATTTACTGAGCTCAGGTGGTGTTTCATCCTGGTGTGCTCTCTTTGTGAATCATTGCATGTGCCGTGAATGTCTTTGTTAAGAGTTGGATGGCAGCTGTAGCTCAGCTTTTTCCTATGTTTTTGATCTCTAGTCTACTTGTGGCAATCATTTTCTGGGATTAGAGTCTCCAGTACATGAAAATAAATTACATACACTCTGCAATGCCTCAGCCAACCCACATTTCTGTTTCTGTTGAGATGCAGAATATTTATGCCAAGTACTGAAAATCTGTATGGAGCGGTATGTGGTAATTTGTATCAGTGATCTGTTTGATGCAAAGATGAATCATACGCTGCACAGCCAGTCCAGACAAACAAAAATCAATGACATTTCATGTCTAATGGAAATTAAGAAGAATATAATTCAGCTGTGAATTTTTAAGTACCTGTGAAGTATCTCACAAATACCAAGTAGACCTATCCTTTACAAATATCAGTTCATACAAAATAAATATAAGATGACATAACTGGTTTAAATACTTTGCCTTTGTTCTTCTGACCAGTGAATGAAACCTTGCCCATATGCTCATTATTTCATCATTGGGCATCAACATTAATTGGACACCTTTGCTGTCTTGCTGCCAAATATTGATTTTACCTAAAAGAAGAATAGCCCAATAATAAATAGGTAAGTGCAGTCAAGTATCTTTC
>JAOXJM010000019.1:60747840-60765829 GCA_026413425.1 Tringa solitaria
AGGAGTTGACATGGTGCTTGGGGATATGGATTAGTGTTGGGTGGTGTTTTGTGTGCGTTTTTTGGTTTTTTTTTCTTTTTGGGTTTGGTGGGGGTTTTTTTGTTTTGTTTAATTGGTTGGACTAGATCTCAAAAGGTCCCTTCCAACCTAGGTGATTCTGTGAAGAGAAATCCATAAGCTTGGCTATACTGTGCTTGGCTAGACTGTCCATTTTCTAAGTAATTTCAAACTTTTTTCAAGTGTTTTGGTAATGGCCAATCTGCCTGTCTTACTAGAGAAACATATACATATAGTTTCTATCTTAAAAGAAAAAAACGTGGTGTCATTATCTGGCTTTGACCTATAATAACTTTTTTTACAGGGTTTAGTGAAAGGAAGGGGAGCCTGCAGCTTTTAAATATAAACAGAAGTTGCCTGTTCTCATGCTGCCTGGGAGGCTTGTAGAAATCTGTATTCAGAAAGTAAATCTTTTTGGGTAAGTCAAAGTCTGCCAAGAACATTACGCATTCAGCTGGGAGTTGACTCATAATCTGGAACATGGAACTATAACACCACAGTTATTTGGATAGGTTGAAAATTATTTTGGGTCTGGTGCTCACAGCAAACTATTAAAAGGCCTAAAATAGCATTAAGTGGTCGTCAGGCATTTTTGGGCTGTTTTCAGAACTCCTCAAATTTTACCTCTGAGGATTGTGTGGATTTGCTGCCTTTTAAGATATACTGCAATAGAAAACAGAGGGCCATTTTCCATGGGTGAATGAGAGTTACAATGTCTGCATTACTACATCCCAGTAGGCTTTGGAAATGTAAGAGCGTTACCTTTACATATAGTTTCTGATGGTGAAGACTAATGCAGATGTTCTGAGTAATTCTCAAATACAATTTCATTCAAATTACATGAATTATAAATGAAGATTTGACCTTAGCTGATACAATACTAGAGAATTAAGATCTTCAGAAAACTTCTGTGTAGTTATACTTTTTCATGTTTTCTTCCTTCTTCAGGTGATGTCTGAACCTACATGGTGTAACTGCTAGGCAGGCAAATTGTTCGTCAATCACAGCCTGAACAAAGTAGGGGGAAAGAAATGTGATGGTCTGGCTTCTGTTAGTTTACCTTCCATGCAATTTCAGAGCGTTTGGTGTTCAGATCCTCTTGGGTTGTGGGTTTGTCTTTTTCTGAATGCTATTAGTTCAAATCCTTTCTTAACTTTGTTCTGAGTACTTTTACAATCGTTATCACTGTACAGTTCTTACTTACCCTGTAGTCCAGATCATGAAGTTGGGAATTACTGAATTCCCATTTTATAGACATGTTTAATGATTTACTGAAGTCACACAGTGTATCTGTAATTGGTGGAAATATGTTTAAAGGCTGGGACTCCTAGAGCATACATTAATCAGATGTCGTTCTTCATTCTTATTTTCTCTAGTTTTTTGACTGGTTTCTTTACTGAACTGCCAATTGGTATGAAGACAGAGATAGTAAAAACCCGATATTTTAGGCTGAAGTCAGTGAATACTTTATTTCTAGTTCTTGTCTTAGCCTTCAAAGATATAGCTGGAGCTTCAGTAAAGGGTTCTGGATCTTGGACCAGTGTTGGACACTATCAGAAATGTACCTGGGAAAATGTGCTAAAGGGTTTCTGGGCATACTGAACCTCTGCTGATGGTAAACCATTGCCCAGAACATTTGTTCAGACATCGCAGTAAATAGTCAGTAGGATAAGGAACTCTCAGGTATGAAGGGAAAAAAAGACTCAAACACTCCAAACATAACCATGCAAAAGAAAGATAGACTCAATGCATAGAATTCTGCATTTTGATATCTGGGCTTGTTTGGGTTTAGGATTTAAAAATAACACATTAAAATTAATCTCCGAAGAAGAACTCCAGGGAAGGCTGCATTGTGGTCTGTCTCAGTGCTGGCAGTCATACAAGCTGAGCAAAACTGTCAAAACTCTGCATGTATTCTAAGGGCAGGTTGCTGGAAATTCCTTAGCACCAGTAATTCTACAAATGCTTATCTTATAAACCCTTGTTGTCTGCATTTTGTCTAAACAACCCTTGTTGTTTAGATAAAAAAGAGTGCTGAAATCAAGAACTTACAGACCACAATGAGGAGACAGTCAAATACATGGTAAAATAGTTGCATTAATACCACATGGGTGTCCAAGCAATCATTTGAGGTTTCTCTGTCCCAACTACTTGTACTGGAACTAGATGTGTTTTCCAGAAAATATGGCAAGATAATTCCTTTTGTTAGTCTGCTGAACATTCTGCTTTCTGGAAACAGAAGGTATTCTATTTTTCTGTATTTCTGTACTTCTGTAAAGGTAAGCTGACTCTAGCAATAAATATGAAATGACAGCATAATGTTATTTTAATCAATTAGAAAGAAGGATGCAGAAAAAATGGTTTCCAGGACAATACATCCACTAGCCCACAAACACAGTAGCCTGAATATTGGGGAAAAAAAATGTATTATTTTGTGACTAGATGAAAATAGTATACATTGCTTCCTATGAGTAATTTAGAAAACTTGATTCAGTAGGTAACATAAGATGAGAGACTGATAGTTGTTGACTTTCCATGTCAGCAAGTAGAGGGCCCTCACTAATAAATGAGGAGAGAATGTCAACTATGTTGGCAGGAAATGGCCAGTCATACAGCTGACAGCCAGTCTTGGCAAGGAAGATATGTAATGGTTTGGTATTGCAAGCTGTTTGTAGTTAGCATTACCAAAGCTGCCAGCCAATTGCCTCATAAGGTCTGCTGACAGGCAGTAATCTAATCTGGCCTCCCATTTGTTCTTTGTTTTTATCTGCTAAACCCAACTTCATCTTTCCCGTGGTTGACTTGTGTGCTATTTGAAATCTGAACATTGCATTCAATCTTGTGGACACAAGAATAGCAGAGGTGTTATAATCAAAATTATGTAGAGCTGGGCACCTGGCAACAATTTTTCACGAAGATGTGTTTGGATTTCAAAATAAACTTACTATAAAAGGGGAAAGAAATGTGATTGCATTATTTTTCCCATAAATGTCCCCAAAGTTCCAAGCTCAAGTTTGAAAGTAGGGAAGTTTTCCATCATACTGAATTCTAAACAGATATCATGGATAGACTGGAGAAAGAAACTTGTATCAAGGATGAACTGGAGAAGCAATCTCTAATTGCAGGTGCAGTGGAAAACATTTAAGTTTATTTCCTTGATCAAAGAACAGAAATGAGTCATGTGAATTGTGCTTGAACTAAGTGATTTACATAGAAAATAATCTTAATTCTTGTAATTCTACAAGGTATCTTTGGATTTACTGGTTTTAGTTATTTGTTGAAAAGCTGTTGGCTTAAGATTCATCAGTGAAGAGTCAACAGGTCCTTCATGGCTTTGGTTTACTTGAAAATAATTATTTCTGGTAATGAAATATTAATCTACTATGTCTTTGTAAGGGGGTCTAGTGGGAAGAGTGCTAAATTGGCTTCATTTCTTTGCTCCTCCAGAAGCTTCCTGTGTGTTGATGGCATATGTGGTTAGGACTAGCTCAAGAAAAGTATTGTGTAACAAAAAAAATTTCTAACAAATTTCAGCTGCCTATACCTAGTAATTCAGCTCTCAAAGCAGTCAGTTGGGTAGAGCCAAGCTTTGTAATTGCCATTTTTTTTCAGACATTAATTTCCCCTGCCACAGCACTTCTGGCCCTGTGCATGTGCCCAGATGTGACTTGCTCCTGCCAGCATGTAGCAGCTTGGTATTCATGCTAAAGTCCCACTGGCATCCCAGACCAGGCATTGTAAAACTATTCAATGGAAAATGAAAGGGATCTAACTGTTGTGGAGTTTTTTGTGCTTATCTGTCTCCAAAGTGTCTTTATCTTGGTGGTGAAGATGTTTTCCCAGGAGGTGGGAGATGCGGGGTCATTTTTGTCATGCGGTGAAGAGAAGTGACTTTGGGTTTTCTCCAATGGCTCAAATTCCCTTAGATGCAGTTATGAGGTCCACACTGAAGTGGTGTTTGGATACCTTGCTTGGAGCTTTGCCTTCCTTCCACCCCGAGGTCCCCTGAGAGTAAGACTCCCTGCACAGTCTCTCTTATCCTCCTGGTCTTTCTGCCTTTCTTTCATAATAATACAAAATCAAGGGATAGAAATGCTTTGTCTTAACTGAGGTGGTGTCAAAACAGAGATTGTGAAAAAAACATGTCTTTAACAATAGACACCTGTCTGTCAAAATGTAACTTTATTCTTATTTGTCTATATTTCTCAAGGCTGCCAGGACATGTTTTCTTTTCTTGCATGAGCACAGCTGATAAAGGTGTTCAACCTTGGGAAATGTTTTTCCTCTAATGTCAAGGGGCTGCTAAGAAATCTGAATCTGTTATGCAGAACCAGCATTTTTTAAAGCAGAGCTGGTAACACAGCTTATTACAGGCTTCTTTTCTTGACCTGGAAATATCAAGAATCAGCTGAGTAAAGCCTCTGGGCATCGAAGTAAAAAACTTGGTAATTTTTCTGACAGTACAAATCCTCAGGGAACATAAATACATTTGCCAAAAACCACTTAATATGTGAAGATAACATTATGTTCCAAAGTCCACCTTTGAAAAAAAAAGCTCATGAGCAATTTATATATAAACATCGGAACCTAAAGGCTTTAATAAAATAATTTTAACAAGTAAAACAAACATTGAAACTACCCATAACCAGTGTAACTCCTTATCTTTTGCCAAGCTATTGCTATTGACTAACTTAGTAGGAAAATATACAAGAATTTTAATGCAAATTACAAACCAATATCTACATTTTTCTCTTTAGTTATTAAGTACTAGGTATCACATGGACATTGAAGGATCTAAACAACCATTCACAATGAAGAGCTGAGGAAGAAAATGCAGTCAGCACTAAAGATTTTTTCACTTTTTCATTGATGGTAAAAGGAATCATATTTGATGCCTCGGAGAACAGAACAAATAAAGATGTTCTGTTCTCATGAATTTACTAATTTTATTGTGAAATATGGATTAGGACAGTCCTATCCACAAGAAGAATGCATTTTTTATGTAAACTCCCAAAGAAGTCTCCAGTTTTCCAATCTTCCTGCAGTACTGGTAGCATAATTAGATAGGCAGTTGACTCAATACTATTTGATCTATTTATGTTATTTCCTTTTTTTTTTTTTTTGCTACAGATTTTCTGTTTTAATTCCTGGTGCAGGTGGTGTTTGATCTTTCTTGAAAGGATTAGACACATGTGCCCTCTTCAATGGAGAATCTGCAATTTCTGCTGTTTCTGTTGCACTTTTTAGTGGCCTCTTAAAATAAATAAATTAACTTTCCTTTGTCTGCTCCAAAACATGCTTTGCTATAGGAGTTATTTCTTTTCAGAATTTATCTCTTTTCTTAGCTTAAAGAGAAAAGCGAATGTCACCCTAGCCCCAAATGACTTGCCCACATCACAGTTCTATTGTTGAAAGTACATCAGAACTTCTCAATAATGAAATGCCAGAAATGGAGGCACTAAGACAAAATATGGATATGTGAGTGTATTTCTGTCCCTTTGTGCCTGTAGGTTTTTTTTCAATCAATAAAAATGTCAACAGCAAAAAAGTTTGGGTTTGATTGGAGAAATGTGTTCTTTTTAAACTCTTAAAGAAGCAATAGTGCATTGTAAGATTCTGTCAGTTTTGTTGGCTAAAGAGGAATTTCAAGTCAACACAGCTGTTCTGGCTTAATATTTGTAATCATAAACTTTTTTGAGAAATGCCGGTATTTAGTCTTGAACTTGATATGTTCGTGCATGACAACCAGAATGAGATTTGTACATGGAAAACAGGATAGATTGAGAAGGGGCGGAGAGCGAAGGGAAAAAAGTCTACCAAAATGGAATTTTATTTTCTTTACTGATTAGTAGTCTGCTTTTCATCTACTTAAATTATTCTCATCTCATTTGAGGTTATAGAGTATGATCTACCACAGCTATGAAATTAAGATGATGTAAAGCCCCAGTGGGAAAGGCACTTTTGGTATGAAAGTTTTCCAACAAATAGACTTGGAAAAATAACTAACCACATTGTTTTTCCCATACTCTATGCTTGGAGGAAAAATCAGACCCAAATTCAGTCAGTGTGTAATAGTTCATGAAAATTAACTATAAATTTCAGGGGGAAGAGGTTTTATTTGCCATTAAATTAAAATTGTAATGGGTTGGATCTAAAAAGCATTGAGTAGTTCTTCTGAGTAGTGCAGGCTAATTGGCAGTGCTTATGTTTGGACCTTGACTGCAGTAAAACCTTATCTGTGATTTTGGCAAGATTTTTGTGGTTTTTTGTTTGTTTTTTTTTTTTTTTTAATCACTGTGATGCATTCATTCTCCAAAATGCCAGTACAAATCTAGACTCCTGCAGAAGACAATAGGTCAAAAGTAGTTACTTAATTTGGGAATGTTTGAACCTAATTAATCTCTCTTTGTTGACTACTCTAGGGATAGTGGAATTAACATCAGCGGCCGTAGCCCATAATGGATGAGCTTAGACTTTTGAATTATTCTTTGCATACGATTAATGTGACTCATTTAGTTTTAATTTCCATATAATGAAGCTACTAACAATATCTACATACTTGTATTAAATTGCATCTATGCAGAGATAGATTTGGATTTTCTTTTCAAAGTGATCAAAATACATTTATGTATCACCTTAAAAGTGAAAAATTGAATACTTACAGGTTTTGTGTTTTTCAGTTTCTCTTGAAAATGGCTAATCATTTAAAAGAATTAAAATGGGGCAGAGAAGTTTTCAAAACAATTCAAACCATAAAGCCCATAATAGAGTGTGAGTTTCAGAAAGGGACACAAATCATTCTCTGCTAATTGTGTGATTTTGACATTATATTTATCCATCATGTTGTCCAACATTTGTTGCTAGCTTCCTCATTGAAAGGCAACTTGGAGCTCCAAGTTCTGTTTTACCTCTTGATCTCCTTCTGACCTTGAGTATTAAACTATATTAGGTATAAATTAAGAATGAGTTGAGAGGCTTGGGAGCAGGTTTCAGTTTTTCAAACTGAATTCAGGGAACTGAGCTAGAAGTTTTGGCTCAGTTCCATCACAACATCGAGTTTGAAATCGGAGCTGACTCAAAATACTGATGATGGCATGATACTGTTGAAGTAAAAGCCATCAGTATGCTTTTTTTAAAAAAAAACAAAACACCCGCCACTGCCACTGAAACTTACAAGTATTGCTTTATCTGGCCCATTTGTTCATGCTGTTTAGCCAAAGCACAAGACTGTTACAAGGTACTCTGCTGGTGGCAGAGCACCTTTTCCTTAGAGAACACGAGTGTCTCTTCCAAACATAAATTCTCCTCTTATGGTTGAGTGAAACCTTCTGCTTTAACTTGGTCAGCCCTGAATTGATCAGGCAGTTGGACTAGGTGACTGTTGTAGGTCCCTTCCAACTGAAATTATTTTGTTCTGTTCTGTTCTATTCTACTGGTGTTTGAGTGGTTTAAGGAAGTAAGATCTGGAGAGCGTGGACAGTTCCCAAATATAAATTGGAAAAAATAACATTTTAACATGTTATAAAATGGTACAAATAGAAAAAAGCTGATCAGTATACATAATTCCTTCCATCGTTTTTTTCTGACTTAGGCACTTTAATTCATCCAGCTTTGTGACATGCTCACTTCTGTCAGGATTTGCATTTATTAGGTTTATGTTGTCTTAATGCCAGCCTAGTGCGGATGAGTATACTGGAGATATTAATAAAGACATAATACTCAGCACAAAGGACGTAAAATTTTCGTGGTAGTCTGTATGTAGTTGGAGCTGGAGGTATCCAAAGAGAAGGCAGGAGCTTGATATCTTCCACTGGGAGTGTGTTTCCTTTACACAGCCATAAATTTATTCATTATATTAGTTAGATTAGTGGCCCTTGTACAGCTGCCATGGGGTAAATGAACGTTTACTTATGACTTTTTCTCTCTTACTGGGAGGAAAATTGAGATAATGTTAATTGATGGTAAGGTAATTTAGACTGGAACTGCATTGTGCAACATTGATATCTATTTACTATTTTAAATGTTTCTAATACAAAGTTAACTGCTGTTATTTTCCTCAGTATATGACATAAGGTAAGCATGCAGTAAATGCTACATCTGTTTCCATCATTAGCTAGGAGTGCTGTACTTGTATGAGTTGATGTTTTGCATGGGAGAGAGTGAGCAATTGCAAAATAAGAGGATTTTTCCTTAGTTTGCAAATGTCTGAAGGCAGTTCTGATTAGTTCTGGATTCTTTTGAACCTCCATCATTTGAAACAGCTCAGACCTTTAATTCAACCATTTGTCAGACTCAATGGAACATCAAACAATCAAATGAAAATACATGAAAAACACATGTTTAAAAAAGCATCCACATGTGAAAAAGCTCCTTTAGTGGTGCTCATCATCTCTATGTAAACCCAAATGAAACTTCCAGGTTTTATTTATTTCCAGTGCAACATCATATTCACATCTGCGGTAACAAATTGATGAACAACTGAAAATTGAATAAAGCAGTACATTGGACATGACGTACTCTATTAACTTAAAAATTCAGGGTTTATTGACTTCAGTCTCCTTGCTCTTTGTACCCCGTCTAAACTTTGAAAATGGCGCTTTTGACTTTTCCTTTGTGCCCATTCAACACTTTTGTATACATTAGTTGCTTATGTATATTTCTGTGTGGGGATGATGGGATGTAAATGTGGGAGGGTTCTTTTGTGTTTTCATGAGGATGGGATTTTAGAAATGCGGCTTTAGTGCAGGAAATGCATTTGACAGCAAGCTGCTGGATTTGTTTATATGCACCTTGGTAACAATGCTTTTAAAATCTGGCATTGATTCTCTATGGAAAAATTGTGCAAAATATATTGATAACTTGTTGCTCCCAAACTATTTTGGAGAGGCTTGCTTATTTGTCTTAGTCTTCTGTAAAGTGGATCTTTCATTGTGCAGATAAGTGATCAAGTAAGGGGGAATCTTTCTATCATTTACAAACCCTCATTATGAAACTTCCTTACCTTGTTCCTTTCCTTCCCCCCCCTACAGTTCATTAAAGATATCCTCTAACTGAAATTTATCATCTAACTGAGATTTACAACTATAATTCTCTTGGAATCTGCAATTTGGGTTCTTTCCTCAGAGGTGTGGAAGTGCTGCAGCAATTGTGTTGTGGTGATGTTCTCTCCTCCTGCCCTTTCCCTCCCCAGTGTTTGAAGAGTGGAGAAGCAGAGAACCATAAGGCTTATTGTGATTTTGAAAATTTCACACTATATTGAACTTCCTATGGAAATACATTATATAATTATTAGGTAGTTTACTGTTATAAGGATTGTTTCCACTTTAGTCCACTCAAAATAAAGCACATACATAAAAAGAATGTTTTAATCACAAAGTCATGTGGTCAGGTATTAAGAAACATTAATCTGAGGGTCATGTAAATATACATTCTTATGCTTGTTCAACCTTTTTGTGCTTTATAACAAAATCCTTTCACATTCATCTGAATGAGTGTTGTTTCCTAGCACTGACACTTTTCAAGAGTAGCTGTTAAAGTCTGACAAAATACGCAAGCGAAAACAAAACCTGTTAGTGGATACAGGAGAATAGAGGAGCTAGGTAAACCTGTTAGAAAGAGATTCATTCACAGACTTAAAAGGCATCATGGATGCACAGTACTGGTCTTTGTGTGTTTAAATAAATGCAAGCTAGTGTGCTGTTAGTGCGCTCTATATTCGCTGCTGGCAATGGAATGTTATTGTTTTCTGGATGTGTCTGATTTATGTGAGTCTGACTGCCAGACAACAAGAGAATCCTTGTGAACTTGTGACAAAAGAAATAGGTATTTCGGACTGAAACTGGATGTCTGTTGTGTGTTAAAAAGAATGTAAAATATTAATGTATACACAAGACTTCAAAACATAGAAAGAAAATAACAGCTGAAGAAATAGCTACAACATTTTATAGCAACTTATTACTTTGTTTGATCATGTATAATTTTAACCAGGATTATTTTGTTTGCCAAGTCAAAAGTATATTTAGCATTAAAGGGGAAAATAATTTGATTTGCAGTATGTTTTGTGTCTTACATGAAACCAGAGATTTAGTCAGGGTTTGAAGTTGAATTTACCATTTTTTTCAGAGGGACTAGATGCATTTTGCCATTAGGAAAAAAAAAAGGAGAAAGGAGAAATCAAAGAAAAAGATCAAACCAACTTCTTTATTTTTATTTTTTTAAGGAAGATTAAACAAAGACCTTTTACTTCTTTTGCAGTGGCTAATTCATCACACTTTATCTTTGCACACAAGCTTTGGCCATAAAAATAGTCATTTCCTTTATCCATCATGTCATATTTTAGGACAGGCTAAAAATAACACAATACAAGGCAGGATATTGCCACAGTGAAAACATCTTGCATTTCCAGCATTTGGAATATATTAACCTTGCAGTCTCCTTTCTTTCCAAAGGTGTTGTGTTGGTTTCCCTAACCTCAGAGCTGTTTTAGAAGAACTGCACCCAAGCTTGGTTACCAGAATAATATAAATACTACTTCATGCTCTCGGAATTTCTTATTGCAGTGGCTGTAATTTCATATATCTTCTGATTTTTACACAATACCAAACAGTGATTGGCTTCTAAAAAAGTCATTGTGTTCCACTCTGAACTTTTTGTTGTTGTGCTATATGCCTAAAGCTGGCTTTAATTATTTTTAAAAAAAATGTATGCATGACAATGGAAACTTTGCAACAACCATATGTAAATGTCCCGAGGCTAAGTGTATTATTGTAAAACAACCTTGGAGCAGAAATGTTTTGTAGAAAGAAAGAAAAATTGAAGAGAAGGAAGACATCTTAGCCGCATTCTGAAACTCATACTGAGGCAGCACTGGCTGGGACGGTTTGTATCGGTTTGAGGTGGAAACCATGTTCTTGTGCACTTGGTCTTTGTCTTAGCTTTGCATTTTGCTGACAGTCGCCTCACAGAAATAACTTACTGACTGCTGTCTGTTAGCTGTCTCCTGCAGGCATCTGCAGGGCAACCAGGGCTTTCTTGCAGCTTAATTAGACTGAATGGAGCTTTGCCCTTTTTGTTATTTCATCCCTGAATCTCAAGGAATATTAAGGTTCCTCTGTGTGTCCATTTAGAAAAGAATTTTCACATGTATTAACTTTACAGAATGATGTAGATGAAAAATTAGGTGAATTTGAATGTTTTGTTACAATGCATTGCTAATATGGGATAAATTTATGTCTTTTATGGGAAATTTCTTTGCAGGTAGGTTTGCCGTGATAATCCACATCGTGCACCTAGAAGGAGGTGCTGAGTACCCCAAAAGCTGATCTAGCAACGTCTTTAACTCATGACCTCTGAACAAAAAGATACAACTTGAAAAATATAGAAGTAAACTGTAGCAGTGGAGAACTGTAGAGTTAACAGAGGTTGTCTAATACGTTAGCAATAGTTAAATGCTCCAGGGATTTGTTCAGCAGGAATCTTGAACAGAAATAGACACTGATGTCAGAAGTATTCTGTAGGATACTACCAGAAAACTATCTCAAAAATTAAGAGCTGTGCAAAGTAAATCTTTTGTCTCTATTTTACTTGCTAATGTGCAAATTGCTGTAGAAGTAGCCCTTTCCATAATAAGACATTTAGTATGTTGTGATCTATTCTTCTTTCCTGCCTGAAGATCTGGATGTGAGTCTAGAAATTTGAGTCTAAACACTCATTGCTTATTTTTTGGGACATATATCCTGTTATTGAAGTCTTGATTTATCAGCTCTTCTGGGTTTTCCTTGTTCTATAGGTAGAGGGTTTTTTTGTGGGGAACTAGAAAAAGAGAGAAAAAAAATTACATCCTCTAAACTTCTATAAAGCTTATACTCTCAAATTATATTGTATTGTAACTATGCTTCACAGACCACATGCATCAAAGGACTTTTATTGTAGCCACTGCAGCTTACCTTGTAGCTCCTCATTTCATGCTGATCTTTCACTGTCAGGCCTAACTTATTTACGCTGTATTTAATGACATGCAATACCTCATTTCTAAATAGATGCAAACAGGCAGCAAATTAGAAATACAAGCTAAAGAGATACAGGTGGGTGTTATCACATAAACAGAATTTGGTTTTCTGAAATTACAATTATGACACCCTTGGATGATCTCTGATCCTGCCATATTATGATATGACAGATGTATATTGCCATGATTTCTCTAGTGATCATCACTGTTGCTTCCTTGTCAGCTTTGATAACAAAGCAACTGGGCAGACTAAATGGAAATGATTTATCCTCTATGAATGTCATAGTCAAAGCACGCTGTCACAGTCACAGGTTAGGCTTTCTCCTGCAATGAATTTAGCATGCAAACAGGCTTTTTCTGCTTGGAACCACATCATGTTTCATGGTGTCACTGATTCTATTATGTTTTACAGAGTGACTTTAATGAGGCCACTCCCTCTACCCCGCTTTCTTCCTTCTGTCTCCTCCTTGCTTTGGATAATGAAGGACAAATATTACTCCATAAGGTCTCATCCCTTTCTTGCTAAAAGGATCTTTTTTTAAGAGTCAGGTAAATTTTCTAACTGAACAGATTTTGTTAGTCTTTGTCCCTAAAATACTTTATCTGGGGAAGAAAAGACCATTCTCTGTGTTCTCTGAATGTGGTCATAAGGCAGAAAGGTTTTGCTGCTGGATGGAGAAGAATGAGCAGAATTTGAAAACAGATAGCTTCACCTCACTCTCTTAGTTTTGAATTTGATCCATGTTTACAGCCCTTTTTTTCTGGGATTTGGGGGATTTAATTTCTTAAATTAAATTCTCATTCAGGAATGTTTGAATTATTGGTGTCGTAAGTTTAGGACACTATGTCAGAAGGTGAGAAAAAGCTTCCGATGACCCCTCTGAGGTCAGGATTTCACCTGTTTGTTCTTTATCAAAGAACTATTTTTAAAGAATGTATTTTAAAGGAATATAACAAAAAAAGAAAATAAATACACTACCACGTTGAGACCAAACAGGGAGATGTGAGGTAGGCCCAAAATACACCTGCAGTGACTTCATTATATATGTTTGCTCGGTAACTGCTGAAAGTAATGATTTCTTCCACATCATCAGTGAAAATAGCAGTCAAATGCAATAGCATAATGCAAGTCCATAATTTGTCACAGTTTTAGTTGCCTGGCACCATCTCAGTAAATGACATACCCACTAATAGACAGAGTATGAAGGGCTCCTTACCTCTTAATGAATTAATCTGAATCATTGAGTTACTGCATAAACATACCCGTCTCCTTTTGGTTGTACTGCACATGGTTGCACTGCACACGGTTGCCTAATGGGAAGAATGTTCATTACTGTGAATCTAAGGCAGAGGAATGTGCTTCCTAAAAATCTAAGAAAAGTACTGAAGAGCTGCATTTCATATGCAGGTCCCCTATTCCATAATGCTTCATTGTGGTTATCTCAGTCCAGACCCTGCTGGGGATGTTGCTTTTCACGGGTCCCAGCTTTAGTGACTACCAAAATATTTTTATGTTGAAAAGGAGAGATAGGGTTTGCCCTGTCTAAAATCAGGGCATTTAGGAGCTAGGCATCTCAGTGCTCAGCACTGTGTAGTGCTACTTCTTCTGTGGGTTTCAGCCTGGAGCTTTACCAAAACAGAATTCACTCTACATCCAACAGAATGTGTGAGCAATTACTCTCAAAGTCAGGTGGTTAAGTGCTAAAAAGAAATAGTTTTATCATGATAAACATCATATTGCAGCACAAACTACCTCTGTATCTGAGCCTGTTTAAACCGGTCAAGATACTTCTGTGCTTTAGTGTTCTTGAAAGATGATGACCCTGTTTAGTTTAATTTGTTTTCCATTTTGCAACATACCTGCTTGTAGACAGAAGGTATTTTGCTTTCATTTTTAACAGCATCCATTTACCAATTTCAAACAAGTTTACCTAGAATCGTGCCCAGAGGGGAAAAACCCCAGCTAATTGCTACTAGCACTTGCAATACCTGATTACCTTATAATGATATATTAGTAAGGGCATCATTTAATATTAGGATTGACGTAAAGAAAGAAGAGTGAGTCATGTAATTTTAATAAAAGCCAAATTATTTGCAAATGGAATGAGAGGCCACCGTGAGTATTATTTCTTCATTGTATTTCTTCTGCAAGAAGAGACTAAATTCTACATGCTTTTCTACTGTGTAGTTTCATTTGTCTCTGAACTAAACTGTACGGTTTCTGTACAAATGTCTTGGTAACTTGGTTTGGTGTAGAGAATGGAATGACAATATGCGTTTGTGCCTAAGTAATTTTTTTTGCATGTTTATATCCATAAAACATAAATATTCAGCTATAAATATTTAGTGGGAGTGCTATGTTTATGTACCAGTAGCATAGTGGAATCACTGAATATTTCAGTTGAACAAAAACTTACCAAGTTGAAATTACTAAGAAGGAAAAGTAGAAAAGTGTAGTAACTATATGTAATGTACAGCAACATATTTAAAGCAGAGGCTGTGTGTGTGGTGAAATAACTGCAATTTAGTATTTTATTTGCAATGTTATTCCACAACACTGTAGTATGTTTGTAGTCTGTATGTGGCTTGCACAGAACTAAAAGATAATAACTGTTCCTTACAAAGTGGAAAATTTTGTGAATCATGAAGTAACGCGAGCAAGTTGTAGAAATGAGAAATGTATTATTTTTTGAAGAATCAATTAAAATTTTTTGTTTATTTGACAATAAAAAGTCCTCTAAAAAAACGTCCGTCACTCACTAAGCATTGTATGTACTGTATGGATACTGTGATAACTAATTAATTTAAATTTTTTTTGTTTAGATTTAGTGAGCTAGTTTATATTGGAAAAAGACAGGCTGGTAAACGCTCGTGCACTGTAGGCTAATATAAATCAATAAGTACTCTGATAAAGAATATTCCATATAAGTTTTCTTACCAAGTAAGATTCTGCAGACTTGCAGGTAGTATTTTTCCTAAATTATGTAAAGCCTCACAGTGCGCATAATCAAAGTAAGTTTCCTAGAAATAATCACTTGTGCTATATGAAAATATATCAGAACTGCATTTTCAGCCAGCATCAGTCACAATGAGCTTTGCACCTGGAAAAAGAAATTGCACACAAATAAACAGTTACTCAAAACAATATTTTTTTTCTTAGTTAACTCGGCATCCTGACTGAACTCTCCACAAACCATGTCTACATTCCAAAGCAGGAAATTTTTTCCTAAAAATATTGATAGGCGCTGTTCTACAAGTGAGGGCCAGGAATATGTATTCCTTATTAATATAAATGAGAGAGGCTTATCTAAAGTAAAAATAGCTATGTTCATCTATGTTTTAATATCAAAGCTGTTATTTTTAATTATACCCTTGCTTCAGCTTTACTAGCAAGGATTAAAAAAACCCAACATTCTCTTTAAAATATTTTGGCTGAAATTAGATGAATGTTTTTTGCAGTGGTTCCTTACTTTGAATGGTGTGTTACCTCCATGGAAGAAAGTGTTCTGCTAAACGTGAATAAAATGAACATGATTTTCCCTTTTTTTTTTTTTTGCGTTTCCTAATAAGTTAACACTAACAGTTAGAATTTAAAGTTTTTCCTAGAGTCAATTTCTAGGACTTTATTTTTAGGAGTTATGAAAGAAATCTATCAGTTTTGGGTCAGAAACATCTGTTCATGTTAACAGGTGTGTATCTTATGACTCTTCTTGTTGAATTTCAGGGACTAATCACTCACTAATTAGAGTTATGTTGCTATAGCAATTTTTACCTGTCATTCCTGAAATATTTTGCAAACGCAGTTAATCATCATTGCTCCATTTTATTGATAGTGATACAGAAGCAGATCTGTTATGTCTGCAAGCTTACGTGTCAGTAGCAAAATCTGGAGGAAAGCTTAACTTTCTCATATCTCTACTCTGTCTACTATACATAAGGCAGAAGTTGTTCCCTTTAATAGCTAATATAGCATGATCTATGTGCATAAAATACTGAATGGATATCTGTAACATGACTTAGACATTTTGATCTACCTATGTCTGGATCATAGTTCTTGTGCATATCAATACTGAATGCTTAATTTTTTTCTTTATTCTTTTATGGGAAAGGGCTACCAAATAGAGCAGATAGGTGAGGTGATAATTTGTGTGGAAAGTAATGAAGGATTTAATTTATGAGAGAGTATATATGAATACAGACAAGAGGAGTGCTCATACAAGTTCTTGTTTCTTTTCTCTTGAGCAATTTTATGAGTCCATAACTATATTTTCATAATCCTCTATGGACAAAAATGAATACCTTATTGAATTAATAATATTTTTAATGTTTACTTAGTTTAGAAATAGGATCAGATAGTTCCAGAGCCATAGCAGTTACATGTATGATTAAAAAAATCCAAAATAAACACATTTTTTACTTCAGAACCATCATTTAACTCACTTAACTGAAGAGTGTGTAACCTGAAGCTCAGTACGAGTCATAACAATTTTACTTGCTTTTGTACAGAGGAAATATTTTCATTTCAATTAGTTTTGTTAAAATTCCTTGCTGAGGAAAGATCAACACTAAAGGATTTTTCCTCCCCATACTGCCTTCTCTGTCCCATTAATATACTGCACTTGCTGTATTTTCTCTCTATGTGTTGGTGGTGAGTACTTCTCCTGGATGACTCTAAACATACTTTATCTTTTTTGGTGCTGATGAAATGCTGTTGGCTCAGATAAGCCATCTATCCAAAATCCGATGGCACTATCTTTGTAACTTCTGGAAGATCGGACTTTGAACCTGACTTCATGCATCATTCCCTTTTTGGAAGGTGACATAGCTGTGCTTTGATCCATGAGGCCAGCTATCTCATGCCTCTGCTGTAAGGCTTCTCTACAACTATACCATTGTTCTGAGTTCACAAAGCTGTATCTGAAATCTTGTTGTGAGCATGTGATATTGTTCTTGTGAAAAAATTAATATAAAGATGGCCTCATGCTAAGCTATATGTGGTTATATAGCTGTACCTTTAAAATCATAGTTAGAAGAATATCAGCAACACTTGCATATTTTTGCATGTTTTGTAATAGGACGTGACAGTCACATGGTGAAGCCATTGTCTGCTACTACCTCTAGGTTCACTAGTGTTTTATTGAAGTCAAGTTACTTGTGATCTCTCAAAATGTGTTCTTCAGAGAGCTCTTCAGAAGCAGTACTTCCTTCCTTCCCTCCTTGCTTCCTTCCTTCAGCCATCCACCCTCCCTCCCACAGTCGCACTGGAGCATCTCCAGAAATCTTGCAGTGTCCTGCCTTCAATATGCCATGACAAATCCCACAGAATTATTATTTAGAAAACAGTGGCCTCCTGTGATGCTGTTCCTGAATGCATCAGGTTTTCCCTCTACTAATTTTCTGCAGTTGGTACCTTGCACAATAGAAGGCCATCTCCTGTGCTGTTCTTAAGATCTACTTCCTACAAAAAGATTGACAGAGAAGAGAAAATGTCCTATCAGCAGGTAAAGTGACTCTAAAAGTTGCAGTTTGGGAACTGAGATATGAAGTCTTTTGGGTTTGTGTAGTTTAAAATGAAAAGCCTGAAAAGTCAAAGCCTAAAGGCAAGGATGCCTCTGGACCTCCCACTGTATATTGTCTATTTTTATTATGTGTAGTATATTAACCTTTGGTGTGTGCCCATCTTGGATCTGATTTCCTCCACTCCTCCCATCTTCTGGATCGCCTTGTTGTGATATTTCTGTTTTATTGTATTTTTAAAATAGTGGTTGCTCAGTCTCCTGGGTTTTGATTTTTTGATACTGAACCAAACCTGAAAAGATGTTCCTTGTTAAGCAAACAAGTAAGTTGCTATGTTTGACATTTCTGATTTGGTAATAGAAGAAGAAATGTAACTGGATAAAATTGGACCTGTCCATTTTGGGAAAT
>JAOXJM010000019.1:60765859-60784390 GCA_026413425.1 Tringa solitaria
TTTTTAATTGAAGATTTAATAGTTTTATGATTAGCATGGAATAAGTTGATAAATCATTTTTTAGATCCAAGGAATCATTCTGCATTCTCGTATGGCCCCAGTTGACGAATTTGCTGGCAATTTCAGCCTGAAGCCCAAGTACTAAATAAGCAGTCAGAGTGAACACTTATTCCGACAGATGATTCCTTCACAACTGGCTGGAGACACATTGATGGGAAAGGAGCAGAGGTTGATAGTACACCTTTCCCATGTTTAAGCAGCAGAGAACACTTAATGCTATTTCAGACTATTACCTTTCTTGGGTTAAAACTGTGGTGACATTAATCTAAGCAGATAGGGATGTGTGAACAGGTGTGGTGGTAATGTGCAGCTCACAGCAAACGTCTCAGCAGACAATTCGTGCCATTGTTATTTGACAGAAATCACTAAGTATGATGATAAGTTTTTCATGAACTTTTTATTGTATTGTAAAGAATCTGCAATCACTTATCCTATGCTTGTCTCACAGTTCATGAAGAAACAGCACTTCAAAACATAATAGTCAGATGATCTCAGGATGCAAGAATCCTTCAGATGTTTTCAGAGTCCTGTTGAAACATGCTTCCATTTGACAAAAGCAGGAAATGTTAATTTTCAGCCCTTTTATAAACACAGGAATTCTCTGCAAAGGGAATTTTGTTGCCCAAGCAAATACATACTTGAGCGATTCATTCCCAATTAGCGTTTTCTGTGGTTTGCTTTGAGTCTATTTGCTAGAGTAACAACAAGAAAACAGCTTTTTCAGTTTAAGTATTAAATGAGTTTACCTTTTTTCTTTTTCACGATATTTCTGATTCCAACTTGTTCATGTCCTTCTCACATGAAATTTAGCAAGCATCCATATATTTCCTACTCTCCCTTCAGGCTCTTTTTTACTTTCCTCTTCCTCTACCGAAGGATATAAAACTCAAATACGTGCCTTTGGCTCATACTGTTTTCTTTTTAGTGGTAGAAAGAATTCCTTTGGTGAATCAGGCAAGAAAAAAAACCTGTATATTTTTCAATAACTCTATTTGCTTAAAGTAATTAAAGGAATTCAACTACACCTTCTCAAGGATATACTTCCTTTCTGATAGCTTATGTTTTTCATAAGGCTGCTTGCTGTATTAAAGAACATGTGTTTGCAATGCTAGTAATCTGCACTTTGTTCCAAGAAAACCGAAAACAAATGTGAGAGAGATGACTTAGCACTCTGTAGCTTCTGTGGGGAACAAAATGATGTACGTTTGTGCGTGAGCATAGTATAAAAGTTAGTTCATGTTCCTTTTATAGCAAGGAAATAGTTACTGAATATTTTCCATACCAACACAATAGAGTAATAAGTGTGCTCTGTTTAAGTGACTGAAAATCATTAACAGTGCTTCCTGCTTAGTAGGAAGTTATATTCCTGATTCAGCAGTTCCCCTATGCAGTCCATTGTTAAGGACACAATAATATACTTTAATTCTGTAGCCTGGAGTTACAAGCCTAACTCCAGTGCCATCGGAAGTAAAGCAAACAACTTTAGATTTCAGCAGGAGGGCAAATAAAGTCTTACACTTTTCTTGGAACTTCTGTCATGAATGTGAAAAGATGAAAGATTATTTTGACAATTGCAAGCTGGTGGAATGTCTTCACATACAGAACAAACGATGTATTTTTAGTAACAAATTAGGGCCAGATTTTCCAGGGAATATATGCCGCCTGTGTTCACAAAAACTTTGTTGTTTCTACTTCCTTTTTAATGCTTTTTTTTTTGTTTAACCTGTACTCACATTTGCAGTGGCTAGCAATTTTTGACCAAAAAAAAAAAAAGAAGTGTGTGCATGTGGGGAATAGGGAAAAGAGAATTGTCAGAAGTTGTCAGAAATAAGAACACTTTCACTCAAACCTAAAAAGATATTCTACTAAAATCGGTAACATATATGTTTTCTTATATAAGAAGATATTATTTTAAAACTCCGATTCTTTTTATACTTGAAGATCTCCATTATATCCTACACAGACTGTCTAGTTTCCTAAATCACTTTGAATGTTTAAACGAAAATTTCCATTACAAATGTGCAAATTTAAAATCTGGAGCTTCTACTAATAGTCTTTAAACCTAAATTTCTCCTTCCATAGATTTAATATTACTTCTCTGCCCCATAGATCTGTGTTTTATCAATAATATGATAACATCTGTCTGTCCTACTAATATTTCTTATTTTACATGTATTTTAGGAAAAAAACAATTTATATTGGCTGTAAGGAAAAAAAATTCATGTTAATGTCTTCAGGGTACGTGCCTAAAATCCATTTAGAAAACCACAACCATCAAACAGTGAACACTTCCCTTCTCCTCAGAATAACTCTATAACCCAAACTCCATCCATGTCTTGTCTATCTCCTATTTTCCAGGTTGGTTTTGTGTATCCTCAATTACATTACACTTCTGTTGGAGCAGCAGTGTGTTTGCTCAGTAAGTTCAGTTCCTTCTCTAATACCCCTTACTCTTTCAAATGAAAGTGTCTTAATCCCCTTTTACTCAGCCTTGTAGCAGTATGTCTCCTTGGCAGTAAGGAGTGAAGGACCTTCGTTCCCCCAGCTGTGCTCCTTAATTGTAGGTTTGCTGGTATTGGAGTGTATATAATTACGATTGCAACCAAGCCAGGAAACCAAGACTTTCTGCTTCCATTAGAAAGGCATTAGTTGCAGTCCGGGAAATTAGAGTTCTGAATTACCATTTGAATTTGGATTTTTATTCTGCTGGCTGCCTTTTATAGATGGAGAAGTCCTCTGACCTTAAGTCATTAAAAAAGTCTTCAGAAGTGCACACTTAGTTTACTTTCATTACTTTAATTTTCTCAGGGTATCAGGTACCTTGAACAAATGGTTGACTTCTCCTGACAAGTGACTGCTGAGTACTTAAGCAGGTTTCCTAGGACAGCTGTGCTGCAGGCTTAAAACCAAACCAGAGCTCTGTTCTCTGTATTTCATAGTGCTGACAATGCAGCCTGGAATGAGCTCTGCTCTCCACTACAAATAATATTCCTCTAAACAATATTTTTCCACTGTGAGCAGCTTGGGCGATTTTGTTCAACCAGCCTTACAAAAGCCTATGTTTTGGTGACTCTACTTTGAGAGGCAAACATTGGAATCTTTTTGTGGAAAAAAACCAAAATGCTTACCAACAGTATGGTTCATACTTGGCTTCTGAGATAAATTATGGAAAGGGAAATTATCTGTACTCAGAACTTGTGACAATCCGTATTAAATAATAATTTTTTAAAAAGTTGATATTTTGTCATTAAATGAAAACTAAAAAATATGGTCTGGGAAACATCAGAGAAACTATTTCAACAGCAATGTTACAATTTCAATTTGATGTGCTACAAATGCCAAAACCACCCCATGGTTGAATGACGTTTTCTGATAAGTTTTCATTGCTGTTGCAGTGTGACTGATACACATTCCTGAAAAGTATTTTCTGAGGACAGGATAGTTTGCTGGCTGGTTTTGTACAGAACCTGGATTTGAGGGCTGCCTCACTGCTAGATTTGTGACTTTATTGAAGAGGCTGCTTCCCTTCTGCGCAACTCAGGAGCTGTGCACAACTTTTGCTGTGACCTCTGCCACTGAGATGTCTGGTTGTGGGATTTGCTGTATAATCAAAGTTTGGTTCAGATTTATTCCTTTTTCTTGTTATTGTGTTAGTTAGGCTGAGATGGCGACAGCCTTTTTGTAGTGAGGTTTTGAAGAACGTCACCCCATTGCAGTGTTTTAGGTGGCACAATGAATTGGTTCATGGTCACAATAGTTTTCTCTGAGATGGCTAAACTGGGAGCTCTGGGCCAGATACTTACTGAGGGCACTTCAACCTCTAGTGAGATTCCAAAGCAATAATTGGCTCTTTGCAGAGCTTTGGAGCATATGTCAGGTGGCGATTGCCTATTTAGAGGAGCAGAGTAAGTCTAATCTGAACTAAACGCTTCAAAAAGCGTGTAGTGTAGATGCCGGGGGCTCAGCACCAGCTACTGCACCTGCTTGTGTGGATCAGAACTGCTGTAGTAAATATTGTAAGGTCAGAGCAAAAAGGTGACTCTGAAGAACGTAGCTGATTTTTAGTAAAATAGTCCAATATATGCAGTTTTAGCTTGACCCTGATTTTCCTGTAATTCACAGAGCCTTCCAACAGCAGAGGAGAAGCAGCCCGAGTCATATGGAGACAGAATGTGGCTATAATCAGACTACATGTATGAAGGCAGGAGGATTAATTCAAGGAGGAATGGGATGAAGTCACACAGGATGGAAAGATAGCTGGTTTCATTTGTTCATATCTGAAATTCAAAACATACTTGGGAGAAAATGAATAAAGCAGAGATCACTGAACTCAAAGTGAACCAAAACAAATGAGATTCATATGGCTGTAAGAGCCAGCTGATGAAATCTTTAAATACATAGATGTTCTTTCAAATGTAAGAGCATTGGTCTGTGTAGGAGTGTGCGGTTTTGCGAGCTAGCAAGTACTTGGTGCAATGATTGATCTCTACAAATTAATTTGCTAAGAGAAACAAATAACGGAGTAAGTGTTCACATTTCTCAGGACACAGCCAGTAACTCCCTGTTGGCTGCTGTCTGAATCCCTTTCCAATGAATTAGCACAGGACTAAGGTTAGTGAAATAATTAGGCGATTACGGTCTTTGGGTGTTTAATGAAATATGACTTTGTGCAAATATTTTGTCACCAGGCTGTTAAAACTTGCTAGGTACACACTTTTGGAAGTAGCATGTAAACTTGGGAAATGACAGTCTTTGATCTTTGAGGTTTTCTGTTCTTTGAAGTTTTTTCCTAAAGTCACTGCAATACAAGTGTTAATTTAATACAGTAGAGTGCTAAAATAATCTTAAGTCTGGAAGTATTAACGCACAAAACCTCCTAGCTTTTCATGTATCTCTTAAATTTAGTAATCCTTCTTCTAAAAGCTGTTCTCCTAACAGTTTTGTCTTTGCTGAACTATTAGGAACCCCGCAGCAAGCACTTTCTTTCTCTGTGTTTTTAGGTTAGTCTTTTGGCTTTCAGTCTCCTTTTGTTTTTAACATTTTAATCCCTTTTGAAAGGTATCTTTCCTTCTGTGCACAGTGTAATTATTGCCAGTATGAATGGTGTTTGTTAAAAATTCCTTATGCCTCTGCTTACCACTCCTCTCTTCCTGCAGCTTCCCTTTGAGATCCCTACTGCCATGATGCCTGAGCTTCTCACAGTATTTTCAGTGACCATTTTCAGAAAAACTGTTATGAGATTGGCAAGGATTTTTTCCATGTGTGAAATGTGAAAGCAAGACTTCTGAATTCAGGTTCTCCAAAGTCCCTAGTTAGGAACTTTACTTTAGAGATGTTTTACTTCCTTTTACCTCTCCACTTTTATTCTCTCAAAAGGGTTATGCACATATTTGATTTTTCTAGGATTATCCATGATCCTCTCTAAACTAGGCATATGGTAATGCTCAAGTATTTTTTTAACAATAGCAGTTTCTGGGATATCTTTAGAGCATGGAAAGCTTCTTTCAAGGGATGAGTTTGTTTAATCAGGATTTTGACAGGACTCAAGGACTTGGGAGGAGGATGTCACCTGATGTTTTCCTTCTTCTTTATTATTTGAGTAAAGGGAGTACTGCTCAGTGTCTTCATAACAAAGTGCTGTTAGGAACAGAGGTATTTCTATAGCTATTTTCTCTAAATCAAAAATTAGACATTAATAATTTGTGATGTGGGGAAGAAGGTAGAAGAGAGTTCAGCAAAATTCTTGTTTGGAGTTCAGGGAGACTCAATAATGAAAGTGTTTCCCTTTCAAGGAATGTGAAAGACATATTTTTTCGTCTTACACAATGCTAAATGGGTCTTACATTTTCAAACCATCTTGCTGGAGCAAAAAGCTACTTGCCCATAGCTTAGAACAAATAAGCAACTGCTGTCTAATGTGATTCAGTGGGCTGCAGTACTGAAATAGATCCTCTTGTAGTTCTCAGTTGCTGGCTTTCCAGCAGACAAGTCTGCCTTCATGGTACAAGGCATCATATTTCTCTTTCAGGGAAAAATCCACACTGTTGTTGGGGGCAGAAATAAAATGCTTTCATAGATGTGTCTATCAAACTGTACCCAAGCAGCTGCATTATAAAGACTGTGTCCCTCATGAAATAGTGGCAACTAGTGTTGACTAAGAGTAAGTTTTCTAAAGGGGCTGTGATATGTTCTTTTCTGCTTTAGAATAGTAGTGTCTAAGTTTCGATGCAAATATAATTGAGCTATTACAAACAAGAGACATGTTGCTTCTTTTATAGGAAGTTCCCTGTGTTTACCTGCTGAGTTTTCTTTTCAGAACAGGTTTGTTGTTGGGTTGGTTTTTTTTGACATGTAGCCAGAATAACTCAAATTTGCCCACCTTTTACTAGATGCTTGTTATTTTTTTGAGAACCTCCTTCTGTCATCATCGAGGAAGCTGAGTGGTGGTAAACAGTGTTACCACTTTGTCTTGTAAATGGTATTTTCCATCCATGCCTCAAACTCATCTATGCATTTGATACTGAACAAATTTATCTGCCATCCAAAAATTCCTCCAGTAACACAAATTTTCTCTTAAAGAAAACAGATTAATGATTTGAAAGATCTTTTGGCAGAAACATTCTTCTAAATCTCATCAGATTCCTATGTGTTTTGCTACATAAATAATGCTAAAAGGATAGCATTTTCTGAGGGGGTGTACCATTGTTAGAAGCTATTGTTATGCTCTTTGCACGTATTTTCCTATGAAACCGTTATGAAGCCTGGGCAACTGAAGTATTGGAAATAAAAAGGAGTAAAAGTAAGAAAGGGAGACATAGAAAGATAAATGTCAAATTCACCAATTACTGATATATTCAGTTGTATGGTGACTAGAAGTGCATGAAATGACTCTTGCAGTAGCTGTCCTGATAGCAGCGCCTTTCTCGAGATGCCTGACCCTTCTGTTGTTCTGAAACGTCATTTTGCGTATGAATTAAGCTTTTCCAATGGAAACTTACTCACAGCTGAAAACTTTCACAAAAGCTTTTTATTTTTGACAGAGTAACGTGCTTCCAAAGTATTATATTACACAACTACTTCCTGAACAGCTTCACCAACCTGGATTAAAAACAACTGACCTGGAGCGTAGGTTTTTTCCTCATGTGGGTGTCTGAGTATTGTAAAGGGAAAATTATATTGACACTTCATGATCCATCACAAGGTCTTTCAGTCTTCTGACATTTACTATATGTGGATAGTAAAAATTGTTATTGATTACTGCTTGGTCAATTAAGAAGCAGTGGGATCCTGATAACTTAATATTTCTTGTTTGTGCTAGTCTCTGTGTTAGGCTGGTTGACATTTAGAAATGTGGCTAATGGGACATGACTGACTGTGAGGTAGGTGTTTTTCTTACCTGATATATAATGTTTATATTTTTTAACTTGGAATACAAATAGTTGTCTTGTATTAAGGGTGTGGTGATAATGGTGATTATATCTAACTTTCCTGTTATTTACAAGGCCTCTTCTTTTTCTGTTTCATCGATTCTTGCTCATTTCACTTTTGCTTGGTGCTAGACATAATTCCCTTGTAGTTTATATAGTATAGCTGCGCTACACAGTATTGTTTAAGTGCTTCAGACAACTTTAATTTTAGCTCACATGCTATTTTTGAAGCCTTTAACGAACTGAAGTACTGAATATTTTAAGAATTGCAGGGTTTTGATATAAAAGTCTTCCAACCATTTGAGACTGGGGACAGGGAGATGGTGATTGGCTGGGTAAAGGCAGCCAACTGAAATTTGTTTCATTATTCTTGGACTCATTTGCAATGATATTTTAGTGAACTTCAACAGGTAAAGTGAAGAATGTACTTTTATTTGCAAACCAAGGATTGCTCCTTTTCAGTAATCACCATTTTCCATTAAAACTATCTGCTGTGTAAAGAAATAGGCATATATTATTGAGAAGAAAAAGCATAGATGTTGACTCAGAAAAATGACAATGAAGTTTTCTTGAAATACCTCCATGTAAATTATCCCCTTGAATGACATTATGTGAGCATGATCAGTTCTGAAAAATTATATTCAGGCATGCTGAATTCTGTTTATTTGCTTGTTTTCAGATGTCCATAGGTGTCTGAGACACCAGCATGGGGATGACACATAGGACACTGGACCTATGAAGGAGCATACTTTTCTTGTTGGCAGTTGAAGGCTGATAAAATTATATTGGTACATCTGTAATGGTGCTAAACACCGACATTTGATTCACACCTAAGCTTTTATTTACCTAGTGTCTTAGCCTCTTATTTTAATGTTTTAATTGACAGAAAACTTACAAGTTTAGATGACAGCAAAAATTTTGACATATTTTATCCATCCAGAGCTAGCTATGTAGCTTTGGAGGTCACTGCAGGAAGTAAAATGTCTGTGCCGTAGGAATGAGCCACAAAGCTCCTGAATCTTACCCATACCTGATCTACTTTTCAATAGTGACCTGCAGAAATTGGCTATATTGGGGGCGGGAGTAGAGTTAGAACCTATGGTTCCTTCTCTCCTTTGACCTTAGTCTCTTTGCAGAACTCTTCTTTTGAAAGCTACCTATTGGAAACAATTTTTTTTTTAGTATAGAAGAAATATTAAAATGCAATTTTTTTAATTTCTTTAGAATAATATATATATATTTGGGGGAAAAGTGTAACGATGAGAGCATCATCTGACTTTAACTGAGCAGCAGTTTGACGTTCAACAGAGACTGACAGTCTCCTGGGATCCATAGTAGTCAAAAGTGGTAAGGGTAGGAATAAGTAAAGAAGTGCTAATGTAGTGCTAAATTAGATCCACTAAAAGCTTCTGCATATCAGTGGGAGAAGATATTTTACTGATTATTTTGGGCTTGACATCACATGAATGCAGTCATTTGGCTTTTTTTTTCTCACGCCTGCACCTAGGCAGATCAAGCTTGTTTCTGTCCAGCATTTGAGCAAGAACAAGATTGTACTGGCTTACAATATACACAGCAAGAATAATGTTTGCTGGCAATGACAAGGCCTTTCCTAGAGATATTCTGGTTAGCTCTGCTTATCTGAATGCTTTAGCAGTTTACTCCTGGAGAAATTCTTATTGTCAGCTGCAAAGTAGTTTTAGAAATTGAATGTGTAACTACTAAGGATTTTCTGCCTGAAGGCAAAGGTCATAAAAAGGTCCATGACACCTGAAGTCTTTTTCCTGCCTCAAAATAGAAAGTCACTGTAATATTGATCTTGGATTTTCAATCAGATTTCAATCTCTACAGAACTGAATTTCATTCCAATTCGGAATCTCTCTACGGTGTTACAGCATAGTAATACAAGTAAATTAAGAATAAAAATCATGGATTGTGTATATTATTGACCCTTTAGGTAGGATTAGGTCATCTAACAATGACACAAGTACGAAAAATCATGAAAGAAAGACACCCCCTCTTGCAATTTAATTTAGGATGCATCAGTAGGCCCTAGACTGTGGACAGGAAGCATATATCTGAACGTCCAAGGAGCTGCCCTCAACATAGGCTGTAATCCACTTGCCCTTTCATTCCCTCCAGGACAAATCTTGCATTCTCTTCTGCAAATACCCCAAAGTACCGTTTCCTTGAGTGAGCTGGACTTATTAGTGACTGATTTATGTTGAAGAGTTTTTGTGATTCTCTATTGATGTGTTCCTGCATCTGACTCCCCAGTCTGTTAGACATTGCGGTAGTATTGAATTCAAGACAAACTGTGAGTTTTCAGTATTGAAATACCATCTGAGTAGAACTTCTTTAACTACTCACTTTGGCAATATTTTATTTAGTAAGTAAACCAATACTTTCCCCTGATACCATATGGTATCCACTGCTAAGAACTTAAGGCAATTTCTCTTCCCATCTGTTGTACCTGAATGAATCTTAAAGATATACTATGTGAGAAAATATGCTCTGTGCTGAACTCAATAGGACCGTTGAAGCTAAATGCAACGAATGCAGGTTTTCACCATTTTCTTCCTAACAACCTCATGTGTAGTGTCAGCCAAATTTCTTCTGAAATTCTGGGTTTTACCATGAATGGAAACTCACAGAAGATGGGGATTTGGTAATGCTTCATGTATATACCCCAAGTAATTCATGCTTAAGAACATTAAAATTTTTCTGCTTTCTTGCCAAGAGATATGACTAGCCAGATCTGGTTCATAGGCTAGAGTCACTGTATGGTTTAACCCCAGCTGGCAGCTAGGAACATGCAGCTGCTCATGCAGTATCTCGTCTTCCTTGAGAACGGTGAGGAGAAGAGGGAGAAAAGGAGGAGAAAGCAAAAGGATAAAAACCTCATGGGTTGAGATAAAGACCGTTTAATAGAAACAATAACAGTAAAGGAAAATAAAAATTAATAATAAAAATAGAAATGACATGAGTAATTTTCATGAGTAATTGGCACTGTGGTTTTCCCATTCCCCCAGCCACCCCTATTTATATACTGAGTCTGATGTCTATGGTATGGAATATTCCATTGGCCATTCCATTGTTCTGTCTGCTCTCCTTCTCAGCTTCTATGGGAAGGTGAAAAGAGTCCTTGAAAAGTATAAACAACACTTAGGAACAATGCTAAAACAATACATATTGTTGATATTTCTTTCACAGCAATCACTAGAAAGAAAATTAGCTCTTTCCTGGCTGAAACCAGGACAGTCACTACAGGAAGTAAACACAGATATGTGTCCATCCAGGTGTCATGCTGCTAATAAGACTTCTTTTTCTGTTGTATTTAACAAAATAAGCATTCAACCACCTCACAGAATTCAATACAAGGATGTGTGGCAGAGTACATCTTTTGGAGGTGCAAAATGCCTTCCAGAAACAAATACTTGTCTCCTGTCTCATTTGATATCTCCCCTTCATTTATTTTGCTCCTGCACATTAAACTAGTCTAAATTATGAAAGGTTTGCTTAATGAAAACTTTCCACTTGCAAACTGTGTTATTTCTTTTATTTTTGACTGGCATGTGTTTGCTGAAATGTATTATGTTTTTTGAAAGAGGGTTTCCTGGTTCTTTCCTGATTTATTTTGTCACAAAAGGAAACACTGCAGTAACAAAACTCTAATTCTTGCCACACATTATTGTACTTACCATTGTTACCTTTAAAACTTTTTGTTACCTTTAAAACTGTTACCTTTAAAATTTACCTTTAAAACTTTTGTTACTTTAAAACTTTAAAACTTACAGTCAAGTAAGTCCTTTACTTATGTTAATATCAAGATTTTTCTATTGTTTTCTTTGCTTTCTATGTCATCAGCCAAATCTCTGCATTTTTATTTTAGGGTCTTAATCATTGGATGTTAAAACAATATTCTCCTTACCAAAGTTAAACTGCAAATCTAGATTATGCTTTGGTTGCAAATTATTCTTGACTGAGTTTTTCATAGTTTTTTTCTTAAAGTGTGTTTTTCTAGTATTGGGAGACCAGTTCTGAAAGCTTTATTTTCTTTAATAGAGGTTTTTCAAACATTTCCAGACAGAACTATACAGAAGGTCTTTTAGAAGTATGGTGTCCTAGTCATTGTTTAAAAAGAACTGAAATTAGGCACTAATACCTCTGTAATATTGCAGTAGATTAAGGAGAAACACAAAGAAAAGCGCTAGGAACAAGAAAGATAAACCTGTGTATTTCTCTTTTCATGTTGGTAACAAGCAGGTTTTCAAACCAGGCTGCAAGCCTCATGAAAAGCAATACCTAAACAAGAATCATGGAGTGACATTTGCTTTGTGGAAACAACAGTATAAGCTACAGTTGTGATGAGTTTTGGCAGTAAGTGCCTGATTCTTGCTAATTGCCAGCAAACTGTGAAAGAAAAATGCAAATCAGATTTGAACTAAAAAATCCTTTCAATTACTTCTGTGTGTCAGGGCAGCTTTAGCCATATTCTTACATATTCTTCTTCTTATTCTTACAGAAGAAACAAGTCAGTGCCTGGTTGCAATTGCAAATGAAATGCTGAGTTCCTTTTACATGACTTGAAACTCTTCACTAAGGCTCCTAAATTAAGAGCAGCCTGTCTGAGCCTTTTTCAGTGGGCAATAGAAAGGACATAACTTTCTAGAATAAACGTGCCATCCAGAGATGTTTTCTTGTCTCTGTGGGCCGCGCATGGAGGTTAGGACAAATGTAGTTGAGACACTGAAAAGCCAGTTGCTGGTGGAGCTGGATCTACACAAATGATGAAACAGAGGTGTTCTTCCATATACCTGTCATGAATTCGATCCCCAGTGTGTTTACCTCATGAAGACTGAGAGCCAGTGACGTTTACTAGATAAGGATCCACGACATGAAACGTATTTTGGCTAGAAAACTGCGGTCTTGTTCTGAAATGTATTCCCTGAAGAATATGTAGACCGTACTTCAGGAGGCAGAATAAATGCAAAATGGTAAGACTTTCTCAGATTTTTTCTTTTCTCCAAGTTATATATTTTTTTCCTATCATTTGGTTATAAAATTAGTTTCATATGTGAAACAGTTCATGTTTCAGTTTTTCAAGACTGCTATTTCTCGCTTTTAAAAATCCCTTTTCTGGAATTGACTGACTTAGTGGAAAATAATGAATTCCATGTCTCCAAATACTGCTCCATAAATTAACTGCAGGTCAATTCAGCTTCCTTGATTTGAGTTGTAATAAATCTAATAAGCAATACAAGTAACAGATTAGGTTTGATCACTTCTGTGTATTGACTCTTATGTATATATGTGAAAGTTACTTTCATCAAAATATAGGATACTCGGAGTATGTTTATAGCCTGGCACGTTTATAAATCAAATTAGCTGAAGATACATGGTCAAATGACTCAGTGGAACCTAAACTGTTTTTTTTCAGTCAGCATAGTACCTCACTGTCTAGTGGGAACTTTGTATAAATAACAAGCCTGCATCAACAGTACAGCATGTATAAAACACATCAATACATTTCACTATGTTTTAAGTCCTGACAGTTTTTTTTCATAATTCCTATCAAGTGTGCCTACTTCAGTGATATACTCCTTGGGTTGCATTAGTTAGGGGCAGATTTCTTGTTGCTTTATCTCATTAGTGGGGGTTTATTATGTGTTTTCTGTGTAATTACTGTCCCCGAACAGTAAAAAATGACGTTAGATGTAACACTTCTAAAAGGTGTCAAGATGAAAACTACATCTTATTTCTATTCTTCCACATGAGCTGGCATTTTGATTGCCTGTTGCCTGGATCTGCTGGATAAATAGAAGGAATAAGGTTCATTATGCTGTGGCCGAAGAGTTTTTCAAGATCTGAATGAAAAGAAGGGACCGTTCCCCATTCTATTTATCTCTTGCATTTTTTTTGCCTTGTACATATAAATTCTGACTATAATAGCATTATGGAGAAATTCATTTCAACTTGGAAATTCTCAAATCTGTGTCTGATTTTTGTTAAAGTACAGCTTGAGTTGGTATTTGAATATCTGCTTTTGGACTAAAGGTGGGATTTGGATTTGAATCTTACAGATTTATTGGGGAAGAGACCCCCATAAACATTTGGAAATCGTTTATATTATTTGGAAAAAAACCCAACACTTATGTGGTGCAGTCGTATTCTGATATAGTTGCTTTATAGTGTCATAACAGCTGAGTAAAAAGTGAAAAGTCTTCTTTCAGAAAATTGAAATTTTGTCAAAAGAATAGAAAGAATATAAATTATGGTAAGTTAAATTTGAAATCATATCTAATCAGGCAGGCAATGAAGATTTTTGAAGAGTAAATTGTTTTAAGCATAACAACGAGTTAAAAATGGTTTCAAACATCAGAACCTGGAAGCTTGTTATTGATTTCACAAAGCTGATATATGGGTAGCATATAACAATGAGCATTCAAGGCAACAGAAGTGAAATCTAAATAATTTTTTTATATTTGTATTCATTGGCTTTAAATAGGCACATCACTGGAAAGAATTTTAGAGCAAAATGTAAGAGTAATGACTTGTCAGAGCAGAAGGTTTCAACCAAGAGGTCTAGAGTGAATTGCTACCAACTATATGATATAAAACCTGTTGCTTGAATCCAGAAAAGAGTAAGGAAGCAAATGAGAACAAGTTTTCAAAAAGAGCTCCAAAGGGTATCTGGAGATCTACAGGACATTACATCTTACTTCTATATCATTCATATTGGCAGAAACTAGAAGAAAGGATGGACTTAGGCAACTGGGAAGTAAGCGTGGTGGGTCACGTCTTGTGATCCTGTGATCTTTGAGCTCTGAAAGTTGCACCAGCAAACACAGATCAGGACAGCTGACTGTCAGACCATTGAATTTGAAGAAAATGGTGGTTAATTGCAGACTAAAATAAGGAAAACAGTGGTAGGTTTTCACAATGAATATACACTGTCAGTGGTGTTTCCTGATTGCCTATGAAGGCAAAAGTCCTATTTGACACTGATCTTCAGAAAACATCTAGAAATGGGGTGAATAGCAAAATGTCAATGCTTTGACATTAGAAAACTACTCAAGGTAGGAAGGAGTTGCAGAAGGTTGTCAATGAGCAAGTGAGTAATGAAGTGTCAGCTAATATTTAATGTCAATAAATATGAAGCAATGCAGATGGCATGACAGTCTTGACCATAGACACAATAACTGGCTTTAAATTAGTCTTGCCTCATTCTTTAGTCAATATTTGGAATTACTGTGAACAGTGCTCTGAAACATTCATTTCAGTCCCCTGCAGTAGTGAAAAAAGGAAATAAGATGATAGCAGAACAGGAATAGAGAACAAAACATCGTGGTACCAGGCAACTAGCCCAGAATCCGCAGATATTTTTGAATGATCATGACCGCAAGAAATTCAATCTTAAAAAGAGTTTAACAGAAATAGGGACAGAACAGAGCAGGAAGTGGGAATAATCAAAGATAATCAGATAGTTACTTTACACAGAAGGGAAAATAGACTAAGTCCTCTCACTATAAGAGAAGAGATAGATGAAGGTGACTTTGATAGATGTCCACATAATCACAATTTGTATGGTCAGAGTGAACGGGAAGCTATAGTTCAATGTTTTTCACATTATAACAGGTATGCAACGTCCTATGAAGTGACTATGCAGGAGACACAAACAAAACCAAAGTGAATTGTTTTTCAAAAAGTTTGTTACTGAAGTGTGCAGTTAATTGCTAAGTAAAGGTATGTAAACAGACTTAAAAGGTCATTAGGAAAAATGGTAAAAGAAAGGTCCATTCAAAGGATTAAAACTGACTGATCTGGATGCAAACTGTAACTCATGATTCAAACAGATGACTGCTGGAAGTGAAGGCACTACCATCAGCATAAGATAAGCATTGCCCACATTTCCCCTCATTTGTTCTTACGTACTGCAATTACTATGAGGGACAAATGAAATTACTATTATTAGCATTTTTTAATTGTTTAAAAATATTATTTTAAAATTTTTATAATGATTATTATGACATTAACTGTCAAGTGCCTTGAGACTAAGTAACTTAAGTCTCAGAAAATCATTAGTTCAAGCCCTGTATTATTTTGTACACCCTTTATCGTTGTGTTGAGTGGTCAAAAAACACAGGTCAGAGTTTTTGGCATACTTTTCTGTTGCAAAATTATTACTCTATAAGCATTCACTAAGGTCATGAAGTGTCTGAAAAAAAGGGATTTCCATGGAGCTTGTTAAATGCTGTTCACTATTATGCCATGTAATGGCTCCTTTAAATGTGAGGAAGTTATATTCCTCCTCTCCCATCTTCCCCTGGGGAACAACCTCATTCTACATTTGAAGAAAGTTTGTTGTGTTATCTGAGTTTTGTAGATCTTTGATTGGGACTAGCACTAAATGCTAACCTTCAATGAAATAATTCTTGGCATTCTCATTTGCTGCTTATGATGGGGTTTTTTGATCGTTGAATTTTATATATTCAAAAATACGTTTGGGAAACTGTATGATATCAATTAAAATAGTTGTAGTAATGTCAATTAAAACTTTCAACATCATTATCCATACAAAATCTTCGCTATTATTTTATGAAAGTTCTTCCGGAGCCATAGTGACTTTGAGAAGGACTTCAGTAGCAAGGAAACTGTCCTGTATCTTTAACATCACTATGAACAACAAGTTATTATTAATTAAATGCATTTTTAAAGCAGGTCAAACTATAGGTTTGCAATTAATATTTTTTTGGTTGAGTGGGAAAAATCGTGTCTCCTACTATGTCAGCCTCTCGTAGAAAACAGTAGATGGTAAACGTAAATAAAGGAAGCTCTTTTAAACTGATGTTGAAAATACACAAGCAATATCATTTTTCCCAGGAAAGTCTACTATCTAAAGTCTATGAATATCTATGTCTGCTTTGATGACCTGTTGTGGGTTCACGTCCTACATGTTTATTGTAGTGCTTCTTTTTCAGCTGGAGTAGAGACCTGATGAAACCAGCCATTGTAAGGCGTCATCAGGTTGTGTGAACAATCTCCCAATCCCCCTGCCACCGTCAGAAGCAACTGGGAAGTACTGCAAGCTCTTTTTTCTTTCATGTGTTTCTGTTGCTCCTGTGAGTGTGTGGAGAAGGCACAGGGAAGAGGCTACTTCATCCTCCCAGCATGACAGAGAAGAGGAAAGGGAAATACATTTCAGGTTGCGTCTCCTCCATTGCTGTTGTCACTGGGCAGCAATGCATACAATGGCTGATTGAATAGCTGTGGCCTGGGAGAGAGCAAAGACTGCTTTAGTAGGGTTTTCTGCAAATTTTTTCTGTCTGAAAACCGTCCTAGAATTTTACAGCATGGGCCAGGTAATGAAATACCCAATCAAACTGTACTCCAAAATCATAGGCTTTTCAGCAACTGGGAAATCTTGTTGTAACAAATTGAAATGTCTTGGAAATAAGTCTTAGAACTGAACAGAAGGTTATAATTTCACTTTACAGCTGCACACATGAATGAGTGAACAGTTAATTTAGATCAATAGCACACCAATGAATTTAAGGGCAGTACTGAAAAACAGCAGTCTATAGGAGTCAAGTATAATGTTTTTTAACAAGTTACCTCATTAAGATTATTTAATAGACATACTGGGAACATACTTTAAAAACTCCTACAAGTAAGATATTTTTTGTCTTCAGAATGAGATTACTTTCATGCTTCTAGTTATACATTAGCATCCTCTGTCACTGTGCTGCATGCAGTACCTTAGAATATATATTACAAGTTCCATAGCTTTTTTGCATCATAGGACTCTATGGTTACTTGCTATATTCCCTATTACATGAATCCTTGTTTTTGCTTTTGCAGCCATATGAAAAATACCGTCTCAGTTTTATCTCTGTAATGATCTTCAAAGAGCAAGTCCAAATTTTCTTTTCAAGAACAATAAATGAGTTGGCGGTGTTAAGAGGGTGGGTGTTCTGGGTAGAATGATGAGAAATATGGTTGGTTTGAGTCTCTCCTGAGTCCCTGGGAAAAATCTCAATGATAAAAATTCAATGCAATCTTTTTCCAAGTGAATGTATGCTGACATTTTTTTCTGTTCTTCCACATTTTATGAACAGCTGTATATATCTATTACAAATGAAGTTTTATTTATCTAGCTGCTGTTTTATTTGTCAAAGTAACTTAAACAAAAAAAGTAAATCAAAGACAAATAGGATGAAACTAAGTTGCTTGGTGATGTGATTATTGAAAAGTACTGCAAGGAGCTTCTAACAGCTTTTAGAAAATTTTCAAACATGCGTGCTTTTATTTCTGTTTCTTGGATAAAACTGAAAGAACACTTCCCTACATTTGTTATAGCTTCCATATTTCTTCTGTATAAGTATTTTGGAAGAAAATTTTCCCTAGAATTTTTCCCAAATGGAGAGTATATATTTTTTTTTATCTACATCAGAGTCCTTCTTTTGACTTTATGAAGAAGTGGTCAGTGATATTACAGAGGTTAGAAATCTTTCACACAGCTAAGAGGAGAGGAAAGCTTTCTCTGGATTATACCGTTATTGTTATCTATCATTGTTTTTCATAAACAAAGTGTAGACACATCTGGGATGCAACAGATATTTTTTTTGCTGCCTCAAGCACCTAATCTAGGATCAAAGGCTCACAATATAGTCAGTGCAGAGAATACCTAGATTTAAAATTTACCACCTAATTCATGCAGTTGGTGGTATTGTTTTCTTCCCATGGGCAGTTGAAGGACCAATGCTCCTAAATTAGGTACATGAAGGTAACGACGTATTTACACATCATGGTAAACATTTAATAATGAGTAAAAACAAAATGGATGTAATCTGTGTGAGGAACTATAGCTTCTGCTGAAGTTGCTGGGGTGGTACAGTTAAATGTGATGTGAATGAACCTGATCAACTTCAGTAAAGGCAAGTGTAGGGTGCTGCACCTAAGGAGAAATAACCCCATGCACCAGTACAAGTTGGGGGCTGACTTGCTGGAGAGCACCTCTGAGGAGAAAGACCTAGGAGTCCTG
>JAOXJM010000019.1:60784490-60794911 GCA_026413425.1 Tringa solitaria
CATTCAAAACCCGCCTGGACAAGTTCCTGTGCAACCTGCTCTAGGTAGACCTGCTTTGGCAGGGGGATTGGACTAGATGATCTCCAGAGGTCCCTTCTAACCCCATGTGATTCTCTGATTCTGTGAATGGCAAGATGGAAATTCATGAGAAGGCTGAGGACAATACAGCTATCCACAAGCACTGAAACATGGGGGGAAGTTTGTGACTGTACACTTAACTGTGGCATCTTTCAACAGGGCTAGTAAGATGCAGTGGAATCATTGTTGAGCTTAAAAACTCACCACACATTAAATCTGGTTATCATTTTGTAGTAAAGAAGAAAGAAGAAAGTTGAACTTTAAATTAAAACTAGCTAACTAACCATTTGTGGAGTTTTCTAAAAGCCTAACTTGAGTTTTACTTAAAATACTGATGTAGTGTTTAATTTTTTTCCTGCAGTGTCAGGCTAAATTGAAATTCTTTCTACTTTGTGCTTGTTGCTTTCACCAAAGATAGCAGGTCATATCCCAAAAAGTTTCCAAACAAATCAACTAGAGCTGGGATAAATTTCTCCTACTTTTATAACTGTGATACTAAGTCACAAAAGAACGAAGCTGTTTGCTTAAGTTTTTGCAAACTGTCTCAGATGCTTGGTGTGAATGTACATGTTTGAACTTCATTCTAACGCCTGAAACTCTTCCTGCTTGGCCCAACAGACTTGAAATGGGTTGAGGAGATGAAAAAAAAAAATCCTAAAACCAAGATAAATTTCTTCCTATTAAAACCTACCATTTTCCAAACCTTTTGGGACCATTTTACTGCGTGTAACCTATCAGGTTCTCTGTCTTTCAGAGAAATCATCTCAATGCAGAAGCTTGGACGTTAGATAAGTGAAGTGAAAGTATTTAGTTTTCCCATGAACCTCTTACAGAAATCAGTCCAAAAAGAGTCCTAACAACATTCAGAAAATTATTGCAAATGTTACCTTGTTGGAGTTGGGTGGAAAACAGAAGCAAGAGAAAGAAAAAGGATGATGATTATGAATAGTGGAAAGATATATATAGAGAAATTCTTGTTTGTTATGTTTCTATTGGTGCATGTATATTGATGGTGCAAGACTAGTTTTATGACTGCACTGGTTCATTTTTCCCCTAGAATTTTCAAATCCAATGAAAAGTTTCTTTGACAGAGGGAAGTTGGTCCAAAAACTTTTGCTGCAGACACAGAATGTATAACTACTTTGGAACAGGATAAGTTCCTTGCAAGTGGTATTTGAAAGCAGGCTTTAATTGGAATTTTGCCTCCAGGGTTCTGGCATGCAAAGCAATATTGTGATAGCCACTGCCTTTCAAACAAAGCTCCTTCAGGAAGCCAACGTAAATGTTTTTAAGAAAGAATATATTATCGTGTCGTTGTTGGAAAATTTGAAAATTCATTAGGGAGTTTTTGGTGTGGTGTTTTGTTTTCTTGTTTGGTTTTTTTTTTAATCAACTTTTAGTGAAATAAAGATATTTGAAACAATTTTAATGGGGTTTTTTTTTGTTTGTTTTTGTTTGGGTTTTTTCATTTCTTTGTGAAGAATACTGTCTGAATAATTTTTTCCAGAAGGTGATTTACTATGAAATAAAACCTCAGTGTTTCTGCAAGTGCATGACTGATTGTTTTCCCCTCCAACCCATATGCTTTAACAACAAGTTTAATGGTGCTATTTAATTTAGGGTTATTGTGCCACATAGTTTTAACAAGCCCTTTTACCTGCAGCAGGCAGAACGTTGCTTTCATCGGATCTCTAAAATATACATTGCATCAAAGAACTTTAATTAATGTCCATTATCAGTTCTGGATCATCAAAAGCCTACTTTAGATCTGTGTGATTCAAAGGAAATCTAGTTTCAGTATACTGAGGGTAGTTAAAATTAATCCTTTTCCAGTCCTCTGTTAGCCCCCATGAAATTCTCTTTTTGATTTAGTCAGGGATGAAAATACAAGCTTATCTGTGGTTTTAGGAGAATCTGGTCAGTATCATTTGTTTGGTTTTTGTTTTGTTTTGTTTTGTTTTTCTTGAGGATATTTTATTTTCTGCTTATTACAACAACCATGTAAGGGAAGGCTCCAATCAGCTGCGTAAGTTGGGTGCTAGAAGCGTTGGGTTCAACTCTCATTTTATGTACTGGTCACATGAATGTAATGGAGGGTCTAGTGGGAATCTTACCCTCACTTTGTTCTTAAACCTTACCAGAAAACATATGTCAATAAACAGTGGCAAACCTGAAACTAGAAAAGTAGAAAATGGGTGTTAGAATGGTGAAGGTAGGAGTGGAAATACAGGGTAAACCAGTCTACGTTTAGCCTCAATCTCAGGACTGCTAGATAGATATTTATATCAGTGAAAAAGCTGGAAAAAAGAGCATTAATTGCCTCTGCGCTTGCAAGAAAGACTAGGGGAAGAAAAGGGAAGAGAATAAGGAGGAGAGGGAGTAATAGAGGGAATGCAGGCTTCCTTATAAAATTGCAGTAATGATTAACTTAATTTGTATGAGCATCCTATGAGCCTTAGTTTGTACATTGTTTGCTGCAGCAATTACATTTAAATATTCATTATATTTCAGTTGTCTCTTTAAATCAGAGCTACAAGATGCATTTAAAAAATCTTCCATTAGAAGATGTGTAATATACACTTATCAAGGACTACAAGAATTATACAATTACTCATAATGTATGTATTGAAAAATGCAATGCAATTTTGTAAATAAAAATAGGTTTTAATATGAGGTGAGAGTGTAAAATTTCCACATTTTGATATTTTTGATTACAGAATAGATTATCTTTAATACCAGACTTGTGTAAATTACTCTGACAGGACATTTCTAAATATTTGTTTATCTGCAATATTCCTTGTGTATATTTTATGCTATTCACTACAAACCCCCTAATTACTAGTTAATAAGATTTTTGTGACAACTTTCTTTACTCTTAAAAGACAAATTTGAGTCCTGAGGTTTAAAGTAGAATGGATATAAAATAGGTTTTTGCAAAAGGTACAGTTTTCTAAGGAATGACTTTTAGTTGTTCCCCAGGAAATCAGTCCTTGTACAAACGCACCTGCAGAATATCTGTGCAGTATGTAACTCTTCAGGTAAGAGGAATTCCCATATATTTCCTAATCTTTTTTAAGTGTCTATAAGTGTATTGTGATTTTTTATGATTGTAAACTTCAAATACTGAAATTTGCAAGGGAAAAGGGATTCTGAGGGATGACCTCCTGCGTACTAGATTGAGGAGTACTGCCTATATAGCGGGCAAGTGGAGAAGGTATGTATGGCTCTACCATGCAATTGTTTACATAGTTCGTTTACATCAACAAAGATTTCATCTTAAGGACCTTTGTTGGTGCAACATAGCTTAGGATTTCTTTGCATCCCAAGGTTTCTTATCTCTAGCTGCCTGCTGGAGCTGATCAATGTGTAAACCTTCAATAACATTTTAGAGCTGATAATGTCACCTATGAATATATTTAGAAAAAAAAATTTCACTTTCAGATCCTTTACTTTGCAAATGGTATTTCACATTGGTTGTTTAAGGGCAGCATCACCATGTTTTTCATTCATGTTTCATGCCCAATAGGTCCACCATGCCAGGTAACATTCATATAAATTCATATAAATTATATTCATTCAATACAAAAATGTATCAATAATTGAATGCCAAACAGGAAAAGGGAGAATCATTCAGCCATCATTATCAGTGTCAACTGTGTTGTGTAAAGAAACGTAAATTCTCATGTATCTCTCTTATGTGCATTGTGTGACAATCACAGGTCTAAAACTGATTATTTGACAACTTTTATCAATACTGGCATTAATTGACTAAGCATAAAGTTGAGTCACCTCTGAATGAAACCATAAAACCATGAAACCTGTAATCTTTTATGCCCCAGCTGGTTTTCCCTTTGGAATATTCCTTGCCTGGTTGTGTTACCTGTAGCCTATGTCCTCTCTTCCCAAGATCCATTTTTAGGGGGATTGAGTAATTTAGTTCTCTTTCTCCAGTTCTGTGCATTTTTATATTTTTGTTGTTAAAATGTCAGCTTTTTTTGCACAGAGAGAACTTTTCATTAAATTTGGTAGAAGCCATTGAGCTTGGATTCCTAAAGTGTTCTTCAGAATTGCATACCATAACGCTTTCAAGTGTCTTATTACCTGAAGACAGCGTATTCTTTTTTCTGTGGGTTCTTTTTTTTTTCCCTGTTTACTGAAAGAATATAATCTTGTAGCTCATCCAATGTATCCTCAATGTTATGAAAGATAACTGGACACCTTTCAATCATCACCAGTATCATACATTGTAAAAGTTTCATTTCTTACACTATGACACGCAATTTACCTGACTTTTGAGAAACTCTCCAGGTAGATTGTTGCTTTACTCAGCCACTCAGAAAAGCTGGCATTATCTGTCTTTTCTAGGCAGATATATCTATCTCTTTTTAACAAAATTATACTGTTTTGGAAATACACCATCTAAGAAATAACATGAGGAAGCTTGGCTTTACCTTGTCAGTGCCTGTTGAGAATAAAATTACCATGACCCTGCATGCTTTTGTGTTTATCCATGTCCCCACAGCATTTCTGAAATTAAATAATGATGTTCAGATGTATACAAGCAGAACATAATGAGAAACAGGCAACAGCAAAATGACAGTGTTATGTGTTTTAACAAGGCTCAGTGGTGCACCCAGATACTAGACTTTTTTTATTGTTTACTTTGCTTATTATCTTACTGCCCCCATTCCCTTCAATTTAAACACTTGATTTCTTTGGAAAAGGAATAACATATTCTTTGGGTTATTAACGGTCTGTGGTTTGAACTTTTGTGTGCCTCTATTATATCAAGGACAGTAGTACTCAGGCAAATGCATGCTTACCCATCACTTTTGTTTCATCATTCAAACCTTGATCTATCTTTCTCTTTGTTTATCACATACACCTGTCCTCATTATGGCAGATTGGAGTCACTGGTGCTGAAATCTGACTTTTTATCTGCACCACCTATCTCATATGCCAGCCTCGCATCATAGCATTTGAGATCCTGCTGTGTGAACACATGGGGAAAAAGAAAAACCTGCACTATCCTCGTTTGAGATCTCTATAAGCCCTTTGGATAGATTTACTTGTACTTGAGTCTGCTGCCACACTGAAGCAACAAAGTAAGCAGAAACCCCAAATACAACTAAACATTTATTCACCAGGAAATGACATATGAGGCTTACCCATTTTGGCCAGCAGAGTCATGTGCGTAAAAACTAAAAAGAAACCACCTAGAACGTGCTCACCTTCCAGGTTCTCATTTTTTTTAATTCCTTATTAACCAGAAGCTTTATTAACAGACACATCCATCCTTGGTGACATACTCTCCTAAGCTCTTACCCACCCTATGGTGAATTCAGACTATTACTGGATCAATTGTTAAGTGTGATTTTCATTCTGTGTGCACCTAAGGACTTGGTGGGAAGATTTATAGAGAAATGGCTATATAAGAAAATTCAGCAGTCTTATGAGTGCACATCCAAATTCCACAGGGTGGTAATAGAATATGTTTTGTAGGGTGCGTGACTGAGGAAAACACCGCTTTTTAAGCAAGAGGGCTTTGGTTCTTTTAAATTATGATATTGAGACATTTCTCCCACATGACAATGAATAGGGGCAGAAAAGCTGGAGCTGTGTTTTTTAAATTGCCTTTAGTGAAGGACAAGGCACTTAATTAGAAAATGATCTCTCAAACAAATTGTCCAGATCTGGTTACTTATGAGTCCATTCCAGGGCTTTTTTATACATCAGCTGCATTCCAACAACTAAACATATCTGTAAAATTTTGGATGGAGATTTAAATGACAAGTCCTCTGTGATGAAGAAACATCTAAGATGAAGTATGCTTATTACATACAAATTTACAGATAAAAAACCATTTCCAAATACAAATAAGTATGTGGAGCTACATCTTCTTACCACTGCTCGGAACAGTGTGGAAAAGGCTATGGTATTATTGTGCCTTGTCAAAGGATCCTTAAATCATCTTTCTCTTATGACTGCCCTGTAGTTATAAATAGGTTCACAATGAATTCTCAATTTTGCACATGTAAATTGTGCCACAAACCATTATCTGATAGCCTTGAATAAGGTATGCATGGCTGCTGGGAAACTAAAGGATCAGATAAGGCATCCAGCTGTATCTCTTAGCAATAACTGCTATGTGTTACAGACTAATGGCCAGGAAATAAATAAAAAATCCAAATTTGCTCTGAAACTTGGAGTAATACAAAAGATGAAAAATGGTTTGCTTGAAGTTAAATGCAGACAAAAGTGTAAAAAGGGGAAGAACAAAATCTCAATAAAGGGGGAAAAAATCCAGTTAATGATAGGTAAAATATGTATAAGTCTGACTGGTATGTTTGCCCCTTCTTCTGGTGCCTACCTTTAATGTTAGTCTTCTCCATTACTCTTCCAGATAATCCTTTTAAGAAGATGCAGTTTTAAAGGGAGAATTCAGCATGCTTTATCACTAGAAGAGTAATATCTGATGAGATTTATCCTATCTGTGATAGAAGTTTCTTTTCAGGGAAAGCATGTTGGAGCAGGGGGAAACTTCCTTGCAGGATTTGAAACCAATGCAGTTCAGTGCAGGTTGTCCCTAATGGTTAGAGCACACACACTTTCTAAGTGCTTGTTAGAAATGTGAACTGTTTAACATTAGTCTTCTATTTTAAATTGGAATAAATTTACTGGTCAGTAGAAAGGCTATGGAAAGAAGTAGAATTTTTTTTTGCACTCTTTTTCATTCATTATGGGTAAAAAACAACAAAACCAAGCCTCCATGATACCCTGCTGTGAGATTAATTTTCTTCTTCCCTAGCACTCCAAAAATATACGGGCATAGCAGCTGCATTAATGTTCCTTTAATGAGAAGGAAAAGCTGACTGACTGGAGTTTATCGGAAAATAATTTTAATTTCATTTGACTGTTGTTTTTTATGCACAAACTGTGTTTTAATTAGCTGTGACACAAAGATTTAGCTGGTAAAATTTATTCAGATGAGCTGCAACAAACAATGAAAATGGCAGGATTGAGTGTAACATCTTGTTTTCCTGTTTTTCCCCTCCCCCAACCATTGTGTTCTTCTATGAAACCAATCTTAGGGAAAAAATCAAGACAGAAGAAGTGAGCTTTTCCATGACGATAAAAATATTGTTGATTTTGCTGGCAAAGTAATTCACCAGTGGCTCATTTCCATCAGCTTTTATTTCACAGCAATTGTAAAATAAACCACTCGTAGCACATGCTGTTAATCTCTAGTCCCTGGGGTGTAACTGCTGTTACACAGTATGGGTCATGTGCTAGCTAAAGTGTGCATTAAAAAGGTAGAAATTAATAGTACTAGCACTGATTCCAAGCTAAATGGTATTCAATGGGCAAGGTAATTCCTTTAATGGCCGCCACCAATAGATTTTCATGCATGTTTCTTTTTAATTTCTGATTTCCTCCATTAAAAAAGGGAAAAGCAAAATGAATCCCTATATGACAGCAAAGTCTAAAGAAAAGCCATTCAGGACAGAGCTCTGTGTGCATACTGTGCTGTTCATCTGTCCTCAGCTTCCTTCTTCCCCTGTTCGTCATGTGCAAATACAAAAATTATCATTAGTGTTAATGTGTCAGCGTTACACTTACTGTGTGTTAAACTGCGTCATCTTACTTCTTCTATCATCGTCAATAGTTTTGGTGTTAAATATTTTTAAAAGTTATAAATTGGAAATAAATTCAGTGGCTCTCTGATGAAATGTTTCCTAAGGAAGAAAATCTGGTTTTGTTTTCTATAAAAACTCTCCACTTATAAAATCATTATTAAATTATTTTCACAACATATAAATTCCCCAAAATTTTATTCTACTGAATTCTTATACTATTTTTTTACAGCAAAAGTGATCCCCCATTTTTAAAGGGCAATGAAGCCCTTGACAAGGGAGACAGAGAAGTGGGAAGTAGAGACAAAGAATATGTCTATGAAGCTGTTTTTCTTACTGCACATGCATAAATAAATTAAAAATCAAATCTAGATTTGGAGCACATTGACAATCCCAGCAGCACTTTGCATATCTTTGAGAATATTGTGATCTCGGGGATTTGTGTTTTACTATGAGAATATATTCAAACTTTTTTTCCCAAAGCATGAAACATCCAATCTAGTTCTTAGTGAAGCCAGTAGCAAAACAGCCATCGATTTCCGCATGGGAGAAGGAAAATTGGTCCCCAAATGAATTTACCACTTAATGCTAGTTTTCTGTATTGTAATACAGAATAAAATGTTCAGAATAAAATATCTCTCTCATCCTTGCCTACTTGCACACCTCACAGTACTGCTGAGTTGGCACGTAAGGAAGGAGCGATAAAGAGGAATAATCAACTACTAGCCTACATTTACATTGACAAAAGCAGACTATTTCCCTCCTGAGGCAAAAGAAACAGCAAGGAAAATTTTGTAGTTCTTAACTAGGCTACTTCAGCTGCTTTGTCTCTTTGAAAGGGAGATTAAGTCATCATCAATCCTTACCTTCTATAAGCAGTGACTGTAAAAGAAAAATAGAGGACTTCAGAGGGAAAAATAAAGAAATAACCAACTAAAACCTGGATTTATGATTAAGTGTCTTTTCCTTTTTTTTTTTTTGGCTGGCCTGTTACAGAATTTCATTGCCCAGCCTTTCTACAGATTACTAAATTATTCTTGGTGGCTCCTGGATAAATAGATACGTTAGGAGGAATAACAGATATTTGTGCTTTGTTTGCTAGCTTTCTTATTCTGCATCAAAAATACAGTACCTTGAAAGAAAGAATGCTTGCTGAAGTACTAGGTATTCCTTAATATTAGAAACGCAATGCACTGCCTATTTTCTCTAGTGAATAGTTGTAACATAGCTGCCTTTGAACTATTTTTTAAAAAATTAAAAAAATGGAAGTTTAGCATCTTAAATCTTACCACAACATTCTTGTTACTTCTTAATTTCTACAGGAAAAAATTATTATTATTATTACTACTACTACTACTACTACTTCTACTATTACTACTACTACTATTGCGACCACTACATTCGGCTACTGATATTTAGCATTTCTATAAACAATAAAAATAGGACTTAGGGGAGAAAGGGTACTTTCTATCCAACACTGGAATTATGTATAGTTAAAAGTTTCTGAAGCGTTGAGTGTTTTCAGCAAATTGAAGTTGGTCTATAACTTTATCCTCCATGTGTTTGACATCTCATTGTTATTTGTTAGTTGGACTGGTTTATTTAAATGGGACTCCAGCAACTCCCTGGTTACGAAGTAAAAGTCTGAAGTTGATTTATTTCTCATAAGAAAACACTTTTGCCCTCTACATCTATACTGAATAACCCTTTTTCTTTCATACTCAGGCTGTTTCTATGTCACTAGGAGAAATGTCAATGTTTCTTGACCTGAGAGGTGCCTTCTAAAATGATTTGTCCTTTTAAGGCAATTGTGTAACTAAGAATTCGCATAGCTGATGCTTTTGCAGGACTATGTCATACTGAGGTTATAGAAACTAGCTTGTGTTTGGATATTACATAAATAAGTCTTTAAAAATTTCGATTATCATGAATTTTCAGGTTGAATTGTGGTCCTTCACACCATCGGGGTGGTCTCTTCACGTCAGGGATTAAGTGCAGTATGTGGGAGGCTTGCTGGATGTGCTATGGAAAGGAAATACATCTGCTTTCGCACCACTAGTCTTTGTCTTGGTTTAAATGCTGAGTTGTGTAAGCAGCTGCAAAACCTTGCTAGTCCGATTGATTTTAATTAGAGTTCCAGGTGCTGGGCTTCTCACAGGACTCAGCCCTTTTAATGAATACTTTTTTTATGAAGATGTGTATGAGGTGGGGGGGAGGAAAGCAAGAGTACTAAAATGTCACTTGGAGAGGTTTACTACTGAAATCTAATATTTGAAATCTGTTTCTTCAGCACTATAGATGCTTCACCTAAAGAGTCCCTTGTTCCAAGGTCTCAGTCTCAAGTTATTCACACCACCAGAATGTGTCAATTGGCACCAATCCACAGGCAAAACATTCACCACAGGAGAGAGTTCAAAAGGCCATTTCTGCCTCCCTCCTGCGGTGTGATGCATTCATAGGTGTCTCTTTGCTTTAAGACAGCAGTGGTTTCAGAGTCAAATATTGATAATGGCAGAGATTAAAAAACACTTTCTGCCCAGAGTGCATTTTATATTTCTTTGAGCAGTGTACTTGAAATATCTAGATATCTAATTTCAAATAGATATCTACTTGTTTAAAGACACTTGGTTGTCAGATCAGCAAGCATAGTAACAAGAATTGGTTTGTGCTGACGGAGATTTCACAAGCTGTAAAAAAAAATGTTTTTGG
>JAOXJM010000019.1:60809185-60830878 GCA_026413425.1 Tringa solitaria
TGGCCATGCTTCTTTTGATGCAGCCCAGGATGTGGTTGGCTTTCTGGGCTGCCAGCATGCATTGCTGGATCATGTAGAGCTTCTCATCCACCAACACTCCCTAGTCCTTCTCCTCAGGGCTGCTTTCCAGCCATTCTCCTCCCAACCTGTATTTGTGCCTGGGATTGCTATGTCCCAGCTGCACGACCTTGGACTTGACTTGGTTGACCTTCATGAGGTTTGCATGGGCCTACCTCTCCAGCCTGTCCAGATCTCCCCTTCCCTTCAGTGTGTCGACTGCTCCACACAGCTTGGTGTTGTCAGCAAACTTGTTAAGGGTGCACTCTATCCCACTGTCTGTGTCTCTGACAGAGATGTTAAACAGCACGGGTCCCAGTACCGACCCCTGAGGAACACCACTCGTCACTGGCTTCCACTTGGATATTGAGCCTTTGACTGCAACCCTTTGAGTGCGGCCATCCAGCCAGTTTCTTATCCACTGGGTGGTCCATCCATCAAACCCATGACTTTCCAATTTTGAGACCAAGATGTCATGTAGGACAGTGTCAAACACCTTGCATTCGTCCAGGTAGATGGCATCTGTTTCTCTTTCCTTATCTACCAATGCTGTGGCAATATCATAAAAGACCACCAAATGCGTCAGGCATGACTTGCCCTTAGTGAAGCCATGCTGACTGTCACCAATCACCTCCTTATTTTCCACATGCCTTAGCAGAGATCACAGCAGGATCTGCTCCATGATCTTGCCAGGCATAGACGTGAGACTGACTGGCCTCTACTTCCCTGGGTCTTCCTTTTTTCCGTTTTTGAAAATGGGCGTTATGTTTCCCCTTTTCCAGTCAATGGGAACTTCACCAAATTGCCATGACTTTTCAAGTATAATGTAAAGTGGCTTGACATTTTCATTTGCCAGTTCCCTCAGGACCCGTAGATGAATTTCATCAGGTCCCATGGACTTATGCACCTTCAGGTTCCTTAGATGGTAATGTGTAGTTTGTGTTTTGAAACACAAGTCTAAAAGTCCACTAACCAGGAGAAGCTCCATAGTCTGTGCACCAGGCACTTGCATTTCTGACTGGCTCATCTGTAGGTCAGCTGACAGTTTATTCCTTAATACCTCACTGTAAAACATTACAGACTTTTAAAGAAAATTCCTCAGATCTGGTATTTAAAGCAGTGCTGTTTATTCAATGCAATAATTCTGCCATGAGCTGGTGGATATATGGTGGCCAGGAGTCCTGCATTGAAGGGCTGTGCAGAAACAGGCTTTCCTCCTTTCAGGAGGCCTTTCTTCAGGACTTGTAGATCAATGTGAAGGAATAAGTCTCCCAAGAAAAGAATGTCACCCTAGTAAAATGAAAAGCAAAACCTGTAACGCTTCTGCATCAATTTACATGCCTTGAAACAGTGCTTAAATGCTGATGAATTATGTCTTATGCACCTCAGAGAGGTCAGTGGCTATCTTTGCTGCTGGCTGCAGTGACAACCCCAACAGATGTGTGGGCTTGCTGGCTTTTCTACATTCTAGTTGGAAAGGGAATTTGCAGAGAAACTCTTCCTCCACAGGAAAGATGTTATTGCATTCAGATGCCCTTGTTGCAGGATGTGCGTCTAGACTAGAGCTAAGGAAAATTCATCTAATTATCTTCATGCAGGTGTGCAGAACCTCACCAAAGAGGTGTTTTAATTCACGGTGATCCTCCTGTTCTACTCCTCTACTGGTTTTTTTTGGCCAAAAATGAGAGCCTAATGATCATTTGAGGAAAAAACTAAGCCTTAGAAGAGCTGAAACTGTTGAGTTTGAAAGAATGAAATGGGAGAAGTATTAAATCACTTGTTCACAGTCAAACTTTCATTTGCTATTCCAGTGTTTAGAGCTGATGCTCTGTGGCTGGTGAAGAAAGACAGATTTTCCATGGTGTTCTTTCCGTGTCGCTAGGTTATTGTTGCATCGCAGACAAAGCAATACTAAATCATGTTTGGCATTCTTTGATCATGCTTGAGTAAAAAATATTACAGTCAATAGCCAAGTGCTTTTGAGAAGCTAAAGAAAAGAAACATTCTAGGTTTTAGGTTAGCTTTTACAGTAGTCAGACTACTTTCAGGTAGACTTCTATATTCTTCTGTTACAGAAAATGAGGTATGTGTAATTTTTATCACAAATTTAATTTCCTTATTCAAGCACAAAAGCAAAGTTTTACGTTACAAAAATGTAAGAGGCTATTCCTAATGCCTTGATTTCATTTCCTCTGTACTGTTGGGAAAATTTATATTAGAGATATTTCTGGAACTGCTGCTGTAACTAGCTGTACACCAACAATGCTGAAAATAACACCATTCATGTGCTGGAACTATTTCCAGCTGCTGGGCTACAAATACACATTTCTGCTGAAATAAACCATGGTCAAAAGACACAGAGATTTACATTCTTCACTTTATTCTAAGACATTTTTGAGTTACTCCTTGAAAAATTATCAACCATAGTGTATCTGGCTATACAAAGGTGGTGAGCTGCTACACGGTTAATTCATCAGGAGAGACTATCTCCCAACTCTCCCATTTCTATGCTCCATTTACAAAGGGAAGACAGGTCATTCCAATACATTCGTATAGCACTTAGCAACAGGAATTGAATCCTAGCAGTAGTACTTTAATGTGAATATTAAATAACGATATCAGTAGCATTACAGTAAGCAATAAAGTATACAGTAGCAGATATGTAAGCAGTAAGCATTTACAGGCTCTGTAGGAGTCACGACTGCATAGCAATCACCTGGCTAAGAACACTTCTTTTTAAGTAAATTTAATACTTTTCAAAATGAACTCTTGATCTTTTGACATTTAATCAGTTGTCAAAAATCAATTCAAGCAAAATGCTGTGCCAATCATGAACACATAATCCCAAAGAATTTGCACTGTTCTTTGCCAACTAATTAAACCAAAAGCCATCTGGGGTACATAACTTGGTATTGTTCAGTTCTGTGGGAGACCAGCACTCAGACGTAAAATTAGTGTGGGAGGTGTTTCCCACACCCGTCTGCTCAGCTTACCAAGGACAAAAAGGGCCTTGCAGCTGTGGACACACTATTTTACGTTTATAAGCTAATGTTTCCAAGACCTAGATTAGCAGTGGCATGTTCTTTACCCATAGGAAATCAGATGCGAATGGATAGTTGTCTGGACATATCTATTTGGAACTCTCTGCTTCGTTCTCTTCCATACACAATTTCTCAGTTGCTCAGCCATATCCATTTGTTGGTATAGCATTATGGCTGTTCACAAGTTGGTCATAACTTTTAATTAGGGCATGGATGCCAAATGAGCAAGGATTTAAATGCCCAGCCTCAGGCATGACAAAAGCACTGACTTCCTTGCAGGAAGACCTTGCAGGAAGATCATAATTCTGCTCTGATTTCTCATTCCTGCTGTATCCACTTACCTCTATCTCATGTGTTCCTCTTCCCTCCTGTTCCATTAACTTTAGAGAAGCTATGCATGCATCTGGGTCTACCATTAGAATTGGTTGTTTGGCAGTTGTGGGAGTATGCTACATCTGTTTTTTACTTTTCATGGAGCTCTCCAGGCATTTTTGAGAAGATGGAGCTCCGTGATGTCTCGTTTACTGGAGAATAGTCCCCTGTGGTACACTGCAAAGGAGTCTACCATAGGAGAGTTTCAGAAGTGTAAGGTGGCTTGCAGAAATGCCAAGCAGTGAGGAAGAAGCAGCATCCACATCAGAGATATCCCTCGATATCTCCATATGGCCTAAGCCTCTTATTTTTGGCAGGCTCTTTTCTCTCTTCACTGCTGCTTCTCATTCACTGTATGGATTCATTACTATTACTAAGCAAGTATAAAGCTCAAACCAAAGGCTTACTTAATACAATAAGTTGAAGGTTGTTTGTGTTATAAAAATTTTTGAAAATGAACAAAATCAGCAGCTGCTCATGTACAATCTGGGACTGGAATGAAGAGCAAGAACAAGCAGTTAAAACAATTCACTGAGGTTGGATCTGGACATGCTCAGTTCAAATAGGCTTTGCTTAAGCTGAAAATTTTCAAATATATCTCCACTGTTGTGTAGCCCTTACAGAGACCAAACAAGTCCCTTTTGCTCCATCAGCTCAGGTGCAAATCAACTCTTCCTAGTGGTATGAATAGGTCAGTTTCTGACATTCGTTGTTGTAGGCATTGCTACTGAGCTGTATAACAGCCTGGGGCACTTGTGCACCTCTGGCACTGCTTTTAAAGCCCAGCAAAATATGGGTTCCAAAGTTGAAACCTTTCAATCAGAAGATAACGGCAATATAGGTTAATAATGAAAATATCTGAACATGGGGTAATATGATCCTTAACAGGGTTTTCAAAACCTGGCTCAGTGGAGCAGCATTGACTGAAAAATCTGCTACTTAAGGCACACCATATTTTTTTCTCTAGGTTTGAACCGTCTGTGTAGTAACTCAATAAGGAATCAGTCAAATGGAGACTTGGATTACTGATGATGAACCTGACTGTGGATTCAGATGAATCTGAATCTTTTAGCCTGAAAAACAGAAAAAGTTAAACACACTATGTCATGGTAGCAAACAGAGATGAGATGTTTTACAGGGGAAGCTATGCTAGTAGAAGACAAGGTACCCAAAATCCCTTAAATTTGTCCTAAATCTAGAGGGTACATAAGATTAGAACAGCAAATGAAGCAGAGAAACAGAAAACCTCTGTGTTTTGTGTTGTGCATCTTTCTTGTACAATCAAAAAAGTATTTGTTTCTGAGGTATTGCATAATCTGTGTTTTGTTTGCTTTTGCTACACATCCTGTACATCAGAGTGCCCTGTAATGTAGAACTTTGGGAAACCAAATTTGTTCCTGCCAATAGTAATTCTCAGTTTGTCCCATCTTTACTCTGCTTTTTCCATCAATGTCCTCTGTTCTTCTGTTTATTTTTCATTCTGAATATCCTATACATCACTTCTTTGACTTCAATTTTTTTTATGTGACACTACACTCGAAATGTGTTTCAGACTTTCTATTTGGACATAGGCTCAATAGTTATCAAAGTGTTTCTGCTTCAGTGGGGACCAATATTAAAGTTCCCATACATTTCAGTGGTGCTGGATCAAGCCTGTAGTTACTAACATCTAAGATAATGAATGCATAATAATGTACAATTTATTTGTAAAAGTGTGATACATGATACACAAACTATGGGCATTGCTGTAGTAATCAAATTACATTTAAGAGGGCATTTTTAAATCTGTGACTAGAGGCCTATTGCCAAAAATATTATTTTATGAATAATTAATTCAACTGAAAAATTAGAGAATCTTCGAAACATTTTTTTCATGTTTTATACATTTCTTTTTTCTTTTTTTTTTTAAATTCCTGTCTTGAATGCATGTGCCATATAGTTTAGAAGCAGCAAAAGTAAACATTCAGGACCTTAAATTAACATCCATTAAATTAGCTATAACTTGTCAGAGACTATGCTAGGGATTTTCTGTATCTCTTTCATTAATGAACTGCCATTTTCCTGTTGAGGGTTAAAAAAAATAAATAAAAAAAAAGCCAGTTCCCCAGTTCCCTATAATGACAAGACTTGTTCAAGAGCAAGTGTTCTTTTTACTTTCCAGGTTCTTCAGCAGTAGCTAACTATCAGACGTTATTCCCCAAGCTGTTCATACTGCAGCTGAAATAATCAAGGATGTTGGCACATGAACAAGGACAAACTGTAAGTAGTTTTTGCAGCATTTAAAACAAAAGATAAAATCATTGCCAAATAGACAGGGACAAGAGTGTTAGGGAGAGATATTTTATTTCAGACTGAAATATTTTATGACAAGCAATAAAGTAAGAACTATACTGAACTGAGTAGATAACCTCCTCCAAAATTTGAAACAATTTGCAAAAAATGTGAACACTGAATAAAACATAACAGCAAATGTTTATAAGGGCACTGTGCTGTTAGTCAAAAAACACTCCATTAATGAGTTGTGAAATGTTATAGAATATTAATATTTTATATATATTATAAATATATAGAATATTAATATTTTTACCCTTTATCTTGTTTGTTTACTGGATTGGATTCAAAGGCAACCCAAGTTCAAATCTCATCTCAAAATTGTATATTTCAAGACCGGCATCTGACAAAGACTGACTTCTGCTATCTCATCTTATCTCGTGACATTAGGTGTTGAGTGCTAGCACAGTTCAAAAGGTATGTATAAGCCTCTATGTATTTATGGTGTTTCTTTTAAAAGTTATTTCTGACTAGCTAAGAAAAATGTCTAGAATGAGGACTTTTTGTCATTTTTAAACCTGAAATAACTTTTTAAAATGTGTCTATTATTATATGCATGCAAAGCCGTGACAAATATAGCTACAGCATGTATGTACGTTTTACACTGTGAAACAGCACAGATGTGCCATAGGGACAATATAGAGTATTTATATCATCTTAGATAATTGTCACTTTTGTGCATACAGCTCTGCAAGAGCTGGTGCTTAACAGCTGTGCCATGACTGAGTAAGGACACCTGGCAGGTCTGAGGCTTCCCTAGTGTAACACGATGTGAAGGGGGAGGTTGTACAGCAGAAGGCAAAAGTTGTGCCATGTCAATTTAATCTCTGAGTGTAGCTTTTAGATGTCCAAAATATTACCAGAGTGTTACTCAAAGTCGTTCGCAAAAGTAATTGTGCAATTGGCCAAAATATTGCTTTGAGAAAAAAAAGAAGAAAGTGCTGTACTGATGACGGCCATCAGCTAAAACCAAAATGGTGCTGCCTGTGTAAAGGGAAGGAGCAGGAAGGTTTCCACAAGGGAAGTGGGTATGGTACAGTTCTTCCCCATAAATCACTGCCTGAACAATTTCATATGAAATAAAATTAGAAAGTAGTTTACAATTCTATGACATTACAGTAATAATAAAAGTAATGCCAATGAAAAACCCTTGAGGAAAATTAGGTGTCCTATGGCTGTGGGAAGCGCTGCTACAGTTTCTTGCCTGATGTGTCTGGTTTTGTTTCCTCCTCTTCTCTCCACCCCCCACCACGCCAGATCACGCTTTACCCAGAGCTGACACGTTGATGATCTTATTTGAAGTGGGTTTGCTGTAGGAGCAGTGTGAGACTATTTTATCAAAGGCAGAAGTTGCACCTTTTCTTGGCAGCCAGTATTTTCTTGAACCACACTACATGTCTCCTCACCTGTACTTGGACCTAAACAGCACAGACGGTCCTCCCCGTCAGGAAGGGTTTTACACTCAGTTAGAGCTGAACCCTGCTCAGGTGAGCGGTGGTTTCTGCCAGCAGCCAGAAAGCCAATAAAAAGGAGAGGGGAGCGGGGAGGGCAGGAGACGTTTGCTCATCACAAGGGAGGAAGGGTAAGCGGTCTGTTGCTAGGCAATAGATTTCTGGATGACGGATCCCCTGCTTTGCTAAGTGACCAGCGTAATTATTTTTGGCAAATCTGCGCAGAGCTCTGTGGGCTGTCACCGGCCATAAGAAAGAAACGGATGTATAAATATACAAAATGCATCTGATCCTTTTATAAAACTGGAAGGGATGCAAGAATGAGTTACCTGACGCATGCCCGCTTCCCTTTGCCTCTCCGGGGGATTTTCTGGCTTTCTGAATTGGGTACCCTGATGCGCATCAGTTTTGTCCAGATCCTCCTCTGAGGTTTTCTCCAGCTGCTGCCAAGGCATGCCATCTCTGCCATGATTTTTGGCGCTTCCAGTCGGAGCGGCGGGAAGCCAATGAGCCAGGGCTGCTCTTGGATAAGCTGCAGTGGCAGCAGGTGCTCACAGCGTGGATCGGTAACAGCCACTTAAAAACCCCGTGCCCTTGCCAGCTTTCTCCCGAGCAGGATTGTGCTGAGCTGTGCTGCTGGCTGCAAGGGGTTCTTACAATCAATGCCGAAATGAGGGAGGGAGATAAATAGCTCCGACCTTTAGAGATAGTGTCTGCGCAGCACGAAGAAGCATAAGACTACACTCCCAAATTTCTGTTGCGGTGCTTCCTCCAGCCATTAAAACCTGATTTGGACACTGAAGATGAGCACTTTTCTTGCTCAGTAATCCTGTTCAAGAATCTGGAGGGCACATCCTATAAAACTTATGCCAAACACGTGTACTTTTGTTTTCAGACTCCATAAAGTAGGCAGTACTTTTTGGGTTGGGAAAAATCCTGAAATAAAAATCCTATAATCTTTCTCATAATCATGAGTTTTATCATCAGGAACAATACAGGCGTATAATGTAAACCAACGTGCTTACTCATTATTTTAGGGTTGAATCTAACCCTCTGATTACAACTTAAATATGAAACCTTAAACGACCTAAACATTGCATAGCTTTGCTTTTCATTACAGATTTGAAACTCAGCCCAGGTTCAGGGAATGGGTGGTGTGTTTTTTGGTTGGTTTTTTTTTTTTTCTCCACCCCTTTTTTTTCATAAAGCTTTTTGAGAAGCCTGGAGGTGACATTGAGGCTTAGGATCCAAAACACAGTGAAACTCAGCAATTCTGCTTTCATTTGTGGGGATATTTTTTAACGCTTCATTTGAACTTGAGAATCAAAGCAAACCTCAGGCAACAATTTCCCAAATATTAAAAGCGAAGAGAGGGTTCGTGTAAACATCTGTCAAGCAAAACGGCTAATTTTGTTCAGCCTGTGCTTTTGCATTGCTGTGTGAGCTGCTATTCTTGCACGCAGTGCTGAGCTCCATCCCCCATCTTGCTGGTGCCCATTAAAGCAGCTCATTGGCGCTGCTGACCCCACGTCCTGCTGGAAAGGAGACCCAGTGCAAGCCAGGGTGTCTTGCAAGCGACCCGACAAGGGGAGTGAGGAGACAGGGTGAGACCAGAAAGGGCTGAGTGACCACCAGTGTGGATGGGAAATGTGCTGCTGCAGGACATCTGCCTCGCAGCATTTGTCACAAGGGGTGATCCTTGCAGAGAGGGCAGAGGGTGGGAGAGAGGCTTCTTTTTTCTGGATTGTAGTTAATGCTCAGTGGTTTAGGCTGGTGCTGTTTGCAGTTCCCCTTGCTAAGGGAAGGAAATTGATCCTAAAATGTTTACCTTAAATAAAGATAGGCATATGCAGCACACTGTAATTACCTTGTATTTTTTCCTGCTGCATGATACTGTTGGTACAGCTCTGGCTAAAAGGGCTTGCCTGAAGCAGCAGCACTTCTTTTTCATCTGCTGCTTTGTTCTCAGGGGACTTTCTGTAGTTGGCAGCCTTAGTGGAAGAAGATCAAATAGCTCTGGCAGCTTTTGTAGCAAGGTAGGATGTCATTTAAATAAAATGATGCACATATACGGTGTAAGTCAGCCTCCCTGCTGAGAGGGCATAACAAACAATTAAAGAGCAGTTTCCTCTGGGGATGAATGGCTTTCGGGGAACTATTCCAGTTCATATGTGAATTATATATGTATTACTAGGGACAAGTGATCTTGTAAAGTGAAACAGCTGAGAAAACCTTCTGACAACACTGTGTATAACCACAAGGGAACTTGGCTGTGTTTACTGATGAGGGGAAGAATTTTTAGTGGACTGCAGTCAATAAAATGTGCTAAAGGAACTAGAATAGCCATAGCTCCCAGTTGAACAACAGAACATGAGCTGATAAAATGTAAACTCAATGAGAGTAAAATCATCCATTTAATTTTAGCTTGAAGAGTAGAGCTAGATTACATCCAGTGTACTGCTGGCATGCTGAGTCAAAGTGGAGTATGTGCATGCATATGCACTGAAGGCATCAAAGCCAAAATCCAAAATTAGACAGAATCACATAGAAACATCACAGAGTAAGGGAGTGCATCTCTGATTTACTGAGAAAGGGATTAAAATGAGGGGTAAAGGAATAAAATAGAACAGGTAAGAAAACTACTGTAATTGGGACTCGTCTTCTGATAGTGAAGAAGTAAATTTTCCACAGGTGTCTCCAGGGGCTACAGTGTAGTGTTGTATCATGGGCTCAGATGCATTTCAGAGAATAGGCAATCATGCTTATAACAGCTGCTTGCTGCTAGTGTAATGACTGAGAGAATTGCACGGTGATATACCTACTGAATTAACAAACAGCATGAGTCCTCCAAAGAAGTTTCTGTCTTTTGGTGAAGAGCTCTGATATGTATTGCTATCAGAGATGTGCAGAAAAATTAAAAGGGAGGTCCCAAAAATATGTTTAGAAAAATACAAATCCTACCAAAGCTTTTCTGAAGTGCTCTTTGAAGTTGCATCTGTGGGAACAACTAAAGAAAGGGGACATTTAGTCCAGACTCAAACTGCAGATGAAAGGAAGTTAAAAAGCAGTTTGACATTTTTAAGAGATGAGTAATATTAAGAAGCTTGACCCTGTATAAAAGGAAAGCTGCTGTTTCAATGATTGTGGACAACACTGGAATTTTAAACTGATAAATGGAAACACAGAGCTCTAGTGCAATATAGTGCATTAACTTGTATAATTCTTTAGTAAGTGAAATCAAAAGGACTAAGGGTTCCACAGGACACTGAGAGGAAAGCATTACGTGAACAAATATATATCCAGTGGTATGAGGCATTTCATAAGAAGGAACGTAATTTCCTGTAATTTGAGACACAATTGGATGAAAATAGTAGAGGAAGAAGTTTCTCTGGCAGACAGCTTATTCCCTAGTATTGTATATTATAGAGTTCTCTGGGTCTTTACTGCATGCTTTGGTTCACTGTCAGCTCCAAATCTCTGGATTAGGTTACACTGTCAAGCAGCTTCTATTTCTAGAAGCTAAGAAATGAATTGGCAGTTGTATTAAACTCACCCATCTAAGCCGAACAGCCCTCTCTCAGAAACGCAACTTGTCTGACCAATTAGCTTATCCCTTTGTGCTTTCTCATTCCTTAATAGGTAAAACAGGTTCCTTAAAAGATCTCACATTATTTGGATGTTTTGCAGCCCTAATATTCAAACATTGCACGTTAAATCCTTGCTTCAAATTTTATAAATATTGAGTCACTAAGGATTGCCATAGATACAGCATTTATTGCTGATATATGATAATTAATTATGATACTGTTTTGGGATTAGTATTTAATCCTATTTGTCTGCCTGAAAGCTTGTTGTTCATGGGAGCAATCAATGCAGCATTCCATTCTTACAGTTTTAATATAGAGAGGAACACAAGTCACAAAAGAGAAACACAAATATGTGCACTCGGATCTGACTTAAATGTCTAATGCTTTCATCTACCAGAGAGCACTGTATTCATGCTACTGTTGCCCTTTTGCTGAACTCTTAGAGATGTTTTATTTTACGGAAAGCCACTTGGCATTAGTTGCTTCAGTGTGCCCTTATTTGCTTTCTTCTGATAGGCGAACCTTATGGCTTGCAGCACTTTGAAGTAACAGCAATTCAGCTCTTTCACGAATAATGTTAACTTTTCATTGTTTCCAGTTGTGTTAGCAAATCCTGGTTTTCTGTTGTTTTCTCTGCTGCACTTATACTTACTGTTTGAAGTTTTCCACTGGTAAAAAAAAAAACCAAACTGAACTCCCTCCCCCAAAATACCTGAAGGCACTTTTTTTGTATAAAGTATGTTATGTTTTTATGCCTACAGAGTGACCCTCCCCTCCCTTATGTCTTGTCTGAATTCTTGTGTGACTTTTGTTTTGAGACTGTTCTCCGGACAGGATGCTTCTGTGAAATGCAACTCTAAACAAGTGCAAAACTACTTTTTTGACAGAAATACTATAATTTGTAAAAATCTCTAGCAGGATTGCATTTAGTCACCAGTATGAGCAATACGGAAATATGCAACATTATTCCTATATGATTCTCAGTATATGATGTTCGAAGTTACAAATTCTTATTAATGGAATTGAGGTGCATAGAACAATACATGTGCACATGGGGTACACTAATTTTGAACATTGTTGAAGATTCATAATACAGGATCATGGAAAGTATTCTTATATAACCTCTTTAAGTATTTTTAGTGTAGACTTTTCGTTTGTTTTATCCTGGGAAAACTTCAAACAACATTCTCCAAAAAGGTAAATTGCTGTTGTGTCACTTAAGATCATTTTTACAGATTTAGAGTGAAAAATATTTTTAATTTTAGAAGTGAAGTTAGGTTTCCAAGCATGCTCTATGTACAGCAATTTACAATTATTGAAGTAGTTTGATTTAACAGGCTGTATCTCTCGAAGAATGAGGAGCACTCACATTGCAATGCGCAAGCTCACAAGTCAGAACCTGATCACTTCTGAACTGAAGAGCTTATAAAAAATGTGAAGTACTCTAATAATTTTAAATTACTCTATATTGCACATTTTCAGGTCTCTGATCACCTCCAAATTCAAGTGCTTATAAAACTGCTCCAATAATTTAAAATTGCTATGTGCAGAGTGATTTAAAATTGTTAAAGTGCTTCAAAGTTTTTTAATAAGTACTTTAATTTAGAAGTGAGTTGAGCAATACTCCAGTATACCTTCAAGAGATTATTAAACTGATGTAAAAATTTACCATCTGGAAAGAAAATTAAACTGTTCCTTTAAAAAAGGGAAAAGGAAAGGTGGGTGGAGGGAAGAGAGTGGGAAGAGGAGAAGGTATAAGAGTTAGCAATGTAGTAGTCGTGGAGAGTACAAGGATGAGGCAAAGAAGAAATACACAGTCAAACCTCACAGAGTAATAGGGTCTTGGTTTTCTGTGTGAGAGTTAGTACGACTTGAAAACTTATGGCAGCTTCCAAAAGGTAGCCAGGAGGCTCTCCTTAAAATTATGTCAAGACGACAGTGACAGAGAAAAGGGACCCACATTGTTTAGGAAGAGCACAGTTGACAGACACAGGATCTCTTAGGCTGTTGGACATCTAGCCTGATACCGAGCTGATAAGCACATGCACATTTAACCCTTGATGTTCCTTGTGCTGTAAAGCTGTGCGGCACTCTTACGTTGCAATTTACGTTATTATTATTATGTTGCAACCAACAAATGGTTCATTAACTGATTTCTGAAACAACAGTTCTAAGAGGAGCATTTCTGCCTAATAAAACACACTTTACATAACTGCATTTCTCGTTCTTGTTCCACCCCAACCCAGCGTTTTATCACATTTTTCTACTAGAAATTGGGAGCAAAGATACAAACTCATTAAACACAGTAAATTAAAAATGTAATTGCTAGTACGGTAATGAAATTTGTACTTCAGATGTTTCCTCAGTTGATGTAACACCTTTAGGTTTTAACCATTTGCCTTGAATTTTGACATATTAATGATACGCCTAGTAGGAACAGACCTTCCTATATGAAAAAAAAAGCAAGAGAGGCAAAATATCAGACCATCTACCTGTAAACAACCAAACCAATCATATAGCTATCAGTTTCATATGAAATACTTATCCAAGCAGGAACACCTATGTGGTAGCCTTAGCTGAATTACCTTGTATGAATATGTGTTTTTTCCTGGATATATCCTTGTTACTGTTCCTCAGAGCCCGGTCCAGGCAGACTTGACAAGTGCAGCCTGCGTAGAGATTTTGTAAACATACACAAGAAAAAAAAAATATCCAGAGCTTGCTTCTTGAGGGATATCCAAGCAGAGGGTAGGCTCAGTTGGCTTCAAGGAACCTGGAGGAGCTGGCAGGGGCACGGAGAGGACAAGGAGAGTGTTGGCAGCTGGGGTCAGAAGGCAGAAAGGGATGAGACAAGCTGCTATTTCTCCCTCTGTTCTCTTTTTCTTTTTGCTACTGGAAGGACCGTGCTTTGTTTGGTGGGAGTGCATGCTGTGTTTTCAGTAGTTGCTTTGACCTTTAATCAATATTGATTGATTCTTCGAAGACCTGAAGACTCTGACCTCTGGCTGGGTTTGCAAAAGTACAATTAAAAGGTGCTAATGTCTTCCAGTTGCCGGAAACACTACAAATACATGAGGGACAAAACCAAACAGTGCTTTCAAGCTCATGTGATAACTTTGGCATTATTTGAAAGGCACACAGAGGTGAGTGCCATAACAAAAGCTTTTGGCATTTCTAACTCAAGATACAGAAGAGGGACTAAGACTTACCTTAAAGAGGGAGCTGACATCACCTTAGAAAACTCTAAGCACTTTCAGAAATAACAAAGAAGTACACAACTCAGAAACGTCAGAGACCAAACCTGCCTTCACAGGCTCATTTTCAATTGGGCTAGAGACAAAACTTGAAATCAGGCTTTATCTCCTTTATTGTTGTGTGGACCTGTCTTTAGTTCTTGGGCACACAGAAACATGTTGATTGTCCTTTTTATTGTTGTGTAAGCCTGTCTTTAGTCCTTGGACACACAGAAATATGTTGATTGTCCTTTTTTCTATAGAAAACAGTTCTTGGAGAACAAAACAAACCTTTCCTTATGGCTGTGAAATAAAGAGCACTGCAATAACTACCCCACTGATTAGTTATACATGTGGCCTTTAAAGAACAGAACAAAAAGATCAATACCCTGATTTCCTTTTCAACTGCCTGGACCATGGAGCATACACCTCTTGCTTTGTTTTGTGTGTAATGAAGGAGGTAAGGCAGTGCTAGCAGAAAGAAAAGATTATCTCCCTGTGGTAAATATATTGATGTTACAGACAGAGGCAGCGTACAGCATGGAAAGTAATGAGAAATTTGACTGCTTTCCTTCCCTTCCCTTCTTTCCAGCTTAGTGTTGCTGCATCCCACAGTGAATTACTAGCTACAAAGAGAAGGAACTGTTTAGGGACTGGCAACTGAGAGCATTTACAATTAGCTGAATTGATTAACCTTTACAAATGCTGTTACTCTACGAGGTTTTTTTTTCTTCCACACTAGTTGAACAATATGCCTTATTGATTAAACATACTCCTTTATGGTAGTGCTGATTTGTCTATGGCTTCCTCTGTCATAAAACCTGCCTCTATAATAGCTGCTGCATGTTCTTGTGAGGACTTGACACTGGAGACTGATTGGCATTATGTAAATAGCTCTCCACGTCTGGAGCGTCAGGAGTCACGCTGCAAAAACAGGAGAAGTAAATCTGTGTTCCAGCTGCTATTCTAAAGCCTGGGATGTGCCGAAACAAAGGGAGTTATCCTCTTTATTATATCTCACCTACTGTGCACAAGACACATTTTCTTGTCTCACCAGGAAGACTGACAACTAAACATAAACAAATAACTAAGGGACATTATTTGTAACAGCATTTATGGCTCAGGTTATGGTATTTTATTTTGTGTATACCATGTGGGGATTTGACAACAGCAAGATTCTGATTTGCAGTGATGTGTTTTCAAATCTGTTTGAAAGCTGATTTTGGTAGTGATGTGATTGGCAGTGGGTTGGCCTTCCTAAGAGAGAGATCTGAGAGATCAAGATTTCTTGGAAGAAGTGTGTATGGTGCCAGGTGGGTACATTTCTGACCTCATAACTCATGAAGGTGCAGGAGAATGTGCACAAAACACCACTTGGTATTTCCCTCTTATTTTTGGAGAAGAGCTGTGTGTGGGATTCTTGTGATTGTGAAGATTAATGACAGCACAGGCTGCTTCACCGAAAATTCACTGCAGTCTCCCCAGCATTAGCGCCCACTGTACCTGGGAAAGCTCTCCACTTTAAGAAGGGAAGAGTAGAAATTTGATTTCCCTGCCAGCTCAAGCTGAGGCTTCTTCTGTACAGAGACTTTGATCTGTTCTGAATCATGCTGAATTACACATGTTATCCTACCATTTGCTTTTCAGCTCAGCAGGTACCAAACAGAGAACGCCAAACTCATTTCACTGAGGACTGTATGTGGGTTCATAAATGCCCCTCAATACGTAAAAAAGCCACCAGGCTTCATTCAGGTGTAAGAATTATTAAGAATTAGGGTTTTGGCAGCACTCATCTTCCAGGTTTTTGACCGAAAACATCATTGCCAGTAAAAATTGAGGGCACAGAGAACAGGAAGGGGCTTAAATTAAGCATTCTTTTAAATGCAGAGAAACTATTTTGAAGAGATCCATGATCTAGAGAACATTAACAGGTAAGGTGTAAGTAGTACACACATACATCTAGTTTGTATTCTGAGACATTAGACAACATATACATGTAATATATTAAACACATCTCATCAAGTATTTAATGCTTGATATAAGAGAACTGATGTCATTCCGTGGATCAGAGAAACAATGGTGGCACTCAGCCATTTCTTTTCTAAGTAGCTGCTGTGTTTTTAAAAATAAAAAATCAGGGAGCTGTTGTAGCAGAGTCTGTAGCATTCACAGCATGACAAACAAATTAGAAAACAGCAGATGCAGCACAAATTAAGATGTATTTAGCACAGCAGCCCATCAGATGTGTGAAAGTCTTTTGTATATCAGCTTTGCAAGGTTGATGTATTGCACTTTAGACAGCTGATAATGAACCCTTCTAGCAATTAGAGGTGGAAATACTGAGGATTTGAAATTGTGCTGTTCCCAGTGGGGGGAGGGGTAAAAAAACCCCAAAACCCTTAGTGAGAAATTTACTGCTTTGTGTGTTTGCACTGGGTAAAACAAAGCAAATGTTTCAGTTTATGCACATGCAGATTTTTAATTTCTTGCTTGGTGTTTTTATGTTTAATGCTCCTGTAATTATTATTTCATTTTATCTGTCATCTAATAAATGTGTATTTTCTTGTTGGTGTTATGTGAGTTTTATGGCCAGTACGATGTATCTTGCTTTACGTGGTGCATTATTTAGTCATCTGATGGGAGGACAGTAATTTCAGTAATCTAGTCTTCAAACAGCAATAACCCTTTTAATGGTTTAAGTAATTTACATCTTTACAGTTGTATTGTATTTTGCCTTTTTCCCCTAATGTTTCTGCTACACTTCCTCTTTCTGCCACCCTTTCCAAGGCCCACAGCACAGATTAAAAGCCTTGATGGAAGTTTTGCATATGTGAAGGTTGTGGGTTTGAAGCACAAACTGAATTCTGTGCTTGATCCTCCTAGATGCTGAGTGCTCTCAGCTCCAAGGAGATGTAATGGAAATGGAGAGTACTTAGCAGCTCACATGCCTGAGCCCCCTGAGGAGAACAGCATATTACAGTGGAGCTGGGATCTGTCTGCTATATAGATAATAATAGTTTCCATTTATATAGGCCCTTTCATCTGAGAATCTCAAAATGCACTACAAATTATGGATGTGCCACAGCAGTAACAATGTTATGGTTGCACAGAGATTTGAAACTGAGGCAGGCGTTAAAGCTCTTTGTTACTTGCGAACAAAAGAATGTATCTCTGTGCATCCTCGCCAGACTTCCTATGATCAGTCTTTACAAAAAGTACTGAATGCCTTTTCTGTGAACTAACATATCTACCTAGCGAGAATTATAGTTGCTCAAAAGTGGCCTTCTGTTGGTGTATGTGTGCCTGTTTTATTATTATTATTATTAGATACGGTGTTTGTCCTCCCTGCTTTCAGATGCCATGCTGCTTGAAGGTGAGTGCCTTTTGAAAAAACACACTGCCAGAAGCAGACATGGGCAACGAGGAAGCCCAGGCTGAAACTACAGCCTCCCTACAGTTGCCTGCATAGTGGTGTTGATGGCAATCACTGTTTCCCACAGAAAGAGCAAAGTCTTGTCATTGATATGAGCAGAACAGTGAGCGATATTGTGAAAATGTTTTGAAAGTCTCAGTCCCTAGGTTAAGTATTATGTCATCAGAAGTCTGAGCTGTAATTAAAAGAAGTATCCGGACCTCTGCAGAGGGAGCATGGAAGGGACTTTGTGAAAAGTGTGTTCTTGCACAATGTAGGGAAAAGAGCTGCCAGCATACTGCATTCAGAGGGGTGACTGGTCTTGTGCATGAATGACAGGGCCCCTTTCCTGTCATTCAGCATTGCTCCTGCTTTCACAATTAAGACATGCAGCTGATGACCACACGAACAAAAATTGTTCTGTGATTTCAACGTAGTTTTACTGACTGTAGGAAAAACTTCCCATCCTTGCTTTGTGTTACAGACCACAAAAGGATGACAACTGGTATGGGTGGTGTGGAACCTACCTGTCTCTGATGCAGTACTAGAACTGGTCTGTTCCCAAAGAAAACCAGGTCTGACTGCTTGAAGTGGGGTGGGTACCTGCCTCAACACTGTTCTTTTGGATTCTAGGGGCTAACTCTTTGCATTTCCAGTGCAAATGCACTTTAGTGATTCTTTTCCCGTGTCCATAATGGACTTGATGACAGAAATGGCTTTCTTCCTAGGATACACACTGTTTTGATATAGTCTTTACCAAATCCTGATATGCGATGAAGCATTCTATATAGTTACAATAGGAAATTAAGTTAACTTCATAAACAGTATAATCCAAGATTTTGCAGATGGAAAGGATAGTAAATCTTATCACTCCCTAGTATTTTTGCTAGTCATATTTGTATGAGGAGTGAATAAAATATCTGCTGTGGGTATTTGTCATAGGAATCATTTGGATTAATGCAAAGGATTCTTTCCAGCAACGGTAGAACTGTCTTGGCTTTCAAGCCACAGCTTTTGACCTTCATTTCAAAGTTGTATAATATTGGTAGTTATTAACAGTGATCACTTGGTATGATAGTTTTTAAATTAGACCAGATTGCCAGCCAAAGCACTCTGATTGCATTTAATCAGGAAATGAAGATGATTCTCCCTGGGCAAATGAGTTACCTTTGCATTACTCTAAAGAGAAAAAATCAATCAGGTAGGATTCTGTCATTTTCAGCCTAGATCTAGATCCAGAATAACAGTAATGCCCAATACATAAAACATTGCTTAACAATTTTGATTTTATAAAACCATGGTACAGAATTATTCCCTGATGCAGGCTAAGTATCACTCTGACAGAGGCCAACAAGGTTATTTTCTGGGTCACAGATAGTTCATTTTTTATACTTACTATTTTTTTTCCTGCTGACTGTGCTCTAAATGATCATCTAAAATTTCATTTTTTACTGCAGGGATGTAAATAAGCCCTGACAGTTGACTATATAATAGTCAATTAAATGTTGGAAGCTCTACCAATAGTATAATTCCTAATGTAGTACTGATTATTATTGATTTTTAACAAGTATGTACATATGTAAAAGTGGATCGTCCTTGTGATGGGCAAGTTTTCTATACACAAAACAGGAAAAATTACGATTTTTTGGTATTTCTATGATTCTGTTTTACTGTATCTTGAGAGTACTTGCAAAAATGCAAGGATCAGTGTTCATAAACACAAAGACAGGATTTTCAATAAATAACTGTAGGAAACATGGAATTAGATGCACCACAGCCACAGCAATGTGGAGTTTCTACCAGGTTACCAGTGTAAGCAGCAAGTATTTTGCTTTTGTTATTTTGTCCTCCTGGTTATAAAGTGGGGCTGGAGGATCAATTAGGGACGTATGAAATTGCTAAGACTCTTCAGGAATTATGAAATATATGTAAATTGGGAAGTCAAGGTTTTTTCAACAGTTTACTTTCAAGTCTCAACCTCAGAGAGAGGCATAATGAAAATTTGTTTGCAACTTTTGCTCTTTCACATTTACTCTGTCAATGTAGGGACATTTTCCTTTTTGTTATTACCAATATAAGATGTCAAAACATACAAATAATTTTAATGGCAAGCTTCAATTTGAGGAGTTTGCATATTAATATTATGTCTGTAATAGGCAGAACAGAGAAGGGGGGTGTGTGTGCAGCGTGATCAACAGCATACTTACTGATAAAAGTTGTTAAAATAAGGCTTACCCTGTAACATTTCTAATGCACAGCCTCTTTCCTACTTAGAAAATTATAAGCCTTTGAAAGGGGCAGTGCTTCCTGTGAAGAAAACTCAACAGCCCATCCTCTCATCCTGATGAAAATGCAGACACTTAACACACTTTTTCCTCCACAATTGTACATAGCTAATCATAATTAGGAAGCCTGCTGTTGGGAAAACTGCTTACCCTGGCACTGAAAAAACCCCACTGAAGTTGTAATTTCCCTTTCTTGTGTTCTTCAAATCTTTCTGAAGCACTTACTCAATTTCTACTAAGTGCCTACACCGTTTGCCTGAAAGTAACACATGGACTCCTGCAGAAACAACTCTTCCATTGACCCTTCAGTGCTCCCACCCCAACAATTTTTTCTGCTTTCTTGCTGTAAATGAAGTGCTAATTGCATACAATTCATCATTCATTCATTCTTTCCTTCTTCCAGGCTTTGGCATGAAACTAGTGCATGCATTTATTTCACTTATATCTTTCTGGTTTCCTCATAAAATTCCCTGATTGGTTGGCCTTACCTGAAAAGTATATTACTGCAAGCAGAATCTTCTAGTTAAAAATATGTCAGTGTTGAAGGAAAAATGATTAAGGCATTTAAGAAGGATTAATGATCATTGGAAGGATAATAATGGTTTGAAGTGTAGCCAAGGACCATTCACCCCTGCTGGGCAGTGAGCCTTATGCAAAGCCCCATGCCAGTTCCAATATTGTTACAAATGTAAGCATTTCTAAAACATTTCCATTCAATATTTGCCTCATTTCATGTATTTTTTGTTATAAGCCATGCAAAATTTTTTTGGCCTCTTGTGATATATTTCATTATAGTGACCTGTGCCCTGCATACTGGTCTGTTAAATTGTGTATCAGCCTGGAAATGTATGAGCTCTCAGTTGCACAGGCACCTTAGGTCTTTTATTAGGAATGGTATTTGCTTCTCTTTGAACTGGTGCAGTAAGATTTATGCCAAACTCCTCTTTTGTGTTTAGATCAATGTGGGAATGTAAGTGGGATGTGAGTGCCAGCTTGACTTGTTTTCATGTTCTCCATAAAAAATGCTTGCTCTCTAGCAGAGGGAGGGGACACAATAAACTGAACACTACAATTTTTTTTCTTGCCATCTGCATTTCTGTGACATTCTGTTGAATTTGATTGGCATGCCATTAGCTTTACCCTATTTAAAAAAAATTCCTGCAGTATTTCCAGCGCATCCAAATAATTGAAAGACATGTCATGCAACAGCTTCTTTTAATGACATGCATCACCATTCAGTACTATTGTAATGACATCTCTGCCATTTAAGATGTCTAAACCAATATCTGTGGTTTTCCAGTATCACCCTGTACTACAGTGTACAAAACCAAGGGGTTTTATATTATCTGAACCTTAATGCTACCTGACAGAGGATCTTCTTCCTTTTTTTTTTTTTTTTTTAATGAACTCTAATAGAATCTTTCGAATTCTTGTGGAAAGTGTCAGTGTTCACTTTATTTAAATTGCATCATTAATATATATGTTTTAATGCCAACAACAAGGAGTTAAACTGAAAGCAGGAAATGCTTTTGGTTCTGTTAGTTTACTATATAAGATGCCACTATTAAGATTTTGTATGGGTGGGAGAGCTTGATAGTCATCTCCGCCGATATGAAACAGTTTGAGGAAAGTAATTTTAAAATAGGGAATAACCAAAAAATTTTGAGCTGTTTGGCAGAGAAAACTGTATTTCTGAATTATATTGTCTGGCTTCTTACAAGTATTTATGTTGCTGCTTTCCAACTTTTTACTACTGACATCAAGTTTGGCTCCCAGTAATTAGGGGTGAGAACAATACAGGTGTATACACACTGTATAACATGTTTACATACACAAAATTTCACACATACAAAATATAAATGGAAAGAGAGAAAGAGAGAAAGAGAGAAAGAAAGAGAGAAAGAGAGAAAGAAAGAAAGAAAGA
>JAOXJM010000019.1:60834803-60853466 GCA_026413425.1 Tringa solitaria
TGAAGTGAAGTGAAGTGAAGTGAAGTGAAGTGAAGTGAAGTGAAGTGAAGTGAAGTGAAGAAAAGGTCACTGTAAACTTTTCCTTGCTATGGTAAAATAGTCCAGGTAGTATATTTGTAACATCAAGTGCAAACGTGTTTGGTTTTAGTTTTTGTTAACCTTATAGACACTAATTCCTGAATGTAGAGATAACCTGAACAAGAGAAATATATGTTTTGAGGTTGTTCAGACCATTAAGCTTTAGGACTCATTCCCTAGGTCACTGTCAAGCCAAAGTTTGGAGCAGGAGCTGAAGTATGTAACATTGCCCTGTCATAGAATCATAGAATTGCCTAGGTTGGAAGGGACTTTTCAGACCACCCAGTCCAACCATCAACTTAGCACTGACAAAAAACATCACTAAACCATGTCTTTGAGCTCTATGTCTACCCGTCTTCTAAATCCCCTCAGGGATGGTGACTCAGCCACTTCCCTGGGCAGCCTGTTCCTGTGCTTAAGAGCTTTGTTCCCACCATTGACTAGAGCTGAAACCTCTGGCCTTGTGTTTACTGGGCTGAAAGTCAGGTCCCCAGAACTGTGTAATGTGAATACCTATAGAGTGCTATTGTGAGGTGACAGGTAAAATAATGAGAGAAAGTATTTCAAAAGAAAGCTCAAGGGTTTTATAGTAATAAATATCAGCAGTTATAGAAGGAACATATATAAGAAGGTGCAGCCTTGTTGTGATGACTATTTCTGCAGGATTCACAGTGTAGAATGCGGCAAGACTGTAAGAAACAATTTTGATCATTTGCATGAGGAAGAAGAAAGATTTCAAGGTGACAGAAATTAAATTCTTTTGGTTATTGCATTCAAACATTAATTAGAATTTTACCTTTGCCTCAACTCAAAATGCCTGATTGGAACATGTTCCAGTTCACTCTGTCTGATTGAGAAAAGTGCTGAAGTCCCAATATTTAATATCCTAGGTAGCTGTTATGTCTCTAATGGATAAAGTCCAAGTTTGACATTTGTGTATTTGTGAGCATTGGTATTCAGCAAGTTCAGTCACAATATATTCTCTGAAGTGAAACGGTGAGGATTTTTGTTAGTATTGTTTTGAGATGATGATGGCGGGGCTGTGACTGACCAGTCTGCTTGTACTCCTATGATCCTGGAACACAGTGGTAATCTTGAACTAGGAGATTTGAGCTTTTGTGGCATAACTGTTAGTTGCTCTGTGGTTGTTTCTGTTGTGTTGTAATATTTTCATAGGAATAACCCGTTTAATAGAACTGCAACTGTTTGGGTTTTTTTTCTGAAGTAATTAGATTTTCCAATTTTATTTAATTGTGGAGAGCATTCAAGATAGACCATTTGACAGGCTAGTATCAGTATTTTCCAGTGAACTATATTCCTTTCTATAGATTGTCTGTTACTTAGTACAATACATACTTAGTTTTGAAATTTTTTCTCTTGAGATATTAAATGCTGATTTATTGATAAGGGTTCTTTTCTGTACCAAAAAAATCCTCTGGGATAAACTGCTTCAAGTCAGAGAATATAAAGTTAGTGAGAGCTATCAAAACTATTACCTGACTTTACTGTTTGCCACATTTTATCTCAATGTTCACAACTGGGGAATTTAAAATATCTTTATTGAGTGCAACAGACTAGTAATTTATCTTTCAACCCTCAGATATTACTCACTCATTTTTCACAACATTTTATCAAGGTCATCATAACTCCATATTGCAGGTGCTAATACTTATAACTTGTGGCTTTTATGAATTTTAAAGGTATGTAAAAAAATGAATATTTTAATTGCTCGTCACTCAGCAAAATTGCAGATGAAATTACAGGCTGGCAGAAGATGATGGTGGCGATAAGTCCTGAGTGAATAAAAGTATTTGTAGATGTAAGACTCATAACTCTATTCCCTTGAACCTCAGTGAAAGAGAAAGAATGAAAAAGCAAATCTGCTACCACAACTAAATCTTTTTCCTTAGCCCATTGCAAAGATACGGCTAGCAGTCTCGAGTACGGTGATCTATGACATCAGGAAGAACTGAATTTAGTAGGTAATCATAGGTAACACGAAGCTCATATTACTAAGCAAAAGCCTTGTGTTGAGAAGGCATTTAAGACTATTTTTAGATTTTGAGATGGATGTAATCTGTCAGTGAAAGGAGATTTATGACAGGCTGGCATTTTTTAGTAGCTAGGTTGTTTTTTTTTCTTTGTCTACCAGCACCATCTCCATCTTGCTAGTGTTTGTCTTCATCCAGATGTTCATCAATAAGCTCATCTCCTACCATTACTAATAATAGGCTTACCAATAGAAAATATTGGTCTGTGAAGTGCATCGACATCTGTACAGGACTCATACTCAAGTTTGTCTGATAGCTGTTTATACATCTTGATCAGGACCAGATGAAACCAAAACATTATGGACCTGTACATGGAAAAATTCTCTTGCAGATCTGCCATTACACTCTAGTCATTTTGCATGAACTATTTAGTTAAATGGTGTCTCAGAAAGTAGTATCTAAATTCTTGCATGCCATTATTCCCAAGCATGCTGTCTTGCAGAGGTTTTGTGTGCCAAGAGACTGCTGCATTCTTGAACGGTATGGAGTCCTTGCATATAAAAGAGACCTCAAGGGTTGGCAGTCAGTGACTCAAGATCTCTTAATTTATTGTTCTGATATATATCATAAGCATTAATTTTTCATATCCTCACTGACTTCTCATTTTATGAATATATTTAATGATATTTATGCCTTTCAACTCTTTGATTACGTAGATGCTGGTTCAAAGGAAGATCAAAGCTAAAGTTTGCCTGACTGCAAAGGAAGAACTGTATTGCTGAGAAGAGAGTAACAAGATGGGAGAAACTAAGTAGTTAAATTACTTGGATCACCACATAGATTTGTCTTTTTAATAGTGAAATGGGGAATGATCAGCTATTTCTAATGTATTTTATTAGCATGTGTTTCTGCATGCATGCAAGTGTTCAGTCAGGGAAATAGAAGTACACTAGCAGACAAACAAGTTTTGAGATGATCTTCTTGCATTTGTTACCCTTAAAAGAGAAGAAAAACAACTCTCTGTTTTTGGTGCTGTAACTATTTGACAAATAATAGTTTATATTGAGCTAGCTGGAAAATTTGAACTAATGCAATCCAAATTTTAACTACTTCAGTCTTCCAAAGGGAAATGACATACATGAATCAAGGCTAGGCCTGTCTGCAGTAAATCAAATTACTGTACCTTACAATTCTAAATGACTCATACAGTGCTACACTAATCCTACATATATTCAAGAACTTGAATGGAAAAAAATATTATTTTTGCCTGAAAAAATGTGGAATAATCCCTAAAAACCAGGAATGTTTACATTGCATTAAGCCTCAGATAAAACATTGCAACAACTCTGGGACAAAACATTGCATCAGAGGGTTTTTATCTGACATGTAGTACCTGATACTTGAGAGGACAGACAGCATTCTTTGACATCTCAGTTCAGACTTTTCTGAGGTTCCTAGTACTAGAATTTTAAAAAACAATTCCAACTGTGTTTAAAGCAAAAACCAGCTAGAGTACGTAGTTAAGTCAGTACTCTACTTGTACACAAACACTGTCTGCACATTGCTAGTTCATCTCAGAGCATCAGGATTACAAACCCAAAATGTTTACATAAATCTGAAGTGGTTCATAATATCACATAATGATTTGAATTGGAAGGCACCTTCAAAGATCATCTAATCCAATCCCCCTGCCATGAGCGGGGACAGCTCCCACTAGAGCAGGTTGCTCAAAGCCCCATCCAGCCTGGCCTTGAACGCTTCCAGGGATGGGGCATCCACAGCTTCCCTGGGCAATCTGTGCCAGTGTCTCACCACTCTCTTTGTAAAAAAATTTCTTCCTTATATCCAATCTACACCAACCCTCTTTCAGTTTAAAACCATTGCTGCTTGTTCTGTCACTACAGGCCTTGCTAAAAAGGGTCCCTCTCCATGTTTCTTTTAAGCCCTCTTTATATACTGAAAGGCTGTAATAAAGTCTCGTCAGAGCCTCCAGGCTAAACAACCCCAACTCTCTCAGTCTTTCCTTATAGGACACGTGTTCCGGACTTCTCGTCAATTTTGTGGCACTCTCCAGACTCACTCTAATGGGTCCATATCTTTCTTCTGCTGGGGGCTCCAGAGATGGACACAGTACTCCAAATGGGGTCTTATCAGGGTGGAGTAGAGAGGCAGAGCCACCTTTCTCAACCTGCTAGCTACACTTCTTTCAATGCAGCCAAGGATATGGTTGGCTTTTTGGGCTGTAAATGCACATTGTTTGTTCATATCCAATTTTTTATCGACCAGGATCCCCAAGTCATTTTCCACAGGGCTGCTCTCAAGCCCTTCATCCCCCAGCCTGTATTGATACAGGACATTGTGTCAACCCAGGTGCAGGAACTTGGTCTTGTTGAACTTCATGAAGTTTGCATGGACCCAATTCTCAAGCCTGTCAAGGTCCCTCTTGATGGCACCCTTTCCCTCTAGCGAATGAACCGCACCACTCATCTTGTTGTCATTTGCAAACTTGCTGAGGGACCACTCAATCCCACTGCATATGTTGCTGATGAAGATATTAAACAGTATTGTTGCCAGCAGGGAGCCCTGAGGGACATCACTTGCTACTGGTTTCTACTTGGACATTAAGCCATTGACATTAAGTCTTTGGAGGCAGCCATCATCCAATTCCTTATTGGAAATGTCCATCCATCAAACCCATACCTCTCAATTTTAGCAGCAAGAATGTTGTGGGGGAATGTGTCAAAGGTTTTAAAGAAACATAGGTAGTTTCTTCACTGGGCCACAGACATTCCATTGTAAATTAGTCAGTTTAGGTATTTAAGTCTAATGCCACCTATAGTGATTATAAAGTCAGAATGGAAAACATGCTGTTAAAAGATTTATCATAAATTTCCATGCCAGAGAAACAGAAGTGAGATGTGTTTTGTTACTGAAGAATCCACACAGTAGGATTGGCTTACATGCCATTTTAAAAAATACCCTTTGTGGTATCTGTGGGGCTGTATTATTCAGGAACTCAATATATTTATTCCTGACAGGATGGGCATCATCTCCTGCATATTTTTGTACTCTTTCTATGCCTGGCAATGGCATGGAAACAGTAACACATGTTCAGAAGCAGTTCTGATTCATTGGGGTTCTGTATGTGGTTTGGGCTTGACATAGAATGAAAAACAAGCACAAAACTGGGAAATCCAAAGAACAGAAAAATGACAAGGAAGTATCATTTAAAATTAAAAAATATCTCAGGTGTTTCAAGCTTTTGAAAGTCACAGAAAATAGAGGGAACTTCAAAATATTTTCTAGGTTATATGTGGGAGACATACAAGCTATACTTTTTTTTCTACCCACTTTTTTTCAGTTTGCAGACATTTAATAAATTTGTGAACAACCTCTGAATTTCTTCTCTGAAGAAAGCTATGGGAAGTAGTGGTTTCCAGAGTATTTCCAGAGTGGTTTCCAAGTGTTATGTTCTGTTTTGCACAAAAGTCTTCTCCCTTTATGCTTGTCTCTACCAGAGACTCTCAATATCTATTTAAGTTCAGACTAACTAAATGTACTTCATGCTTCATATTGCTTAATTAGAGACGACAAACATTAGCCTAGCTGCAGAAATTCATTGATATCTGAAGATTTTGTGATATTTTCTCTCATCTCTGGTCTCCTTATGTTTTATTTTCCATAAAGTTGAAGTATTTTAAATCACTTTTTAATATTTTTTCCTGAATGAGAAAAAAATAATTTATATGATAGACATGTAAATTTCTCTAAAAATGCAAAACCTAGTTTGAGATTTGATGCCATAGTCATAAATCATATACAATAACATTGTAAATGAGATAACTGTAACATTATATTCTCTCGGCAAGGTTAATAGATTCAGTGTAACTCTAGTAAGAAATTGTAGCTGACATTTCCCCATTCCTTTCAGAAAAGCCTTTATAAATCCTCAACTTATAAATTGGACCGGATTAAGTCCCAGTGGAGAAAATCCTAGATTTAGTGTTTTTAATTTCCTAAGTTACTGAGTAGGAACCAACTTTATAACTATAGTCAAATATGACTAGGGTACTCTATCAGGTTTCTTTTTTATTCTCAGCTAACACCTTTCCTAAGAAAAGAAACCTACCAACATTGCTAGCAAACGTCAATTTACAATGTGCCCAAAACTGTGTAAAAGTGGCCTGCTGGGTTTTTTGTGATTTCTGAAAATGCCTTAATATGGGACCTTCTTTCTTTATTTCTCAGTGGTTTTTATAGAATAGAATTAGTTTACATAATAGAATAGATGTGTTGGAAAATTTCCCCAGCCTCTGTTTTTCAGTGAAAGCATCTCAAATTGTATTAATGTCCTTGAAGATTCCCTGGTTAACTTGGCCTGCATTAAAGCAGAGACATTGTGATCTCTCTTGAACTTGTAACGTCTTCTAAAGGAAAGACAATATCTGGAGCTAAAATATGCATACAGCTTTTACAAGTCACCTTGCAGGATAACACAGAAATTTCATAACTTCCAGAAGGCTACCATCATGATTTTAGAAATCCCTTCTTCCTCCATAGACCACCAAAATATTTTGGTGCTGCAACCAGATTTGCAGGGAGTTTATTGCTCTGTAGTGCAGGCAAGTGTTGTCTCTTTCATTCATGTTGCACAGCTGTGTGCCCTTCTTGGGTCCTGCACCCCATTGCTTTATACATGTTCATGTTGCTTGTGAGAGTGGAAGAGACATTTCTAGGTAAAAACATAAAGTCAAGATACTTAAACATTTATAACATTATAGAGAATTTCATATGGCTTTGCTATTAATTGAATTTTTGGCTTCAGATTAGCTTTTAGTTCTGGGGCACCTACTAGACGTTTCAGGAGTCCTAATTTTTCTGACTACATTTACTGTTTTATAAGCACTCTGCTTCATCACAGGGAAATATTTAAAACTATCTGCATTTTTAACACAAAGGTAATCTGTCCTTTGGAGATATTTCACATACAAAGATTAATAATTTACATATGTTGCTATAGCAACTATATATCAAAGTATAATACGTCTAGACTGTGCTATTCGTGCCCTTTGAAAAGAAAATCAAATGTAAATATCAAGTTTTTGATTCAAGCTGCCTAGAATAATTTACTAAAAATTAAAACAACAGTAAATTCCTCCCCCCTCAGACTGTCTGCCTTTAGAATGAATTTTAAAGCTTCACAGAATACTCATGGTTTTTCCTGTGTGAGTGAATATGTTACGCTCTCAGACTTTTTCCATAGGTGTCCCTTCTGTGCCTATTTAAAGTAATTCTGATTCAACAGTGACAAGAAAAAGATTCATTAGTATAATGATAAACTATTTCTTAATCAATAATAGACACAAGTAGTTTTCATTCACCTATGGGACAAGTGGGTGTAAAATGTCCTTGAAAATAAATTGTCTCCCTTTATCGCTTTATTAATTTTGGAGAAAGAAAGAAAGACTAGGGTGAAATCTATGTCTTTAGAGAGCTCTGTAGCCTCTAGTGGTGGTGATGACTCAGTTTAAGAGGAGGAGTCACCGGGTAACATTCTGATGTGCTGTGTTCCACTGCCATTTTACAGTTCACTGTGTGCTTTTTGCATCTATAAAATGTAAATGGAGGCATTTAAAATTTTTTTTTTAGTTAATTTATACTATTTGTGAAGGGTATGACAGGTAGTATTGGTTCTAGTTCAATAGGCCAAAATCAGAGGAAGTGTTTGTCATGGATTTTGAGCACTACATGGTAATTAGGTGTTTTATCATCAAAGGTATGAAGTGGTTTCTAAGTAAGGACTATTATTCCTGAACTTAGAAAAATAACTGCTGAGGGAGTGGGGAAAACTGGAGGAGATTAGTACATTAGTTACTCCATGACAAGGTTGTGGTACGGAAAAAGGTGAGTGAAGAGTGACTATTTCTTCTCCTAGGGGTCATGAACATAAGGGGTCATGAACATAAGGGGTCATCAAATGAAGTAACAGACAGTACATTAAAAATAAAGAGAGAAGGTAGTTTTTCAGAAAATGTGTGAAGTTCTTTTCAAGGGGCACAAGAATGCTTGAAGTTTATAAAGATTCAAAAAGTAATTGCATGATAAATGGGAAAAATCTGGTGTGTGTGATTAAGCACAGAGATGTGACCTTTGGCTCAGGAGCTCCTGGAGCTAAAAATCATGGAGACTGGGAGAGATTTTTGAGAAATTTTGTCTTGTAATAATCTTGTCTCTTAAACTTCTCCTTAGGTGTTCCTTAATGGGCACTCTCAGAGAAGAGTTACTGGGCATGACGTTTGGTGTGACCTTGTAAGGCATTTTTTTCCTGCTTATTATGTCAAGCAGTGATAACAAAAGTGAGAGAAGACAAGAGAAGAGAGAATTAAAAGTATTTTTAAAAGAAATTTGCACTTTCTAGCACCACCTTACCCTATCAATTTAATAAGCATTTGTACATACATTTCTCCAGAAGCTCGTGTCTGTTGTTTTTGATGTCCTTAGAGTCCAGAACACAACCTGTACTGCTATAAAAATAGTGGGAGGCTTAGGATTCCTTCTCTCAGAAACACAGAAATATTGGATGCAATTTCCTGCGTCCTGACGACCTAGGCAGGGAAACATCTGGGAAGATGAAATTTGTGCAAAACCTACTCACCATGTGTCTTTCATCTGTTTCTTCTCCTGTAAAAGGAGAGAAGTTGGTGACATAGACAACTTTCATTTGGAAATTTGGAATGAATGGTCAAAACTAGGCATTTTCTAGCAGTTCATACATAGTAAATCTGTGAGCAATAGAAAGCTAGACCCACCTATCTCTTATATAATGAGTTTCACAAACTGGAAAGGTTGAGAGCTCCAGGGAGCACAGCACCTTTATGGAGATGAGAAAACATACAGTTTAGTACTTTGCTTTGGCTTCTCCTTACATTAGTCTTTTGTTCTGACTTGAGAAAAATGTGATTGAAATCGTGAGGAGGAAAAATGAGACTCCAGTGAAAAAAGTGTGTACTTGTAGGGTCTGGTTTCTTTTAAGTCAAAATTACTTGAATGCGTTGGTAAAAGCTTTAGAATAAAAGGCATTTCCATCTGAAAGCAGTTTGACTCATGATCTGGAGTCAAATTTCAGTTGAATTCACTGCTCAAAAGTTATTTCAGGCAGTCTGCTTTGTTGCTTTTAGTTAAGGATACAGGGTCAGTTTAGGTCAGTGTAAAGGGATAAGTGTACATGGGAGAACAGTGAAGTTCCTATTACCATACCTAATGCTGTGCCTCGTTTACAGGTAGGTTGAGAGCTTCACTATTCCAAATAAGATCCAACTGCTGTCTATCAGAAATGCTAAAGACATCTGTAGAGAAAACAACCCTCAAATTTTTGCAGTCTTTTGTTTAATAAAAATATATCTGCAGTAGGTTTTCCTTAAATTATTTAAGATTTTTTCCATTCTTCTACATATTTCATTCTTTCCAGACTTGGAAGGTTTTGAGTATTGCATATTAAAAATATCTTTCTTCATTGGAGTTCTGCTCTTAATAGCTAACTAACTAAATAAAAATCATCTGCTGTTTGTGAGCAAGGTCCATGTTAGATAACTAAAATTTTAAATATTTAAGACTGTTTTTCTTTCAGCTTATTTTATATTCTTCTTTCTTCTCAACAGTGAACACAAGACTGCACAAATGCAACTCTGCTCTTGTTTTAGGCTATTATTATCTTCAAAGAAACTGGTAAAAATAACAGTAATAAAGAGTTTTGAGAAAATAAATCATCTAGTAAACTTCTATTTTATTCCATGGTGGAACCGTTTAAAATGAATTATTTATGTAAGAATTTTAAGAGATATTGTAACAGTTGTTTAGAGGATACCTATTATACATAGATGTTGAACTGTCTGTCATTTCTAGGTATGTAGTTGATTCATCTCTTCAAAATACAACAAACTTTTCTCCTTGCCTCAATTGATCTATGAATAGTCTGATTTGAAGTTTAGTACAAGAACTTATGCTAACATATGAGATGCATAAAACTTGTGAAGTTATACAAAAGCTTTGATGAATCCAGTTAGACTGAGTTTACTACCAGAGGTGAGAAAATGGAAGTTTAAGTAATAGATAGTTCTGACTTTTGGACAGACAAAGGGAAAACAAGAATGAGGGTCCCTTCATTTCTCTGGCTTTTATGGCTCAAGGGTTTTTTAGATAAAGTATGGAAAGAGCAGTGAATATCTTTTAGAAAGTATTGCCACCCAGCACACTATTTCGGACAATCTGTAAAATGTAAATTTAGTAATATCAGGAAATTCAGCCTGGAGAAGAGAAGACTCCAGGGAGACCTTATAAGCAGCCTTCCAGTACCTAAAGGGGACTTACGGGAGAGTTAGGGAGGGACTCTTTATCAGAGAGTGTAGTGATGGAATAAGGGGTAACAATTTTAACTGGAAGAGGGTAGATTTAGACCAGATTTTAGGAAGAAATTCTTTACTCTGAGGGTGGTGAAATACTGGCACAGGTTGCCCAGAAAAGTTGTGGCTGCCCCATCCCTGGAAGTGTTCAAGGCTAGGCTGGATGGGACTTTGAGCAACCCAGTCTAGGGGAAGGTGTCCATGCCCATGTCAGGCAGTTGAAACTAGATGATCTTTAAGATGTCTTCCAACTCTAACCATTCTATGGTTCTATGAATACACAAATTATTAGAAAAGATGGCTTGGTAAAAAAAGAGGCAATAAAGAAACACCCTAGGCTGCCCTTACAGCTGAAAACATGTAAGACACTTCCTTCAGATGACATACCAGTTTTTGAGAGTAGCTAAGGAAAAAGTCTGTAATCTGATTTTTCCATAGCTATGTGGGCTGATGCTCTGACCTTGAATAGGCGGATGCAGGAGTTTCCTTGTAAATTTATCTTAAATTATTGAGAGACGAGGTAAGCATTTTCTGGCTAGACAGAAAGGGTTGAGATCAGTAGTGTTTCTCTACTTAGCTGGAGCCTATTGATGGAGCTAACACCAGTCTCAGACTCTGAACATGTCAACTGTCAGGCACCATGGAACTTCCGGCTGTCAGTTAAGTGGATGATGGGGAAGGTTCCTACTTCCACTAGGAAAGAAAGTAGCCTCTTCAGAGCAAGAGACCACATTACAGTATACTAATTTATTGCCAAAAGCAGGTCCATAGGGTGAGAAGAATTAGCTGTCATACTTTAGATGTTTGTCTTGTCTCTGAATTCATAGAATCATAGAATCAATGAATAGTTTGGGTTGGAAGGGACCTTTAAAGGTCATCTATTCCAACACCCCCAGCAATGAGCAGGGATGTCTTCAACTAGGTCAGGTCGCTCAAAGTGCCATCCAACCTGACCTTAAATGTTTCCAGGGATGAGGCATCTACCACCTGCCTGAGCAACTTGTTCCAGTGTTTCACCAACCTCATCATAAAAAATTTCTTCCTTACATCTAGTCCAAATTTATTCTCTTTTAGTTTAAAACCATTAACCCTTGTCCTATTGCAACAGGCCCTGCTAAAAGATATGTTCCCCATAAGAATTGAAGAGCCTTCTCTTCTCCAGGCTGAACATCCCCAAATCTCTCAGCCTTTCTTCATAAGAGAGAAGTTCCAGACCCCTGATCACTTTTGTGGCTCTGCTCTGGACCCACTCCAACATGTCTTTCCTTTAAGTAAGAAAAGAATGAATCCTATGCTATGTGTTTGTGGCAACAGTTATCACATCTATGTCAAAAAGGATCCTAAAAAAATAAGCTTTAAGCTTTAAGCAGGTATGCTTACGGAAAAACAGCAAAAAGTGCAATAGAGTTCTTTTTATGGGAAATTAGGACAATACTTGATTATCTTTTTTCCATTAGAAAAATGAATGGAGGGTGAAGTTAGGTTTTTTATTGTTTTTAATGCAATTCTGTACACTACTACTCTGTAGTCCTGTGTCAATAATTGCAGAAAAAGCATCCTGAAGGCAGTTTTCTTCCTCAAAATTCTGAGTCTGCTTTTCTAGCCAGACAAGTCACTGATAAATTACAGAAAAACAATATGGATTACATTTCAGGAACAAATGTTAACAATAAAAACTGTGGAGGACTTTAGCTGGAGTGGTTGTGCAAACCTGTATGAATGGAGAACAACATGATGATGGAGAAGGGTTTCTTCCCTTAGTCTTTACAGGTAGATCTGAGAAATATCTAGAATGAAAAATGTATAACAGGTCCTGGACTGTGGCAGGAGAAAAGAACAGATGACTTTTGAAATCCTTTGTAACACCATACTTACACAATGATCACATTACAGAAGATTTACCAGGGCTATTGATATTTGATCTAAAAAAAAATTTATAATTATTAAATTAATTATAATTGTATGATAATTTAGGTTCCAAGGATCTCTGGAGGTTGTCTGGTCCAAACTCCTGCTTCAAAGGCCCTGAGGTTGCCTAGGGCCCTGTCAAGATGAGTTTAAGTACCTCCACACCTTTTCTGAGAAGCTTGTTTGTGTGCTTAACCTCCCTCAGAGGAAAAAGATTTTTCTTTATATTTGGTTCGTCAGTTAGTCCTGCTGCTGCAGATTAACACCATTGCTTCTCATTGTTTTTCTGTGCATGACTGAGAAGAGTGTCTCTCTGTCTTCTCTAGATTCCCCTTTTGGTAGTTAAAGACTGTGATTAGATATCTCCATAGACTTCTCCAGGGCAAGCAAAACCAGTTCCCTCTACCTCTCCTTGTACGAAACTTGCTGGAGCGATAATAAGTATGTTTGCTCATGAGAACACTGTGGCTATAAATAAAATTACTTCAGCTTTTAGTCTGGCCAAGAGATAACTGGGTGCCTTTGATAGATATCCTCTGTGACTGTGTCTTTTACACCTTTCTTTGAATGCTTAAACAAGGAAAAGGAACAGTTTTGGGGTGCATAGTAGCAGGAATGAAAAGTAATTAAAAAAAAGTACTGCAGGCAGAAGAGTAGAACAATTAAAAGCTCCATCAGAGCAGTTCTCTCCGGGAATGCAAAAGACAATTGAAAGAAGACTCCTGAAGGGAATTTCATAAAGTGCTTGTCCTATATCTTCCAGCAATATGAACCAGTATAATGGGAGATAATCTGAAGGTTGCCACCTTTAGCATTTGCCATATTTTGTTCTGTGCAGCGTGTGACATATTCAGCAATTTTGAATTAAACAGAGAAGGCTGAATGCAGCACAGCACTTCAGAGGAGTGGGAGGGTTATTGAGCACTACGTGGTCATAACACATGGTCTCAGGGACAATAATGTATTGCTAATGAGAGGCAGCGGAGCCAAATCTTGCAGCGGGTGAGGGGATGAATTTCTGATTAAAAAAATAATAAAATGGTTGGTGACTGCAGTGTGCCACAGGAAAAGTAGAAGCTCAGAGGACAACCACAAACAAAGCAAGTCAGTGTGCAAGTGTTCAGAGTAACCTCTGGAGGTAACTTGGAATACAAACCAGCACAAACACAATGGAAAACAGCTGTAAAGAGCAAAAAAACTTCACTACTGTGCCAGTGAACTAAAAAGTCAGTTTCTTACTAATGAGTTTAAAAATAAATGTTGTAACCCTTGGTGTTATCATAATGGATCTTCTCTTTCCAAGGAGGGGAGGAAGTACAGATGAGGGAATTGTCTGGGGAGCCGTTTGAGGATGCTTTCCAGGAGTAAGAGAGCTCTCAGAAGACTACATACTGGAGTGATAAGGGCTTAATTGTCCCATGATCTGTCATCTGAAACATTTGACCTGAAGATAACTCAAAGCTATCAAGCAAAGAGGTGCTGACTAGGCATTTTTTATCTTAGAACAGACTGAAGAATCCTGCAACTTGATTCTCTGGGTGCTGTGGAAAACCACAACACTTTATTGCAGAGACATAAGATAGTTAAGTACAATGTCAGGATTAATATATTTTTGATTTTGAGGCCTATGGATATTTGTTTCTCTTTCCATTGGCAGACTGTCACTTACACATGAAGTCAAGACGGTAAGTAGTCAATATTATCTAGGTCATACTGATGGGTTTACTGTGTTATCTGAGATGCTCTCAGTGTGTTGATGTTCATTACTTAATGTTCTTGGGGATGGGATTCTTGCTTCACCAGACTGTTCTGGGCATGGTCAGGTTCTGGGAGAATCAATGGCTTCTTTTGATCACTTACCACCAGAGTATGTCAGCATTGCTCTGGTACAGCACTAGAATCATCTCTGAGTGACCCCCTCCAAATAGGATCAATATCATTGCCTACTATTTATTACTTCTGTAACCTAAAACTTTTGTTTCTTCACTTAGACATTATCTGTATGTAGGATTTGTATTTGTCTTTTCCAGTGCAGTCTTTGTCTTTCAGTGTTTATATATAACCAATCTCAACAGGTTTTGTTTTTTTGTCCATTCATTTGTTTGATAAAGCTTACTTGTGATTGCTGGTCACCTGAACCCTGCAATGGGGCTTTGTAAATTCTTCCCAAAATCAACTCTTTTTCTTTATTCAGTTATGAGTGCAGCACTGAAAACATCTTTCCACAAGGTCACATCCAACTGAGAGCTGTTATTAAAGCTGCCTGATTGCATTTTCTGCTGTGACTTTAAAAAAACCTGTATTTTAAAATGTATCCTTGTACCAGTACTATTTTATTTTAATGGTTTAGTTTGCTTTGGTGTGTGTAGTTAGGAGTTGCTCACTAGAGATATATATCTTAAAGCTCCTCCTCCGCCTCTTTTTATTTCTGTCCACAGAAGAAAATAGACCTATATTGTCTAGTGTGTCTTATCCTTTTCTTTTTTTTCGTATAATGCTCGAATGCTCTGCAATAAATCCTTCTCTCAATTGCATATTCTGAGGCTTCTCCCACTGGCAGTGATTCATTGGTGTATCCGAGATCATAATTTAGACCACTGTGTACAGAGAGACCTAAGAGAGCCACATCTGTCCTTCAGGAAATATTTCTTTGGTGCAAAATGTTAGCAATGAGGTACATTGTTGTCTTCTTACTGAAGTCTACTGTGATTAGATGAAGTAGATGGAGACTGTCTTGGAAGCATGCATTAACATCAGAACAGTCCTTTTGTGAACATGCAGAGGTCAATAAGTACATGAATATAAATTAGCTTGGTGGACTAGTGTGGCCATTAGCTGGGTCGAGTGTTCTTATTCCATATAATTGTTTGGTGCACCTGAATAAATTTGAGTGTTTAAATTCTGCATATTAATTCTGTGCTGCAGGATGTAAAGCTTTAGACTAATCCCTTTAATACTCTCCAGTATAAACACCTTAATCAAGCAACAGCTATATAATTAGTTCTTTCAGACTGGGTATAATTTAATCCTTTTATTGCTCATAAGTTATTCCAACTTTTAATCGCAATGATTAGACAGACTTCAGAATGTAGAAAACAGGATAGCTGCAAGAGACAAGATTGCAAAAATCCAAATTTTACAGAAAAAAAAGGTTCGGACCTATTTTTGTTTTCTGAAACATCACTAAAAGTATGTCTTCATTTTGCCTTTTAAATGTAAGATTGAAAGCATAGTGTTAAAATTGTAAGAGTGAGTGCAGGAGTCAAATTTATTTATTTTTATTTATTTTTATTTATTTATATTTAAGTGTGAGTCAAATAAAATTATGTGTATTTGTTCTTTTGTGTGTAAAAAAAGTGCTGACATGATTATAATATCCCCTACATACAGTAAAACTGCTGGTAAGTAAACAGTGATTTAGCTTCTAAGGGTTGATCTATTCTTATCTGTTTTTCTAATGAACATTTGGAAGAACAAATCATCCTCATATTAAGAAAATTTTGATGGCCAGGTTACATTATTTGGATGGTGGCATTTTAATTGACAGTTAAATGAAATACATTAAGACAGTTATTTGTGTTAATTACATACAGACCAGTGGACTATTAAAACCACACTTGTTCAGCTTGGGTAAAACTGTAGGAGATGAACCTTACAAAGCATTGTTAAATATTAATGAATACACTTTTAATAATCAGTTGAACCACACTTACTATATACTAAGTGTCTTAATAAATTTAAGTGTAGCACATGTTGAAACATTGGATATAGAGGAGTTATTTTGAATTAGTCCAGTGTAAATATGTTTAGAAAAATAGTAGTTACAGGGGTTTTTTTGCTATTTTTTTTCCCCAGGCTTATTAGTAAATTATTTTGTACTCCATCTTTGCTTTCTGACATGACACAAACTTCTTTTCTACTCAACCATTGTGGCTGAAAGCACCTCATAGTGAATGCAATTTGTTTGTCCAGCCTGATATGTTGATGACTATATAAAAAAAGCTAAAAATTAAACAAGTATTTTAATCCTTTCAAAAAAAAAATCTTGATTGCACAAATATATTTCACTTAAGTGATATTAAAACAAACATGTAATTTAAAGAAAGCAGTCATTGAAAAATTTAAATTAAAATAAATATATGTAAAGGAACTTGTTTGTAAGGAAATTGTATTCCATTTTAGTTGCTGGTCCAGCAGTTGGTTCAATTTGTCCATAAAGATATTCCTTTGAAGTCAACGACGATACCCACACTAAAGGGCTTGTATACTGCAGAGGACCGTCTTCATCATCTTACTGTGTTAGAGGCATAGTGAGGCACCAGTGACAGATGCATAAGAGCTGTTACTTCTCCTGTTTGGAGACTGAGAACATGCTGTGTTCCCCATTCCCAGGTGCTTTTCCTCACAAAGCCCACAAATTCAAGCCGTGGGTGGTGCGTGTGTGTGTATGGTTTCTGACGCTCCTGATGTGCCAGGGTGCAGGTCCATGGATGGTGATGGTTGTCTCTGCATGTTTATATTCTGAACTGGAACTCTTCTGCCTACCACGAATGCCCAGCATACACAAGAAAAACATAGCCTGCTATGGCATATGGCAATGCTGGTGTTAAACTAAGTGTTTAAACCAAAGCTTCTTCCATGTGGTGGAAACATGAATTTACATCATGTCTTTCAAACTCTTTCTCCTCTTTATGACCCTCTCTAGCTGTAAGGCATTTAAGACTGAATTAGCCACTGATCCAGACTAAGCAAATCAAGATTAAGTTTAAACTGTATTGTCCATGAAAAGTATTGGAATTAAAATAACAGAGGTTGGTGTGGAGAATATTTAATTAGGAGGATTCAACATGTCTCTCCCATTTACTAACTTACTCTTTTCACAATAACCTTCATTCTTCTAAATGCTAGCAAAATTACTTAGCCATTTCTTTCTCCTATTTTGTCCTTTCCATACAGTACTGAATAAAAAATGACATTAAAACATTTCCTAATATTCTACTTTTCCCTTGTTTGATTTTCTCATTGGTGGGGTATTATCTAGTCAAAGGCACTTCCTCCAGTAGCCTTTTGGGAAGGGTTCTTTGTTAAAAGAAGTCTTTTATTTCGTTTTACCAAGGAAACGAGCCAATTTGATATGATCCTTTTATCCCAGAGAAAGGGCACAACTTCTTTATTTTCAAGGTTATGCATTTTTTCCAACTGTAAAACATACTCTACTACTGAAGCCATAATTATATACACTTGTCAATCAATCTTAGCCTACTACAGTATGGTTATGGCATTTTATCTAAAAAGTGGATGATTAAAGGCTTTGACCAAAATGAAAGGTACACATGATAGACAAAGTACAATACACATTATAAGATTGCTAGTGAGGTAGGTGTAGGAAGGAGGGATATATCAATATTTGATTTTTCATGGGCATTAAAGAATAATTTAAGAATATCTGCAAAACATTTATGGTGTGACATTTTGCTTCCCTTTTTGTTCTTATTACAAGCACTTGCAGGATCCCATTTATAAAGTGGTCATATAGTATATACACCATTTCATGTCAGGAAATAATATCTAAAATTTTTTAGCTATAAGAAATAGGGAAAACAATGCCTATACATGACATGTATCTTATTCTTATAAGAAAATCTTTATGAAAATCTTTCATAAAATAGGAGCATGTGTTTATGTTTTTTTATCATCAGTTTCAATATCTTAGAATTTGAAACCTGGAAATAAAATCACATAGGTAATTAATGTAGCCCCAGCACAAAATTAAAGCATAAGAATTCTGTTGTTTAGCTTAGTCAGCTCTCAGTTTCCCAAAAATAGTCGAGCAATGTGTTAGAGCAAACATAGCAGTAAGACAAAAATCCATGTAAACTAGATAATGGGAGTATATTTGTACAATCTTGTCTGTAAAAAGTGGTCAGGGGTTTCTGTAGGTACCTGTGCAGATTTCAGAGGACTAGGAAGGACAAGATGTGGTTTGATTAACATACTTCTGCATCATGTCCTGCATTGTTGAGCACTGTGCCCAGGTGGCCAAGAAGGTCAACAGCATCCTCGCCTGTAACAGAAACAGTGTAGCGAGTAGGACCTGTGAGGCGATCTTCCCCCTATACTGGGCACTAGTGAGGCCCCACCTTGAGTACTGCATCCAGTTTTGGGCCCCTTACCACAAAAAAGACATTGAGGTGCTGTCCAGAAAAGGGCAATGAAGTTGGTGCAGGGGCCAGAGAGTAAGTCTTATGAGGAGAGGCTGAGGGAGCTGGGGTTGTTCAGCCTGGAGA
>JAOXJM010000019.1:60853566-60868204 GCA_026413425.1 Tringa solitaria
ACATGGTTTAGTGATGGTTTTTATCAGAGTTAAGTTGATGGTTGGACTAGATGATCCTAAAGGTCCCTTTCAGCCTAGACAATTCTATGATTCCACAATTGTTAAGGGTAGTAGCAGACAGGAGCCTACTGATTAGTCTATTGTTTTAAGTAACTCATCTAGGGATAACAAAGAATAGACCCCTAATTATCACCTTACATCCCTTTGTATTTTTTTTCACTCCCTCTCCCATATGCATTTTTTTTAAGCAATCCAGGCCTGAAGTAATTACAGTGATTTTATTGAATAATGAAAATCTATATTGTTTGTGTTCTTCTTGCTTGGATGCTATGGGGACCACAGTGCCCTGAAGTCACTGAATGTCTATTTGACCATCCTTCACCCTGGTTGGTGAAGGAGAAGTTAAATCTGCTGGAGGACTGTGCACTGGCTGGGCTGTTGGTGCTCTCTTTCTGGGTTTTTCATCTGGGATTTTGTTGTAGCAGAAAGCTATAAAATTTTTGTTTATCTCTTATTATCAGCATGATCATTGCTGGAACCCAGTATCTGAAGTAATTGAGGAGTAGTAGTCCGCTGCCACTGCTTCAGGGCTGAGAGGGAGGCTGTGGGAAGATCTGTGGAGTAGAGAGTAGTATTTGAGGGCAGGATGGAGACAGTGGCTTCTAGACCCTGCCCTGAGGTTACCATCACCATCCAGCAAACTCAAATATTTATAGGACCTAATTTACATTCTATGTAAACAAACCAAATTTTGACTGCCTTCAATGAAGAAAATTTTTTATTAGTCCTGTATTCTAGTGGAGAAGGGAAAGAAAGTACCATTTGCAGGTTTTAATTTCCAGTAACAGTAATTCTAGTCTGGAATCTTGGCCTGGAATCAGTCAGAAAACTTGACAGAATGGGATGTTTTAATGGTTCATCACTAGACCTTCCTTTTTTTCTGCTGCCTCAGGGTTTTTTTGTGTTTCAAGAATTATCCCCTGCCTTCCTTCTGATCTCTTTCTGCCAAAGTGCATAGTTTCCTTCCTAAGGTCTTGTTTTCTAAATTTCCCAGCTCAGACAATTGATAATTTCACTACAAAAGTTGCATTTTTGTTTTCAGGGTCCTTCTTCCCACCCTATAGACATTCTGCTGCTGTAGAGACACTCTGAGTACAAGACAAATTCAGAGGAAGAATAAGACTGCTTTGTTTATCAAAGTTTGTAACATTTTCCATAACAAACTATGTTGCTTGGCAATTTTCTTTCCTTTGCGTCTTATATTTTTTCTCAGTAAGAAAACTTGTAAAAATGGTATAAGAGATACAATTATAAGAGACACAATTTAAGTATTGTCTTTATACAACTTATAACAACACCTCAATACACTCCATTAGGATTAAAACACAATTTTTCCCCCCATGTACTTTTTATTACTCAGAGGGCAAAAATTTCTTGGGTTGCTTTTGCTCAGTCTCTTGTCTAAAGCTTTAGTAAATGGTCATAGCTCCTTCTTTTCCCTGTGTTATATCCCTCACTGCACAATGGAGAAAGGTTATTCTAAGTCAAAAGTTAAAGAAAGAACTAAAAGCATAGAACATAGGGCTCTTATACTTTCTGTTTTGAACTTACAAGTATCAAATATGAATGTGTACAAATAGAAACATGAAAATTTAGCTGCATAAGTGAAAAGTAGTTAAAAATGGAAAATAATAACAGCAGATCTGATCTTAAGCTCAATTTTTGAATGAGAATTCTGAGGGAATATGTTAATACTCCACTTTAACAAACATGTTAAGTATATCTTTTTGTTTCTTTTTCCTTACCTTTCCTTAAAATTCAGTATTAGAATTTATGGAGGCACTCTACCTTAAGCAGTGGCATAAAATGAGTCTTCTCACTGAAGTACTCTCACAACCAGATTTATAAAGGTCCCTGGCTTTTAATTTAGTAAAAAAAAAATTAGCATTTTTTCATATATCTTAATCTTTCTGTTATAAAAACAGAGACAATCTTTATAACACACATATACACTGCTATCCATACAAATCACATAATTACATCTGAGTGTACAGAAATTATAAATTTAAAGTACAAATAGAATAACTGCTATCTGATCTCTCAGGGACCAAGTCCTGGTCCTGCTGAAATGAATAAGAAGATATCCATTAACTGGATATTCCATAATCCCTAAATTATGACACTAAACTTAACTAAACTAACAATAAAAATCCCTGAAAATTTACCCATTCCTGAGACTTCAGCCTTTAGTTTTTGCTCTGAGTGTCTCCTATTTTTCAGTGAAAACATTTCAAAGGTTTGGGTTTGTTTCAAAGAACAAATGTTCCGGAATAAAGTCAGGTTCCTCTCAACATTACCTGCAATGATACTTTGCGTATTTTCAGAGATCTAAGTTAAGAAGATTTCAAATGAGGAAATAATTAAATATAGTTAATCTCTTACCAAATGTTTCTCTTGCCAAGTTACACTTGACTTTGGCAGGTAGGATAGGCCTAATCTTTACTTTCATTCTAGTTCAGCTGCTCAACCTCAAGACCACTAACATTCAAGCAGGCATTCAGAACCAAACTTTCTGACTATCTTAAGCTGTGATGATGCCCTCTTACAAGAAGAGGGCAAAATTTGGTTTGCCTTTAAATCTCTCTTTCTTACAGAAAATCATCCTGAAAAGATGTGTGTTCAGTGAAACAGTATTTCAAGAGTATTTACAGCACCTTGCTGGAGTTCACTGGATTCAGCAGAACAGGGATGCTTTTTCATCTTCTTTACTTTATGAAAAGCCTTGGTTGATCCTTTAGCGCAGCATGGTTTGCCGCTTTTCAACTCCCAGGCAACAATAACTTCTCATCATGATTACAGATCTTCCTGCAGACAGATGGGCCTAATCTCAGTGCTCCATCAATTTAGTAATCTATTCCAATCAGGACTTGATGGCCATCTGTAACCAAGGGAGAAATACTCAAGACAGGTCAAAACCTGGGAGGCTTTCAGAAAAGCTTTCTGCTGTTATGCACAAACAATCATGCTAACAAGAAAAAAAGTAAAAAGGAAAAAAAGGGGAAAAAAATAACGCAAGGAACCTCCTCCCCTCAGTACTTATAATTATTTTGTACTTCTACTATTAATGATTGTGACTGGGAAGACTAAGTAAGACTTTTCAACTTCATGAGTCAAAAGGGACAGGGAAAACGGTGTCAAATTCAGGTGAATTGGGTTGAAAAAACATGGAGCGGCAGAACAAAAATCTGAAATATTTTGGAGGAGATTTTTCATTTCAAAGTACCAGTAATAAAATTACTTGCTCTTCAGACTGAAGACATTTTTTGAAGCACAAAACATTTCATTTTAGTGAGGTAGAGATGAAAATACAGTATTTTGAGTTGCCTGGAGATGACTTCTACATTCTTCCCTTTTGCATTTCAAACAAAATAATCCATAATAGTTTTACACATTGCCATTAACAACAGCCAATTACATGAGTACATATTCATGTACATTTAATTTCTAACATCTGTCTCTTAACTCTGGCCCTGGCTTTGAAAAAGGTTCTGTTTCCATGCATTATCCTGGCCAAGCAGTTTTGTTGATTTCATTGGGAATTTGAGGTCAACAGGTCTATTTGCAAGATCACACCTAACTGTATTGCAATCACAGTCTGCCAAGAGTGAGTGTAGTGCCCTTTTTGTGTAATGAATGCTGTGTTAAAGAGGCTTTTAAAAAGCACAGGACATAATTATTCCTTTGGTGTATATTAGAGGTAGCAGAAGCAACAGCAAAGCCTTTTTTTTTTTTCTTTCTTCTTTTTTAAATTTAACTGGAAAAGGTCTCTGGCACAAAAAGCAAAACCACACATTGTTATGTTTGAAGAGGAATAAATTTATTCAATATTTGGTCCTCTTTCCAAGTTTTTTCTAGTGTTTTTAGCTCACCTCGTTTCATCTGATTTAGCTGTGTGTCAAAATGCTTAGAGATACTCTAAATAGTTACAGAGAAATAAATTAATTAAATGATTATATCTGTTTTTAATGCAAGGGAGAAATTGTGTGAGAGAAAAATGATGTTGTGATATTACAATAAGACTGTTACAGTTTTTATGCACTCTTTGGACTCCTTATCTTTCAGCAGTTCTCCCTAGGTATAAGAATTAAATGAAATTTCCTTAAATTTCCAGCCTCTTTTGCCATAGGGCTAAACTGTTGATCTGAAAGTTTTACCTTGGATTTCAAGGAACAGGTTTATGAATGTTTTTAATATAAAGTTTTATACTGGACACAGAAACTTAATGTTTCCTATTGTCCTTCTGGTGTTGTAAATCAAGGAAAATCTTTTGGCAATCTGCTTAGTGTGTAAAATTTCTTGAAATAAGCAAGGAAGTGAATATTTGTTTTTCCTAAACTTTCAGGAATGTAATGAATATGATCTGGGGAGATTTTAGTAAATACAAGTACTTAGAGCAAACAATGGTAGCAATTTTGAAACATGATTTGTATTAACATGGTACTTCTGAGCATTTCCTCTCAAATCCCTTGCAACATAACCACATCAAACTACAATCCTATGTCTTCCTTGGGTCACTTCTTAGCCTGAAGCTTTTTGAATATGTTCTCTGGTTTATCTCAGGTTTTACAAGCTAATCGTGGCTCTATATGGCTGAATTCCCCATTGAGCATTAATACATGTTAAAACAGAGTGTGAAAAAAGTCAAAGGAAATGACTGTCTTTAATAAATATAAAAGATGCCTTCTCCTTCTCTAATTTTAAATTCAAGGGTACCTCCACATCAATAGATTCCAAAAGAGAGAAACATACAATAACAGGTCTGGTTATATGGTTTGTTAAACACAAAATAGAGCTGTACAGAGCTGTTTCTGTCATGACGAGAAAAGTAATAGCATGTTTAGAAAGGAACACAGTTTAATGAAGATACATCTGATGCAGGGAAGGAAAGGAAAGAAATTCTTCTATCTAGGCTGTCATGGCAGACTGCATGAACACATTCATGTTCATTTTATGCAGGCTGCAGGGGAAAAAGTAGCCAAGATCTAATTAATTTTACAAGCTTTTTGCAAGCGGAAATTTCTTCTCTGTTAGACCCTGACCATTATGTTCACTGACCTTCACTCCACAACGTTGTTCCCCCCAAGAAAATACTCTGTGGGGATTCTGGTTTGTGTTTCTTTATTCAGAGTGAGATTTGAGGTAACTTGCACTCTGTTTGGATCCAGCTTTCTGGGGAGCTGGAGAAGCTTTCTGAGAATGTAAAAGAGGAAGAGGAAAGAGAGAATCTAGTTAAAAATCACAGACATATGCAACACACTAATAATTCCTAAATGTTGTGACAGTGTAAGGTAACTCTAAAATACACACTGACGACTTGGTCACGCACCGTTCAATTTTTCATTTTATTTCAGTAGAGTCCAGAGCAGCAAAAATATTAACAAACATTTTAAAAATGCATTCCTTATAGTGTAAAAACACACACTATTGTCTACAAATCATTTTGTGCTAAGCACAGTCTTTGTGCCTTTTTAAAATATTTGGATGGTGGAGACACTATAGTCTGGAAAACGTCAAGAGCAAGGAAGGTCTTCATAATAGGGGTGTGTTAAGAAAGGATAGCTGATAGCAATGGTGTATCAGAAACTTCAAAGGTTTATGCCTTAGCAAAGACATTTCCTACTGTCTTTTCTTGCTTGCCAACACTTCCTCCTGCATCCCCAGGCAGAGCAACTGATCTGAGCTTAAATACGTTGGTGAGCTGGGCAAATAGTTTGAATAGTAGTTTGAAATCAAAGGAATAAAGGTGGTTTACATGAGGAGCTATTGTTTTCCTGCCCATTGTAAAGTGCCAGTACAGGAGGTGGGCTGTTTGAGTTGTTAAATGTAAGTGGAGGGCAAGGTAAAAAATGTGTGTTTATTGAATTTTCAGCTATGTGTAAAGCTTCCCATTGATACTAATGAAATGTCTTTACTCCTTAGAGATAACTATCATCAGATCTTTGAAAACATGCATATGAATATGAATACGTTTTGAAGTTTTTTCTTGTTGGACAGATATTTTAAACTCTATTTTAAATATCGTAAATTTGACTTAATTTTCATGTTTCATAATCATCATAGATCTGTGGAACTTTTAAAAACTTTGTAAAAGAAGAAAGGAAAAAAACGGAAGTATCGTTTTTAACATTTAACTATGAAACATGCCATTTGAGTCAAAACTCCATATACTGTGCGTCACAAATATTGAATTGTCTTTTGTCCTCTTATTTGCATTCCACCTCAACTATCCAGCCTAACAAAAAAGCAATTCTTTCCTTTCTTTTTGGTGCTGCAATGAGCTGGCAACTTTAATGTATTGCCTGGTGAGAAGGAATGAAGTGAAGGTGAACGAAGGTCATCATATATTCTTGATAAATGACGATGGAAGAAAACTAGGAGAAGGTGGGTTAAGGAAAGTATTTTCGCTCTCTTTGTGAGCTATTCTTGGGCTGTAGATGGTGGCCGGTGGTTTTGGGACCTGAGAGAAAGCGCTAGGGAGCTCATTGTTCAGATGAACCAGGGTTTAACACCCTTCCAGACTGAAAAGGAGTGCTTGGGGCTGATACATTCTTCACCAAGGAAGCCTATGACATGTAAAATCCGAATGTGTTCTTAAAGTCACAACAGTGGGAGACATTGGGGTGGCAACAGGAGAAAGGAAAATATGGCATAGTTTGGAAAAGCAAAAGTATTCCCTCTCTTCTCTCTTTCTCCTTTCCCATCACCAGGCTGAAAATGTATGTTTCTTTGTCTGAGCCTTGCCTGTAGCTGCTCAGGCAAGCTAGGCTACTAGACCTAGCTGCTTTTCCTATGAACACAGAAGCTCTTCACTCAATAAACATCCTTTTCAATGCCATCATAAGGTATTAGAGTGAACCTGAAATTTATTTACTACAAGAAATCTTTTATTTATATAGAAAGTTTAATTGCCAAAAGGTTACTGAGGAGTGGAAAGGCTGCTTTGCAAAGAATATCTTTACTCAAGAACAGTCACTGACTTGAGATGAACTAAGCTTTCTGAAGGCTGCATGAACATTTGTGAAATGTCATGCTGGAAGAATTGCTTAAACAATTTCTATTTAAAAGCCTGGACAATTACCTTTAATCTAATAGAAAGCCTGTTCTGCTTCAAAATAAATGCTTGTTAAGAGGGCTGTGATCTCAAGGGCAGCTAGAAGCAAGCATTAGCATCTTTCTCCTCCTGTGATGTTAAAACCAAGCACCTCCCTTCAGTGACGAAGAGAGAAGATATTGGATTCATGAAGTAAAAGGGTGGTCTCAGTGTGCAACGGTATTAGAGCCACTATTTTACTTCCTTCAGGCACAATTTATGACAGAATGACACAATGAAAAATATGCTTATCTGTAAATTTATCTAAGTGTAATTAAATTGGGTAATGGGGCATATATAATATACTCTTTTCAAAAAATGTTGATGATTTATGCTTAAAATTGTGTTTCTACAAGGTATTTTGATCTTGGGATCTACATTCTGTTTGCCACTGGCATCAAATGGGAAAAACTGGCATGAATAATTGACTATCTCTAGGCATTTCAAGAGATTTGTAGGGATTTCTTACATTAGAATCATAGATTCTGATTTGACGATTGACCCACATTTTTTTAAGTCACTTCTTTGGATTACTTCAGATGTGTACAGGTTGAGTAGAGCAATTGTGAAAAATCTAATCCCATCTGTACATCACCAGGGAATCACTGTAGCCTTGTTACAGTGACAAAACATTTTGGTGCTGGAATCTAAATTGACGCATAACTCCAAAAATAATACAGAGAACTTCACAAATAATCATGTGTTTTTTTCACAGATTTTTCAAAAATAAGTTAGTTAAAATGATCGCATTTTTATCCTAAGCATGTGTCTTTTAAAAATAAAAATCTAATTTCTATATGAAAGTTAACTGAGGATTTATGCATGTGATGTCAGAATGATTTCTTAGGTATGGATGTGTCGTGATTTGACCTCAGAAGGCAACAAAGAACCACGAGGCTGCTCTCAGCCTCCCCTGCAACCCTTCAACCTCTCGGCTGTGGTGGGGAGAATCAGAAGAAAAAGGCAAAACTTGTGGGTTGGGACAAAAGCAGTTTAGCAGAACAGCAAAGGGAACAAGAAAACAATAGAGGAATATACAAACACATTTACGATACCACCGCGCACACACACACGGGATGCCCCAGCCGGCTCCCAAGCAGGGGATTTCTTGTCCCCACCCCTTCTCCTGCCAGCTCCCTTGTACCCCCTGGGCATGGCTCACAAGGGATGGGATACCTGTGTCCTTGCTAGATCCTGGGGAGACCTAACCCTATCCCTGCCGGTACCAGGACAGAGTGACCTATGACATAAACTTTGGCAAACAGAATTATTCATTACTTATATTCATTAAACTTAGAGTAAATCTTTGTGATGTATATATAAATATCTATAAAGCATACTTTTAAAAAATAATAATTATAATTATATTATTAAATCAGCAAAGACTGGGAGGCCTGTCAGTGTATTTATCTGAGATATCCCATTAAAGTTTCCAGTAGGCAGCAAGAACATCTTTACGAAGACAGTTTTCTAAGTAATTAATTTAGACCAAAGACCCTCTATTAAAGAGCATTCTGTTCACTACGTATGACATTCATTACAGATACTTGCTGGTAATGAAGAATAAATCACTGTAACAGCCAAACTCTGTCTTTTTTGCAAAAATATGTACAAAACATGTCTCTGGCTGAGCCTGCACTGTGTAAGGTTATTTAAATGTAATTTTATGCTGTCCTTGTTCTTTCTTTCTGTGGGCCTCAGTTACTTAATTTCTCTACATGTAAAGAAATGGCTAAAAATATAAAATGGCTAAGGGCTACTCTTAATGTTGTACAATTTCCAATTCTGCTTGATTTTCCTGTAGATATTTTTAAATAGTATTTATGGATTTGTCTGCATAAAGGATTTTGGTTTTGTCATGGTGGAATAGATAAGTCAGAACAACATAAGTATGTCTGTACATAATTCCCCACTAATTACCTTCCTCTGAAAAAAAAAAGTCCTCTCTACAGCTTGTTTTCTATAATTGGGTAGGTAACTGGAGGAACCTTATATCAGCAAAGCCTGAGGGGTCTCTCAGTGTATTTATCTTTTTTTTTTTTATCTACTTTATTATTTTTTGAAAGCTGTCAGACATAAACACAATTGTGCATGAATATATTTCAGGACAAAATCCAGAGTAGGCTTTGTGAACACAGAGTTCATATTCTCTCAGCCAGCCATTATTTGTATAAAGCTCCCCATATTTTCTTTAGCTGTGTGTGCCTGGGTATTCTGGGAACACAGAACAGCACTACTTACGTATAACGTCTGAGTGTAAGAGTCATCTCTAGTATGCAGTATGCATCGTAAGCACGTGTCTACACTCTGGATGTGTGTGGCACAGTTTCACACCAAAAAGTCATGTGTGTACACCAGCACAGTTTAGGGGATGGCAGGTTTGACAGACCTCTGACTGGTGATGGCTGCATGAGAAGGCTTTCACTAAGTTCTGTCCTTACCAGTATCAAAAAACAAGTGATGGTATTTCTGTTTCAGTAGTTTTACTCTCATTCTAGTAAGGATTTTAGGATCTAAATGTATTTTTGTTTGCTTGAGAGCATACTTAAAATGCTTTCTGCAAAATCTGAGGCCAGCTAGAAGCCTGATTTTTCAATTTACATTTTATTCATTAAAGAAGCCTGTTTTGGTTATTTGGATAGATTCCTACTCAAGCCCCGCATACTTCCTGTGTGAAACAAGGCAGGAACTCTATCAAATGTGATCCCCCTGGTGTTGGGGGGAGGGGAGAAAGGTTTACAGATGCGTAATTCCCTGTACTTGTTTTGTATCTTAACTTTTCATAAGGTTCTCATTACTGACAAACATTAGCAGTGAGCAAGCGCTCTAATCACATTTAACATCTGCTGTACATTTAGTTGCATATAGAATTTAGCAGCTCTAGAGGAATAGAGGATGTTAGATTTTTTCCTCATACGCTCATTATTGACATTTGGCTTGAGCTACATTATAAAATCAGTGTTGAGTATGGGTCTGTTGGTCTTAGCTCAGTCTCTCATGAATTGTAAGCATGCCTTGAATAATAAGAGGGTAGTAAAGTATAAGCCGTGTGTTCAGAAATGAATTGCATAACAGCCATCTGAAACATCAACATTTCTATGCAGGCAGCACAGACAGAGCAAAGTACATTGCAGGCTACCACACTTATTGTTATTGCTAAATGGCTGTAATTAATTTAGAAGAATGTTGACCCTACAGGATGATTCAGTATAACATGGCAGTGGCTGTTACACATGAATGAACTTGTGTATCCGATACATTACTGTATAATTGTCCTTTTTTCTTGTAATAAAATCAGGAGATGTGACATTATTTATGAAGATGCTTTAGCAGAGGCACTGCTGAAAAGCCTTGTCTGTGTGAAAAACATTATTTGCCTTAGAAAAAGGTCATTTCTCTCCATAAAATATACACTGTATGTGGGATTCTACAGCTGTGCAAAAAGAATAAAAACTGTCACATAGCATTCTTTTATAAGTTTCCATTCTAGCTACTTCTACATGTAATCTTTAGGTTATAGATATGGAAGCAACAACTATATCATTAAAGGTTCTTTGAGATATGCAACTAAAAGAGAAATAAAACCTAGCATTCATGTGCAAACATTGAATTTCTTCTGACATGGTATAGTATATTTAAACATAGCCTCTGATTACCAATGATATTGGTATATGCGGCAAGCTACATTTTGCTTTCTTGCTCAATGTCTCTGTTACATGTGCCTTGTTTAATTAGGTATGGCTAATGATTATCTGTGCTAGTCTATGCCTTGAATTTAAATTGAGCAACCAGACCGGTCATTTCCTAATGATCCCATTAATGCTATTTTAAATTCAAGATATTATTTTATTCGGGTGTGAAAATGCTTGAAGAAGTATTATGATTCAAATCTACTACTATCCTAAAAAAAATCTGAAAAAATAAGTATATGTATTAAAGGTGGCAGAGATAGAAGAGATTAGCTTAGCTTTTTGCTTGACAGCATTTTCCCACGACATATGTTCAGTGCTATCAGGGCTATTACAGAGAGCACTGACTAATCAGGGAGACAGATTCACAAACAGTGACTGCAACACATGGTGGCCTCTCAGTGTTAAAAAGGACCATCGCAGTCATTTGTAAACATGGTCAGATAATGTGAGTATTTATCATTTTGATTGCTTCAGCCGTAGTCATCAAACCCAGAGATCTTTTGCTTGCTACTTCAACGGTTTGGAAAATAAAAGATCTTGTAATGTCTGCTGCTGCACGAAAGAAGTGAGGGAAAATTCTGACAGCTTTGTAACGGGCTAATCTTGATTAAGTGTATTAAAAGCATTACTTTTAAAAGTAATCAGTAACTGTGGTTTTAATGACAAGCTGATGTCAATTATGGCTGGCTATTTTAAGCCATGTTAACACCAAACCTCTTGTTTATCAAATGTTGCATCTATGTGAAGAAGTCAAGTAAATCTGATTGCGGGTAGAAGCAGCTGACGTCCTACATGACTGATGTAGCCAGTCGTTAGTGCTCTGCTGACCTAATTTTACAGCTGCTCAGAGAAGACATTTGTAAATGGGCTTGTGATTGGATCTACAGCACTCACATGCAATGAATACAGTATCTGTTATTGTGAGAGATTTCTGTGGTATGTGCACAAGCTGTTACAATCAGTCATAACACCATTTAGTGGAAGAGTCAAAAGCTTATAGTTGTCAGGGCAGACAGTAGTAATTTAAGTTACAGACATGAGTGTTTTTTATTAATCTTGTGGTCATCTCTTTCCAGAAAGTCAAGTCAGGGATAGCAAGCACTATGAGATTTGCAGGACAAAGTGGTGAAGTTACTTTGCATTTTTGATAGTGATGGATTCTATGAAAAATAGGCAACTTTTTTTTTTTCCTCCACTCTAGTTTTCTACTAACTTTTTGAAAACGTTCCATAGCAGGTCAGTTTGTTGCTTACTTCCCAAGCACAGGTTATCATGGGAGCTATTTTTCCAGTTTCAGATTCCCTGACGTGTGCAGTACGGATGGAAAATTAAAAAGTCATTTGCCATTTAGGCAAAACCTCTTACCAATGAATATTTTTTCTAGTGTCAGCATACTGGTGTACGATAATATCAGCTTTAAAAGCCTTAAGCAGTAGGATTCCAGCCATCTCCTGTCCAGAGACATGGGTCTTGTCTTGCCTGTACTGGAGTTAGGAGCAATTTCCTAATGATCTCAGTGGAGACTATGTCCCACTTCAGCCCAAGAGACCTTTCTCTCACAGGATATTCCTGATATCCATGTTAAATTTCCTCCTTAATTTAGCCTGCTAATTGTTTTTTTGGGTTGTTTAATTCCTGTCCACTTTAACTTGTGTTTAATTGGTCAGGCAGTTGGACTATATCCTTGTAGGTCTCTTCCAATAGAAACAGTCTAGTCTAGTCTAGTCTATTCTTCATATTCTTTCTATTATGTTTTATTGTTCTGATACTTTCAATAATCTAACAAGTAGTGATTCTGTCATCACATATACCTTAGACTGCAACATAGAAAAGCTTTGCTTTACTTTGTGATAAAATTTGCATGTTCATATTTTAAAAGACTCTTTACATTTGTCTTGTCTGATGGTCAATAGTCTTCCATAAGCCTGGACTTAGAATGTTTTCTGAAAATTATTTTCATAATTCATGAAAAAGAACAGACAAAAATCTTTCTAAAGAAATGTTAGTGCAGAGTAATATTTAAGACAGATTTTATTATTAATTTAATCTAAGGAAAATGTTTCCTTATGGCAAATAACAGCATCTTATGCCCCTCATGCTCCTACTATGCCCGACTTAGAAGAGCCCGGCTCCAGCTCCCCAACACTTCCATGTAGGCACTGAGGGCTGCTGTTAGGTGTCCCCAGAGCTGCCCCCTCTCCAGACTGAACCAGCCCTGGTCCCCCAGCCTCTCCTCATAAGCTGAATGGTCCATCCCTGACCACCTCATTTGCCTTCTGCTCAGCGTAACCTGTTTTTCTGATATTTTTTCTGTACTGAGGAGTCCAAAACTGGACACAGCGTCTAGGTGATTGTGCTGAACATTTTAGAGAAAATCCCAGAACTTTGTTAGCCACAAATATTACAGAAGGATCTACCCTGTAACACTCACTAATGAATAGGAGCTTTGAATGTAATGTGTTATTCAGTGCTAACTTATTCTCTGTATTCTTGGGGGAAAATGGTCAAAGCCCAGAATTTTGTCATAGCAATGCAATTCAATGCTGGAGCCCATGTGAGATGGATACCTGACAACCAGAGATAAATTGGAAAATTGCTCTGAAGGAACGACTGCATACACTTCTCCAGACCTCCAAAACTGAGAAGAAATTCTAATCTGAGCTCTTTGCTTTGGATGTGACACTTCTGCATAATTCTAATGGGAGGTGTGATTGAGCAGTGAAAGGAGGATGTTTTATACCCAGAGTCTAACTTGTACTGCTCAGCTGAATTATTCTACTGGACTAGTGAAAAATGAAATGAACCCTAATGTATGTTCCAGCCTTAAAACTTCCTTTTTCTAACTCCTCTGGCCTATGAGAGATAAGCATATACTCAAGATACCAGGTGTACTTGCTAAATGACCTCAGGTGATGGCATTGGGAACTGCAAATGTTATATTTATAATGTATGAGATTTGCATTTCTTAAATCTTTAAAAGATTTCTTAAATCTTTAAAAGATTACAGAAATCTTTCTGTACTCTTTAAACAAATCTTTGTGCATGGAGTGATTAAAAACATGGCAAAGGTTTCAAAATACCCTGTGTTTTCCCAGCTGTAGCTTATCTCTCTACGTTTTAATGCGAGTTTCTGTATGTAAGTATTTAATAAGAAAGTACATTTAATATCATTACTTATCCTCATGCTGATCTTTGTCAAACATGTCTTATTTGCTCTTTTCAACTTGAGGCATTTGTGTACATGTGTGTGCATATAGTGTAGAGGACGTATAGCAGTTGATTTTATAATTGAACATACTTTCTATTTTTTTAAATATGCAGATCTTACCAGTCACATAAAGCATGTTGTACTAAAAGTACTTTAGCGTGTAGTTTCAAAGGTGAAATTGACTCTGCTGGATACACTGGGAAATTAATTTTTAAGGCACAAAAAGTTGGGAAAAATATTTGACTGAACGGCAGAGACCTTTTCTCTTAAATAGAAAAGGCTTTTGCCATTTCTTTCACTTACAGATTAAATTCCATTAAAGCCCAAGATGTGATTTTTTTCCCTAATTCTAATTTTTGAACCTCATATATACGTCTCTGCACTCCAATACAGTTGCTTTATTTCAGAATGACCCTTTCTTTCTCTGAATTGAATCAGATTCTCATTGTTAAAATGTTTTGTTTTCCATATATTTGTTTTCTCAGTCCCTGTTCTGAGTTACATTACTCTGGTCTACTTCATTATATTGTTGCCTTACTGATAGTTATATATGGAAAGGCAGCACAATGGTGAAAATTGCAAAGATTT
>JAOXJM010000019.1:60886800-60908381 GCA_026413425.1 Tringa solitaria
CAAGAAGGGTTCATATCCCTCAGCTTCCTTACAAATTTCTTGCTATTAAGCGCGTACAAATCAGCTGTCAAAACTGTAACATCTTTTATGTGTCACATCACTATGCTTTTGGACGCTGAACATGTGACTTTTTCCTTTTTGTGTTTTTCTACCCTAGGTGTTTCTCCTCATTTGTTTAGCCCTTTGCTCTTACTTGCTGACCAGTTCTTATGATCCTCATCTCTGTCTTTCACCACAGGTACATAATATTAACTGTGGTTCTGTATTTCATAATTCACACGGGTACACTGGAAATTCTGCTGACTTTGAAGAAAATGCAGCATCATCTATGAGGAGGCAAAGTCCATTATAAATAAGATGTATGTTTATTGTGTGATTGTTACAGCCACTCCAGAACAGAACAAATCTCCCATATGACCCAGGACTATCTGTTGAACCCTTGTTGATGTCACTGCTATCCAAATGTCCCTCAAAATTGCCCTTAGTGCTTATTTGTGTGCAGCTGAATTGACCCAATGCAGCCTTCTTCAAGGCATAGGCCAGGATGTCAGGAGCCGATTATGTTGCATATTGTAAAAAGAGAAAAGGCAGATATGGCTAAATGTGATGCCTGTTTCTTTGGAGACTTCAGAGTAGATTTGAAACAATTTATGTTGTTCCCTTTTCTTCACTTTCTATGGCTTCACAGAATGTCAGAATTTCAAACTACTGTTTTTGACAAATAATCTGGCATTAATTGTTTCTACTACTCTAAGAAGTATTGTCACATCATAACAGTCCTCTGCAGTCTCCACTCCGTGCTCTGTTTTACACTTCTCCCACGTAGTCAATGTGGTTCAAAAGTGTATTGCCAGCTATGGAGAAAGAAAATTGCCTCTCATGGAAGCTGTGTTTATTTTATGAGATCAAATGCTCACAAAACAGGCAACTGCAAAGTTACATATGCAGAGGAAAAGACTGGGATATTTTTATGAAAAGCAGAACTACTTTTCTTTGTAAGGATCTTTGATAGGGGTCCCAATGCAATCCTGCTGCCAAAAGGGCTGGTACTATCCTTGAAAACATAAATCGGTGAGAGAAGCAATGTCTTTTTACCTGCAGTTATCTGTGGTAAAACTGCTCCTAGAATACTGTGCCCAATGGTAATATGTGTGTTTTAGGAGGGTTCTTTAAAAATTGGAGAAAGTGTGGAAAAAAGCAACAAAAAATATTTTGGAGGAGTGTAGATTCATGTGATTGATAGTCTTCAAGCTCAGACTGCGTAATTCACCAAAAAGAAGGTTGAGAGGTGTCTTGATGATACACCTTAAGTACTCCCATTAAGGCAAAAAACTGAGTGATGAGGGGTTCTTTCATCTATCAGAGAAGAGAACAGGAAGAATCAGTGGCTGGAAGTCATGACCACATCAGTTACATTTGAAAATAAGGAACATTTATTTTTCTTTTTTAACAGAGGCTGTTAAATGCTTGGGACCATTGGTGAATCATCCATGTGGTACTGTGTACACAGTGAAAACTTATTAGAAAATACAGTTTGGCCAAACACAAATTATACTCTAACCAAATGCAAGTTAATGAGCTCAATACAAAACTAAGTAGATGAAATTTAAGAAGATCTAATAGTCCCTTCTGGCCTCAGTCTCTCTAAACTCTGAGTGTTAATTAAGTAACCATTTCTCCTGAGTAAGGACTTCAGTATCTAACCACAAAGTAAGAATTTATAATTTCCTACTGCCCTCTAGAAAAGATATTTGCCTGACGTGAGAAACACTGTATGCTGGCATGCTACAGAATTTGCATAGCTGTTCAATGCACAAAGCCAGCATGTAAGAACATCTCTTTTGCAAGAAACAAAATGAAAAACACTTGACACTTGAAAATTGCAAGAACATGATTTGAATGCCATTAGGGGATGTTCTCTCACATTTTTTGTTACAGGAGTCAAATGTGTAACCCAGGAACAGTGCTTGTGCTATGTTTGCATTAGAAAACAGAATACAGATCCCTCAGGCACTGTTTTTGCAGGAGATCCCGTGTGAGACAGAAGCAGCGGGGGGAAAAGTGAAGCAAAGTCTCTGTTTGACAGACCTTCTTCAGACAAGTATTTTTAACTGATAGGAGAAAAGGCGAGTCTACTTTTAGCTTCCAACCCAAAATCTGATTGCTCTGTAGCTTTCTGGCTGTTTGGCTAGGCCATTTTCTTTCCCACTGAGAAACACTCATAAAACTCATGTGGTTTATTTGAAGATTAGTGTGGAAAACATTGAACATCTGTCTCCTATCTTCTGACAGGCTGTGTAAAGATGTATTTCAACAAAGTGGATTGCAAAACTCATGATCTCAACTTGAGACATTTTATGGTGGTTATATCTGTGCAGGGAGGCATAAGTTTGAGAGATGAGTAATTTTCTTTTGAAACAATCTTGTTTTCAATTAGCCTTTGGGAGACCTCCCCTATGTATTGACATCAGTGCTTTTTCCTAACATGTCAAAATGAATCACTGCATTGAAAAGAAAACTTAGGGATACAAGTTGAGGGGACAACTGAGCTAGAAAACTGTACTGTAAAGAGGGATTAGGGAGGACGCTTCCATAGAGGTCCTACTCCAAATTGAGGACAGTTCCACATTTTGAATAGAAATCCTGAGCCTGGAATAACATGACAAGGGATTTTTGTGGATCATTAACCTTTTCTTCTGAATTTTTCCAGTTTCTCACATTAGGTTACTCTGTAATTTTAAAATCATAGGTTCAGATTTCCCAGCTTCAAATCATGTAAGAAAGAAAAAGATCCAGCCATGGAAATGTCATTTCTATTTGGCTTAGTTTGTGCTTTTTTCCCTTGCTTTCTTTCTCTCTCCTTTTGTCTTTTTTTCCCTACGTCTCAGGTCTTGGCTTTCAAAATGATCATATTTTTCTGTTTTTTTTAAATATTCTACATAGCTGTGAAGTGCAGAAGAAAGTATTTTTTAGGGAAAAAAAAAAGAAAAAAAGACAAGTTAAGCCTCTTATAAAGCCTTTTCTGAAATCACTTGGTTTCAAGTGTTCGGAATACACAAAATACTATGACTGTCAGTAAAATCAGAAGTGTTGGTGCTGTTTAGGTGCTTCTGCTTTTGTGCATTGTGTCTTGAATCTTTCTTGGGGATCAGTGCATAGTCTCAGAACTGACACAGCACCATTTGTCTTTACACAGTTTATTGCTGTAAATGTATCCAGAAGTCCTAACTCAACTTCTTATCCTTGTGTGTTCCCGGCTTCGTCAAAGCTTTGAAGGTAAGCCTGGATAGGATCAATACTTGACTTTCGGGGTTACATCATCCATTTCCATTTACTGAACTTTAGCCCTCTCTGAACACCTTCATCCCAGGCCTGAAATGCAAAAATACCAAGTTTGGGAAGGCACTGGCTAATGCTGAAGAAGGCATACATACCAGGCATTTTCCTCTGCAGGATATTCAAATTATTTTTAGAACAAAAGTCCTGAGGCAACTTTTGAAATCTAATCTTTTCGTTCTCTGTGGCTGAAGAACTGGATTGTATTCATCCAGCTCTCACACCACATTTGTGCAACATTCAGCAGACATAACATCCCCATTCACTTGCATCTGATTTTCCTGGCACATTACCCACAGTTTTCATCTTTTTAGTCACGTTTTCTTTATTTCTTGGAGTGACTTTATGACAGTGTTGTGAAAAGATATTTCTGAATATGGCGCTGTGGTACTGTTTGTTGTTGCATTAACTAGGACAGGTTTACACCTTGTTAATGTTCATTCTCCTTGTGATAGTATCCTTTCTGTGTAATTACTACATGACTGAGGAAGTAGGGGAGGGTTGGAATTTAAAACAGTGTGATTATTAAGTCACTGAATATACAGACTGTATACAGAGGTATGATTATGATCCCTTACCTGCAGCTGTTGGGTCACTGGAGTGCTTTGTATTGCAGTTCAGTCATAGAATCAATTAACAGTTTGGGTTGGAAGGGACCTTTAAAGGTCATCTAGTCCAAATGCCCTGCAATAAACAGGGACATCTTTGACTACATCAGGTTGCTCAAAGCCCTGTCCAACCTGACCTTGAACATTTCTAAGGATGGGCCATCTGCCACTTCTCTGGGCAACCTGTTCCAGTGTTTCACCACACTCATCATAAAAAATTTCTTCCTTAAATCTAGTGTACATCTTCCCTCTTTTAGTTTAAAGCCATTACCCCTAGTCCTATCGCAAAACAGTTGTCCCAATCTTTCCCCTAGGCTCCCATTAAGTACTGAAAGGCCACAATAAAGTCTTCCTGGAGCCTTCTCTTCTCCAGGCTGAACAACCTCTTTCAGCCTTTCTTTGTAGGACAGGGGTTCCATCCCTCTGATTACTTTTGTCGCCTTTATTTGGACTCTCTCCAACAGTTCCACATCTTTCCTGTGCTGAGGACCCCAGTGCTAGATGCAGGACTCCAGAACTGGATACATTACTCCAGGTGGGGTCTCATCAGAGCACAGTAGAGGGACAGAATCACCTCCCTCAACCTGCTGGCCATGCTTCTTATGATGCAGCCCAGGATACAGTTGGTTTTCTGGGCTGCAAGCACACGTTGTGAGCTCACGTCCAGCTTTTTGTCCACCAGTAACCCCATGTCCTTCTCAGCAGGGCTGCTTTCAATCCGTTTATCCCACAGTCTTTATTGATACTGGACATTGTACCAAAGTGCAGGACCATGCACCTGGCCTTGTTGAATCTAATGAGGTTCAAATGGGCCCACTTCTCAAGCTTGTCCAGGTTCCTCTGAATGGCAATCTTGTCCCTCAGGTGTGTCAACCGCATCACTCAGCTTGGTGTAATCTGCAAGCTTGATAAGGGTGCACTCAATCCCTGTCTATGTGACTGCCTATGTCACTGATGAAGATATTGAACAGTACTGGTCCCAGTGTGGACTCTTGAGGGACATCACTCGTCACTGATCTCCATCTGAACATTAAGCTGTTGATGACCACCCTCTGATGCAACCATCCAATTGACTACTCATCCACCTAAAAGCCACCCATAAAATTTATATCTCTCCAATTTAGAGACAAAAATGTCATGTCAAAGGCTTTACAGAAGTCCAGATAGATGACATCAGCAGCTCTTCCCTTGTCCACTGACACTACATAATAGAAGGTCACTGGGTTGGTCAGGGAGGTCTTGCATTTGGTGAAGCCATGTTGGCTGTCTCAAATCACCTCCCTGTCCTCCCTGTGGCTTAGCATAGCTTCTAGGAGGATCTGTTCCATGATCTTGCCAGGCACAGAGGTGAAGCTGACAGGTCAGTAGTTGCCAGGGTCCTACTTTCTACCCTTTTTACAAATGGTTGCAATATTTCCCACTTTTCAGTCACTGGGGACTTCACCTGACTGCCATGACTTTTCAAATATCATGGAGACTGGCTTGGCAACTACATCAGCCACTTCCCTCGGGATTCTGGGATGTATCTTTTCAGGTCCCATAGACTTATACATGTTCAGGTCCCTCAGGTGGTCTCAAACCTGATCTTCTCTTACAATGGGAGGTACTTTTCTCCCCATCTTGTGGTCCATCCGCTCGAGAGGTATGAGGACAGAGGTTGCCAGTGAAGACTGAGGCAAAAAGTTGTTGAGAAGCTCAGCCTTCTCCTTGTCTGTTGTTAACAGTTGACCAGTCTTACTCATCAGGGGAATATGCTTTCTTTGACCTTCCTTTTCTGGCCGACATGCCTGTAGAAGCCCTTCTTACCACTCTTTGTGTCCCTTGCCAAGTTCAGCTCCGGATGCACCTTGGCCTTCCTGACCCCATCCCATAGCATCCCTATACTCTTCCCAGCATACCTGTCCTTGCTTCCACTGTCTGTGCATCTCTTTCTTGACCTTTAGTTTGACCAGCAGGTCTCAACTCAGCCATGCCAGACTCTTGCCCTCCTTTTCCAATTTCTTGCATCTGGTGATTGAGAGCTCTTGGGCTCTGTGGAAAGCATCCTTAAAGATCTACCAACTCTGTTCTGCTCTCTGAAGGCAGTTTCCCAGAGGGTCCTATTAACTAACTACCTGAAGAGCTGGAATTTTGCTTTCCTAAAATTCAGGGTCCTGATTTTACTCTTCACCTGACCCACGTCCCTCAGGACTGTAAACGCCACCAGTGCATGATCATTGCAGCCCAGGCTTCCTCCTATCCTGACATCATCCACTTGCATTGGTGACCATCAGGTCCAGTATCGCATCTCATCTGACGGGGCTGTCTACTACCTGGCCAACAGAGTTATCCTCTATGCACTCCATGAGTCTATTGGAATGCCTATAGCTCACCATTCTACTTTTCCAGCAAATGTCGGGATGGTTGAAGTCCCTCAGCAGAATGGGAGCCTGTGAACGCAATGTCTCCTTTAGCTGTTGTTACAGGATGGCGACTTAAAACGCACTGGTGCATTTTGAAACCTAAATCAAGAATTTTGTGGATGGACTTTCCGATCTAAGGTTTTCACCAGGACAATATGAAACTTTTAAGGCAACACACAGTTCAGATTACTATAGTAATGGATCACCTGAAAGTGCATACATCAAATTCCTGTTTATTTTTGGAACTCTAAATGCCGTTACTGTTTTAAAAGTACAGACCAGGTCCACCCCTGCAGGAATAAACTGCACTTACTTTTGCTAGTAAGACTCCTGCTAAATCCCCAAAGAGGGATTTAGGTCTTATTGAACAATGCGATAACACCTCGGAGATGGTAGCTTCAGTTCAAGACTGGAAAGTGTAGAAGATATATTTCTGATTCTCCTACAGGTGTTGCATCCATAGGAACACCTGATCATTTGGTGTATTTGTGGATCTGCCCATTAGTAAAAAGATCATTTCTTGTGCCTTGTGTTATCTCTTTCTTCTTTTGACCACTGGGTGCTCTCTGCTGGAGGCATCCCTCAAATATTAGCTCCCTTAAAGTTTCTGTAAACACATATGGTTTTCATAATGATATTTTAGAATGAGATGATCATAGTGGTAAAAGCATTGCACAAAATCTTCCTTGTCACTAAGCATACCATAAAATGTACATGATTTCAGAGGAGGCAAGCAAGTAAAGGAAAAAATTGTGAGCTATTTTTAAAGGTCTGGATTTTAGTTTTCTGTTTCTTTTCTGCTATTTTAGCAGCCAGGACTGGAAGATAGCAATTGCAATGCTGGTCTCAATGCTGTGCTTAAAGCAGCTGGCAATTGACTTTAGCTGTAATTATTGGCTTCTTACCAGTATTTACAGCTGTATAGTTAAGATCAGTGCTTTGAACCTCATTTTGAGGGTTTATCTGTATTGTTCTATTACTTTCCTAATTACCTTTTCATCACTTTTATTTAGATCTTGCACTGAGATATAATTACTTGAAACCAAAAATTCTCTGTGGATTGATTTCCATAAATTACAAATATGTCATGTGCTATGTTACCAGACAAAAGGTCAGCAAACCAATTTGTTCACCTAGCAGAGTATTTGCTGGAGATTGGACAATGATCCTCTGTGAGAAGCTGACTGTTGCAATTCTTGTCTTTTATTCTAGGTAGAATAATAGCTAAGGCTGATAGTGGAACAGAATTAAAATACCTGTCAAACAAAGAGTTCAAAAATACCTAGCAGTTACTAGTGAATATTCTGTGAATGAACTAACCTTTGCAATAGCTGGCGAAATAGGAGCAAACACACAATTGTTTTGAAAGATCAGTGGCAAAGATTGATAATCCGCTTTTAAAATGTTTTAAATCTGCTCTGGTTATTACTCTCTTATCTGCTGAAAGCTTGAATTCACTGGAAGGAAACCAGTCATGTGAGTGAGGAATTCAGGATCAGACCCTGTAGAGACAGAAAATGATTTTGCTGTCAGCTGATTAACATATCTCTGAGTACAAGGACTGGGTTGAGAGGATATGAGTTTAGAAAGAATAAATTTGTTGTTCAGGCACTGGAATGGGATTCAATTTCCCATTCTGCCACTCAGCACCTCAGTTCCTGAGCTCTCCTGCTGTTGAATAGATAATAGCACATATTCATCCCCACATTTAGTACGTGCATGTACCTTGCCATGCACAGTGTGCTGTTGATCTTACTTGTCAACTGAATGGACTCATATAATACAAATGACAACAGCGATATCAGTAATAGTGGGGAATAGGGTTGACAGACCTAGTGAGGAGTAGAGCCCTGGGAGGTGGAGGTCTGCTCTGGCATCTGGCCCCTTTGCTCTCTACCAGCAAGAGATGGGCAGAAATGTTAGAGATGAGTGAGGAGAGGGTGGCAATATTCTGAGAAGGCTCCCAGGGTGAGTAAGTGACATCTGTGGCTCACCAGTGTCCAGGTCCGATAAAGCCACATGCAACCCCAGCACTGAGCTCTTTAGCCTTTAAGAGGCTTCCCCTCCTGGTCCATGCTACCTTCTGTACTGAGCTGTGGCATCAAAGTGCCAAAGCAAAATGCCCATGCAGAGCACAGACAGCTGAACAACCAGTCACAGTAGTTTTGCTGTTAAAATGCATTTTTGTATTCCAAATTAAAATATACAACACTCTTCACAGAAGGATTTCAGCTGTTTCTCTCCCGCATCAGCCCTTCAGCATTTAGAGGCTTCCTTTGTTTTATAAAAAAACCCAGATGCTGATACATAATTACAGTATTAATTGGCATAATAGTTGGATGTAGCAGCCTGTATCATGGAAAATCTTGTCTTCATGGCTTAAGTTCTGAGCTCAGAGTCCTGCAGAGCAGATCAAAGGGCCAAAATGAGCCTGGCAGTGGGGCGGCTCCTAGCTGGAGTGCTTTAAAAACCTTGTCTTGCTCTGAGTGACAACTGATAAAAATGTTTTCTAATGTCCCAAAAGCCTGGCACTGTCAGAGGTCTAAAGGATGGTGCTCTGTTAGTGCTATAGACCCAAGCACGGCCCTGCAATTGCTTCTGTAACAAGCAACCTGCAAGGCTGCCTCTGACGCCTCTTTGTCTTCCCTGCTCTGGTGAATCTTTCATGCGCTTTTCTCCATGGTTTTCCTCCCTCCTTTACTAATTAAAATTCTAATCACTCTGACAGCCAGAGCTAGAGGGAAAAAAAAAAATCATTCTTCCATGCTGGAGAAGGTAATTTCAAGGTGTTTTAGCTGCCAAAGAAATGAATGGAAATTAGACAAAGAAACTGGTTGTCAGAAGGGGATGAGTTAGTTGCTCTGCCCCCTTCTACTATAATAAAATATTAAACTTCTAAAGGAAAAAATAAAACAGGTTTCATCCTATGCATTATTGCCATATATTTAGAGATAATATAACCTGATTTACCTTTCTGAGAAAGGGAAGGTTTTGTGTGTGTTCGTTAACATCAAAATGATTTTCTTATATTGTAGTGAATATAGTGTCAAACATTTAACTTGGTTTGAAGTGTGATTGCTGATGATGTGTATTGATTGCTTTTGTGAGCTGTGGTTGGGAATATTCATTTAAAATGTACAGGAGCTTTCAGATACATATTTAAAATGATAAACAGTTCTTGATGCAGTGCTGTGGGTTTCATGCTACAGATATTGAGATATTAGAATTTATAAAATGTAAAATATCATGCTGTTCAGATCTCACCAGCTACTTTTTTTTTTCCTGGCTTGGCAGAAGTAATTCTTAGACGTACATATTTCTTCAAAGTGTGTGCTTTTGTAATGCTGTTTTATAACACAGAGTTGTGTTAGGAGTGAAAAACAAATACATCTACCATACAAATATATGGACTGAACAGATGTGCATATACTTGCTCACAAAGATGCATACAGACACACAGAGTGTGTATGTCTGCCCTCAGATCCGCTCCAGGAAAACCTCGTAATCAAAGTAAATTAAGTGTCTGAGAGTTTGTAGCAATTCAGTTGAAATAAATACTGCATCAGCTTTTACCTATTGCTAAACTAAATCCAAAGCTTACTGTGATTATCAGCAAGTACATGGTTCACTTCTGTTACTGCTGTTTTATTCCATCTCTCATAGTGAGATGTTAGAGGGTTTTGCAGAGAGTTACACCTCATAGTACTTAGAGCCAGTTTTCTGACATGTTTGAACCTTTTTCTCCAACCTCAGGATAAAAAGAGACAAAGGAGAAGATTGTATTTTGAGGGTTCAGATTGTATTCTGTTCTGCTATTTGTGATAGGACTGGTTTTGGAAAATGTGCAAATGCTTCTGCAGCCCCAACTTTGTAGTCAGAAGACGTGCAGAGTTTTGCATAGCCACCTTGCAGCTGTAGTTGCTTGCAGGTGTGGGTGTTTCAGAAAATGCACATTCTTCTCCTTATCATACTCCCAACCTTTTTAAAAACACACCATGACAGAATTGTAACACTTACTTCAGCTATTTTGACAAGTCTTCAACAACATTGCTAGAGACCATCATTTGTCTTTTACTGGCTGATGAAGAGGATCCTCTCCTCAAAGCTGTTTCCTTTTGGCTGTTACTCCCACAATGCTTTCTTCATTTACATCAGATTTCAATGCAAAAGTAGGTCCTAATCTTATCTTGAAAATGCTGGACTACTGGACATTTCCTCCCAGGAACAGATACTAAGTGACTGAAGTAATGCATGCTTGCTATAATCACTTTAATAAAATGCTCATGAGACTCTTGTCCAAATCCAGCTAGTCCCACTTCAACAGTTTCCTCAAACAGATGAAATTTTACCACTACTACATAGTTGAATGTGTGTACATATTATGTGTGTACATAATCAAGAAGTAGCAGTCATTGAATGTACAGCATAAAATGGTACTGAAAAATTAATTGTTCTTCATTTGTTCTGCACAACCAACCTCTTTAGCTTCTGAAGTTCTTTTATTTTCACTGAAAAAAAAGAAGGAGGAAATTAAGAGAAAAAAGTCATGTGGAAGCCCTCATTCTCCTCTGTGATGAAGTGAAACCAAAACAGAGAAAATGCAAACCTCAGACAGTTTTTTTCACGTTAATTTACAAACTCATTTTGTCTTTTTCCTTACCCTACCTTCTTTCCCCAACACAACATTTCAAGAATGGCCATAAAATATGTACACAGAAGAGAAACTGGGAAGTTAAAATACTTGGTTTCATAATCCCTCTTACTTTCAAATGAAAGTGCTTATATTGACACTGGGACTCCTTTGTTTACTTGGAGAGTTAGGTGATTCTGCCCTTATATGCAGGTTTTACAGGATGATGTGTGTAGTCATCTTTGAAAATGTCACTCTAATAGCCTATATTAGATATTGAGTGGGAAGGGGGTTAGATTATACCTTGATCCAGGACTCAACATTCCAGGTTAATCAGAAATTTGTGGGCAGGAGGCAGTGATATGTCTTAAACTGAAAATTACTGAAAGTTAAAAAAAACAAGACAAAACAACCAACTTGATTTCAAAAATTAACAGTGGTTCAGTAAAGTGCCTATTTTGACTGATCTGATTCATGCATAATGAGTTAAAAGTGTCATTTACATTATAATAAAAAAGTAAGCATAATAGCCACTGAGCTGTGGTCAACTGGCTTACCTCTGATATTACAATTCCATCTTCTAACAATAAATTTCCCCATTTCTGCCTTGGAAATCAAATCATAAATCCTATCTAAAGAGGGTTTTAATGCAAAAATAAGTCTTTAAGGGAATAATTATTTACCAGCATTATCTTCTTGACACTCTCAGCAACATGACATAGATGGTATGGATGACTGATGTCAAATACAAAATTTTATTACAATAGACCAGGTTTTCAGATAGTGTATCTGACACTTATGGAGTTTCCATGCCAATATCAAATGAAGATCAAATCAATTATATTTGCTTTATGGATACTGAGAAGGTAATGTGTTAAACTGTTAAAGGATAACTATACACTAAATTTAATTCAGCAAAAATGATGAGAGCTGCCTTGTTTTGGGAAAGGAGGGTTTAGACTCACTGAATTTCAGAAAAATCTTTCAAAACTCTTCGTTATCGTGGCATTCCAATGAGGTTTAGGGATACAGGAGACTTGTAGGGGTCTAGGGATCCTACAGACCTCTGGAGGTCGTCTTTCCCAGCCTGCTGCTCAGAGCTGGGTTGTGGCCCAGGGTAGGTCAAGTCATCTGTGGTCTCAACTAGCTGAGCCTTGGAAGCCTCAAGAGTGGAGTTTTCACTCCCTTTCTGCCTGGAAGCTCAATCTGAGTTTACAACTCCCTTTCTTTGTATGTGTGCCTGAACTGTGGCATTATAGGGTATTCTGGGTAGGGTTGCTTCAGTCCCTTTGATTGGAGACCTTCCACCTTTGTATAAAATAAATAAAGTTACTGAGCTGGAAAGAAGAAATGGATGTCAACAGTGGTGGTTAGGTCCTTGGTCTAATGAGTATTTAATTATTCATATACAAGGAGAGAACAGTTACACCATGGCCTGAAAGACATCTCCCCTTTGAATACCTTTATGGTCTATGGGGACAGCAGGATCTAAATGCCTTCAGAAAGAAGTAGGATTGAACCCATCCAGGACAAAAGCTCTAATCACTAAACTATTAAATAAAACAGAGTTACTACTACTCACTCCCATTCTTGGAAACTGTGTCATTTCATTGCACTTGCTTTTCTTATGAACTGGCCAAAAATGAAATGTTTCCCTGTGGGCAAAATGAAACATGAGCATGAAGCAGTCTGGGAGAAGTGGAAGCCAAGGAATAGCTTTCACTTTTTGCAAGACAGAAAACAAAGGAAAAATAGTACTTGAGCTTTATTTGAATGTATCACATGCATATTCTTTTTTTTTTCCCCATTTGTCTTTCCATCTGAAAAATCAATTACTTGCACAACCATAATCAGGGCTACTTCTATATCTGTATCCTCATAAAAAGAGACAGTTGCATAATGAATATTTAAAATCTGTCTTTTGCATGCCATGTGTAAGTTTGTCTCAGTATCTGAAGGGATGGGGAGAGAAATCTGTATGTCTGTGTCAAGTGGTGGTTGTGAGGAAGGATTTTGGCAGCATTTCACGCAGCAGTTTCTGAATTCTCTTTCCTTTCATTTCCTCTCTCGGCAGCCAACAAAATGGGTTGACACAAGGCGAATGCCTGCCAGAGAACTTTAACAGGAGGCAGTTTTTAATTAACAGGGGCCAAAGAAGGTGATAACCCCAAGGGTAGCGACGAGAAATTAACATGGAAAAGCAGTTCCACGCTTCCGAGGGTCCCAAAAGGCCATTCGTATTAGTGGTGTCTGTTCTGATTGAACCTTTGCCGTGTCTTTTTATTGATTCCCTTGTCAGAGCCTAACAAAAACACTGCTGGCCATCAGTTGTTTGCTCATGGTGGCAGCTTATGGCTCGAAACAGCTTCCTTGTAAAACATTCAGCATAGCAAGGTCTGTCATTGTGGTTAGCATTTCCCAGAAATGATTAATTTTGTTAGACCCAGAATAAAACTCAACAAAATTAAAGCAAAACCCTGCTGAAACGAAAGAAGTGCAGTCCACAGTTTCTCTCCAAGTTCCATTTCATTCTATTAACTGTTTGCCTGGCTTAGAGTAAAATGTTTTAATTATTAACCTTTTTTAAAGTGAGATTTCAGAGAAGATAATCATGTTGGCTGTTTCAGAAAGGATTTATCCATTTAGCTTATCTGGCACTTGTGGAAAGTATTTTTAAAAAATAATATCCTCTGGATAAATATTTCAAGTTTCTCTTCCTGGGATGAAAATGAATAATAAATAAAGCTTGTAAGAGCTTGAGGAAAAACCTGCCTAGCAAGCAAATATAAATAAGTTAAAAAAGAAATGTAATAAATAAATAAAAAGCTGACACCTTTATGTGTTTCAGTGCCTGATCCAAATTCAAATAATACCAAAAGGTGGAGGACATTCTTTTCAACAGGTCAGGAAAATCTATGCTTATTTTTAAATATTTCTGCTGCACAGTTGACTCTAAATAATAAAGAGCATAACTCAACAATATTTGAACAGCTTTATAGAGAACTGCCCAACATTTGCCTTCTTGCTTCTTAGAGCCATGGAAAAAGATTACCATTACTTCAAAGGGAAGTACTGTTCCTATTTTCCTCTTCAGAGTTGGGGTCTAAATGATGATGTTCATTTGGTTAACTGATTTATTCAAAGAAAGTGTGGTTATTCTATTCCACTTGAAAGACTGTTAGCCTCAGTCCTTCAGATGCGTTAACTACTTGAGTATACAGATCCTGTCCTTGGAAAAGCATGCACAGCTCCCATTGACTTCAGTGGTAATGATACCTTTTTCAGAGCCCAAAGTTGGCCTCTATACTGCATCCTATTTTTCTTCTGGCCCTCTTCACAAAAATAACATGATACATGCTTCTGAAGGCTGAAGATTGATTGTTGTTTATTTGCACTAATTGTTTCCCATATTTGTGCAGTGCACTTCACCAGGAGTGCACATTAATGCCAAAAAAAAAAAATTAATCTCATATACTCACTCACAGAGCCACTGAAAAGACCTGAGACAAGTGAGAGCAGGAATATGTCAATGAGCTTGCTGGGGAAAACCCCAGTGCTCACAGGAGCATATATGTACAATGAGACACATGCACGTATATGTAATATGTTTGAATGTTTCCTGTGAATACAGAAACTATAACTTTGTTTGCAACTGATGAGAAACTTAATGAAGACATAAAAGGCTGGTCCTTAATTATTTTATCTTTCATGCTCCTTTTCAAAACATCATGCCACTCACAAACCACTTAATCCATAAGTTCCCTTGGCAGGCTGCAGACATGCACTGGATAGTGAAGATCTGTAATCTGTTTGCTTTGACTACTTGCTACTCATGACTTCTGTTTAGTTGCCTACATTACGTTAGCTGACAATATTCTTCTGTTTTTTTGACAGAAAAAAATGGGAAAGAACACAATTAATAGATAGTGATGAACCATGGATAATCCATTTCTCAGATTGCTTTTGGGTGTATAATCATTAATAGTGTGATGCACTCTATTTTCAAGAGTCAAAAAAAAAAAGGCAATTTTGTACACTGATGCATTTGCTATTTACCAGGTTTGCACATGCAAATGTTTTCACAGGGAAAGTTTTTATGTTGTGCAAAACTACCATTTTGTATCAAAATATATGCAAGAGCGGCTGTGGATTTTGAGAATTACTTTTTTTTGGTGTTAGTAAAAACAGACACTGGGCCATCCTCAGATGTCTTCAAACCTTGTCATGGTTTAACCCTAGCCAGCAACTACAATTACAGAGCTGCTTGCTTACACCCCCTGCAGTAGGATGAGAAGAGGGAGAAAAGGAGGGGGAAAAAACTCGTGGCTTGGGATAAAGAAAGATTAATAGAACATTAATAGAAGAGGGGAAATAATAATAATTAAACAATAACAACGACAATGTTGTTAAAAGAATATACAAGATGAAGTCATACAACACAGGTTGCTCTCACCACCCAGCCCATCCTGAGCAGTGATGGTGAATTCCTGTCCCCAGCCAACCCCCAATAAACACACTGAGCATGACATCTGTGGTATGGAATGTTCCTTTGGCCAGTTTGTCCTGTTAATGCTCCCTCTCAGCTTCTATGGGAAGCTGAAAAAGTCCTGGACTAATGTAGACGTCACTTAGCAATAAAATAAAACTATGTGCTCTCAACATTATTCTCATACTAAAACCAAAACACAGCAGCTACTAGAAAGAAAATTGTCCCTATACCAACAGAAACCAGGACAAGCCTGTTCCTGGGACCAGTATAAAATAGGTTAACTTTTTATAATTTGTAATTCAATCACAGTACTACTATAGAAAAACTCTCAGCAAATCATTCTACTTAAACAGTGTCATTCACTACTGACTTTTATCAAGTTGATTATTAATGCCAACACTATTAGTATTACTATTATTTGTACTATGATCTGGAAAGCACAGCTAGGAAATGGACTAAGATCTGTTGTTAATCTCACACAATTGATTAAGTGTGCTTTTAAACACAGTGTAATTTGTTTGCTCTTTTTGAAGGAATTTTCACCCCCTCAGGACATGTTATCCAAGGTGAGTGTTGTCACTCACACTTGGCTTGCCGTCATTAAAACGGCAAAGTTATACAGCCGAGTATCAAGGGATCTTTGTTTATTTTTTATTTTTAGAAGAAATGGTGATTGACATTAAACAATAGGAGCATTGGTAACAAATAAGCCTAGTGCAGCTAGAGAGATTGCAGATATCAGCATCCATTGTACATTGGAACCCATAAGACTTAATAGCTACTGTTTGTTATTTGGCAACACATATCCTCAGAGATAACCCCCCTTTCAGCCCAGAGAAGAGAGAGCTGTTAATGTGTTGTACAAAACAGCATGTAGATTTTCTTCCTTTTTATTGTTTTGGTTTTTTTTGAAAAGCCTTTTCTAGCTTCTAAATAACAATCCTGCACAGTTTTTAGCTGAAAAAAAACATATTGCATCTGGGCTGGCACTGTTGTTTGTTATTATCTCTGTATGTCACCATTTAAGTCAAGAAAATGAACACTGAGAAAACATTATCCTCCTCTTCCCCCCCTCCTGAAAACAAATCTCAGAGAAAATACCGACAAATGATATTTTAATTAGTTTGACCTCTAAACTGATTAAATAATTATGAAACCTCTTCTCATTAACAACTGCTTCAAGTACTTTATATTCTTTCCTCAAAGTGTAGCAGTTCCCAGCCAGTAGCAGTGTGATTGATTTTTCTATATCAGATACGATGCTATGGTCTATTGTTTCCATAGCAAACCTATAGCATCTGTCTTTAAACTCAGGCTGCAGTCCTGCACTACCCAGTTATGCTTTATGTGACCACATCCTTCCATTGCAAGTATGAGTGGATTAATATTGATTTTTTCCTCTTGTCCAAGACTGAAGGTCCACCTTAACAGCAATAAATTACACAGCTGAAACATGAGGATATACTTACTCCTCCTTGGTCTTCATGGTCAAGATTATTACTTTGTCTCGAAACCAATTTCTGATGTTTTTAACCTACTATAAGGCTGAAGGTTGTGCTCAGGTTTAAAGACTTGTTTGGGTTATGTTGCCAATAACAATTCAGAATTTCCAGAAAATCTGGAGTCCCTGGTTCCAGTAACAGCTCTTGACTCTAATCACAAGTTGGCGAGAGTCATCTACCATAGTTTGCACACAGCAAGGCTTGGAAATAAAACAGTAAAGAACAGAATGAGAGAGGGATTGCCAAGCAGTGAGAATCAACTACTTGCTCAGAAAGAAAGTGAAATAAGGGCAGGAACATAGAGGTTAACAGAACAATGTTAAGTAGCAGAAGCATCACTTTTGGAAGTGTAAGGATGTACCAAATTAGTAAGATATACCTTTTATGAGCGGTGATCACATGCATGATGCTGCTGCCAAAGCCTTGTAGTCTGGTGCAACTTCTCACAGTTTCATTTTCCAGCCTTATTTGACTGATGAAGGGACACTTAAAATCCATATGAGATCTCAAATTTGCAACAGGGAACAAACTTGCAGAAAATTTATTGTTAAGTGTAGACAGCTGAAACACCAAACTCCTCCCTGTGTTCTGTATGATAGGTATTGTGCTACTGTGGCACTGGCTGGTTGTTTTGGTGATTCTAGGCGAAGTTTCATAAATATAGTGTTTATTTCATTATATTTTTCTTGTTAGTTTGAGGTATTTTTACAGGAGGAAAGAAATTTTTGATGTGCTGTTTAAAGATATAGTCCTCCTAGTCTGACAGAGACATATATGTAAAGCTTGAAATAGTAATATAAGCAGCTAAATATAGGTGTGGAGGGGGGTCTGGCAGCAACTGCAGGAGAGAGCTGTGGGTGGCGGGGGAGATGACTGGGAGATGCATGAAGGAGGCGGTTGCAGAGAAGAGCCTGGCCCTTCTGCAGCGTGAACTGCCTGGACTGCTCCACCACAAACTGATATCGAACAACAGTTTCAGGAGCTCAGTGTATTCCAGGTAGCATTTGAACAGTACTATAATAATATTTCTAACTCAGCAGACCATTTATAAGTGTGTTGAGAGGCTGTGTGGTTGCATTTCTAGAGGAGTTGAAGGCATTATTGATTTTGTTAGTTTATAGAAAGTATCGAAAATGTATAAAAATGGTTATCATATAGAAAGTCAAAATATTTCCAATCTGACATGTACTTACTGCTTTTTCTACTGAACTCCTCTCCTTTTTTTTTTTTTTAAGCACATACAAACCCCTCTATTAACCACCAATTGCATGGGGTCAGCAATACAGAAATAAGCCCACTTTTGCACCTGTTTATACCAAAATTATTCTGATAGCACTTGCTATTTGCAATATACAAAGTATTAACTACAGAAGGACTCAACCAAGTATTTCTTAGTAAATTTAAATTCTTCTGGTTAAAATAGCGATAGAAATAGCAGAACAATGATCATCTTGCCAGCTATGTTCTTTTACAGAGCTATAACTGTACCATGGAAGGATGCCTCTCATCACAGAGCATTGGCTAGGGATGATAAATCTCAGCTAGAAATGTCTCCAGTAAAATATGAACAACAGAGTCAGTAATCTTTATTCAAAGTATAGACTGGAAAACTATATTCAAAATATATTCAAATGTATATTCAATATATTCAAAACGTAGTTGTTGGAAGAAGAGCTGTCTGAAACCATGAGATGACGGTGGAAGTAAGCACAGTTTTTCTCCAAAAATGTGAGCCCTAATATTGCTAGAAGAAAAAGAAGCAAAATTGTATGTTAAGTACTGCAACAGTACTTTAATAATAATCTTTAAAGTAAAAATATTGAGCCTGTGGCAATTTTAAACATCGCAAAAATCATGTCCAAGCATATCTGCAGCTTTTCTGAAGACAGTCCTGAAGTTTTATCTTTTCTTGAAGGTTTTCTGAGTGGTTAGGTAGCTTAGACAGAATTCGCTGCCCTAACTGGAGAGAAAAAATCTTTTGGAGTTCAAATTAGTGAAATATGTGCATGAGGTAGGAACATCCCACCTCAGCCATCTCTCAATTCATTGGTAGATGGGAAAAAGTAAGTGAGAGGAAATTACCACCAATGTGAGGGGAACATGAATTTCTTATTCCGTTTTAGTGAACATGGAAGTAGAAATGTTTTGTAAACAAAATCACTTTGTATAAAGCTGCCATAGTTTGAATACTGCTAATGTAGTAAAGGTTTAAATTACACTGCCAAGCAAGCAATTTTCACAACATTTTATTTGATGTGTTTAGACTGACTTTATTTAAAATTATTTGCAAATGAGTTTGTTTTGTTTTTTCTTATTTGCTATCTGGAATTTTTTGACAGTGTTTTATGGGAAGAAACTTCATTCACTGAATCTCATGCAGATTTTTGACTGGGAGAAACCATTTGCATATTCATATTTGTTATGTGCTATGTGTGCTGCAGAGGTAGATAACCTTATATCCTAATGTGGTCTTCTGAAATACATAGGGAGGTAAGTGCTTTCACTTTTCTCAGGAAAAGGCTGGAGGTAATTTTTTCCTTTGTTTTTCTTCCTTTTTATTTTAAACAAAACATTCCTTATCACAGTGCCTGAGTGTTTTGCTCTAATGGCAAAATCTTAGCAGACACTATTCATGCCAAAGTAATTCAAATGGAACATTTACAAATATTTTCATTTCCTCATTTCCAATGGAAAAAAGGTATCTGGGTATTTTCACATATTCAAGATTTTAAAATATCTTACTGCCTGACAGGAGATAAACACTTGGCAAGAAACTAAGATTGGGTTACTAAGTTTGTGAAAAATGTGATTTGTGTAAGGACAAGTTTGGGGGAAGAGTCCTTTTTGACTAGGTCTATTGATTGTATGTAGGAAAATCAATGAGATTTGGCATACAACAAATATTTTCTAGGTCACGGATACTTATAGCATGATTTTAATGAGTACCTTCCCTGCTTCCTTATGAAAAAATGGTTGGTACTAGTAGTTTCTCAAAGAAGAGAAAAATGCTTTCAGTCTTTTTCTTGCAGGAATACTTCACTGAATTCACTAGAAATACAGTGGTTATTTTCTTCCCTGTAATAGCATAGTGTGATTATGAATTTGATTATTATGAAAAATCATTCCAAAGAAGGAGTCCTATTTGAAAAGTGATTAATTTGTGGGTTTTTTTTTAAATACCATTAAACAATTATTGAGGACAGTGTATATTTCTTCTATTAGATTACATTTTCTCTTAGCATTAGTAAATGTTCTACCTATTACTTATTTTATTGCATTACATAAAACTGCTAATATTTATAAGTAAAATTTAAAATGGAAAAGAGTTATACTTTATAGAAGCTGATTTCTCTCTGCAATCATAGTTTCGCAACATGTTCAACTATTTTTATTGTCATACTTGTTAAAAAAAATTAAAGCAGTAGTATGTCAGATAAAGTGTTACATTTTTATGTGTCTCATTAGAGTCTTCAACCAGTGAAAACCACAAGGCTGGGGTGGATGAGAATCATAGAATCACTGAATTTCCCAGGTCAGAAAGGACCTGTCAGATCATCTAGTCCAACCATCAACCTAACACTGGCAAAAATCATCGCTAAACTGTATGACTAAGCACTACATCTACCCATCTTTTCAATACTGCCAGGAATGGTGACTCAACTGCTTTCCTGGGCAGCCCATTCCAAAGCTAAATAGCTCTTTAGGCATAGAATTTTTTCCTAATATCCAATCTAAACCTCCCCTGGTGCAACTTGAGGCCATTTCCTCTTCTCCATCGCCTGTTACTGGGGAGAAGAGCCCGAACCCCACCACGCTACACCCTCCTTTCAGGTAGTCGTAGAGAACGATAAGGTCTCTCCTTAGCCTCCTTTTCTCTAGGCTGAACTCAGCTCCCTCGGCCTCTCCTCATCAGACTTGTTCTCCAGACCCCTCACCAGCTTCATTGCCCTAATGAGCCCTAAAGAGGCAATGCATGCTAGCACTTGAGGACAATGTGGACACTCATTGTACTGAGGGAGAAATCTATTGGGCTGTGAAGAGGAGCAATGTTTGTACTCTATTCCCAGCCACAGAAAGAAGAGCGAGAGGCTTATTGCCTCCACCATCCATTGGCTCTTTATCCTTGCACATCAGCCAAAGCCAACCCAAAATCCCTCAGAAGCCTTCCAGTGCTTGTACAGGTTAAGATGGTCTGCAGAAGAGTGTGCAGAATGATGGGCTCTGCAGCCTCGACTGGATGCTGAGGGCTGATCTCTTCCAGAGTCCCCTGTGGTCCTGGGTAAGCTCCTGCTTTATCATGCTGCCATCCAAAACATGGGTTAGACCGGGCATTTTTATTGCCTTAAAATATTTTCAGCCTCTATGAATACAGGTGACAATAAGAGTTCTTCATATTCATAGACTCAAAGCCATTTTCTTTCTAACTATGAAAAATGCTAAAGGAGTTATTATAAAAGCAGGTCCTACTATGTGTAGGAGTTCTGAAACATAGTATATCTGGTATTCATTGTAGAAAAGTATTTTTGGTGTATGTTTGTATGGAAAATGGAGGAAAATAGGTGTCGTGGTTTGGCCTCAGACGGCAGCACAGCACCACGTGGCAGCCGCTCGCAC
>JAOXJM010000019.1:60916580-60935574 GCA_026413425.1 Tringa solitaria
TTATTAATGGTAATATTTTTTTTCTTGCTTGGATTATCATCTATATGCCAATGATTCTATTATTTAAACAAATAATTATTACACATTACAATTCCATTTACTGCATGACAATAACAAATCATAGTTACAGCTTATTCAAAGTAAATTAGTTCTAAAACACTAATAAAATTAATTGCAAGATGTTTGATTGGAAACTAGAACCAGTTAAAACAGGAGCTCTTTATCATGGTCTTTGATAGTGCATTACTTACTGGAATAAAGCTACCAGCCTTAAATATCTTGGTGCTTGTTAGCAAACAAAGAGTAATTGAAACTTGGTTGCTAAGAGACATTATTTCTCATTGTTGACAATCATGATTTTCTTTGATTGCTGCTTCTATTGTTGTTCATTACACAAGTTAAATGTTTTCGTATAACACTATGAAAACATGCTTTGGATTCCAATTGTTCTATGTGATACTGCCGGGTCTGTTTAAAAAGCTTTGTCAGGATGGCATGCTCTTGTAAGAGTGGTGGTGTAGGATTTTCTGTTGTAGATGTACACTTTTGAAATGCCAAGGAGACATGAATAAAAGCTGTAATTGCAGTCGAAGGTTAGCAATCCTAGTGTTCTCACATACACTGTAGATGGAAAAAAAATGTAGCAATTCTTTGTTTGATGTCAAAACATCTTAGCAGCACCAGATACATTTTTCAGAGGCTAACACTGGCCTTTGAGGAAGCAATTTTAGTCAACTGAAAAGGGGCTTTATTTTTAAAGCTGAAGTACTTGATAGTCTTTGTAAGCTAAGCCCCACAAAAGTGTCTTTATTTCACCCCAAACCATTAATCAAAGTCCATAAAAAATGTAGCCACCTTCTAGAAGGGTATTCTTTGGCAACTAGAAAAAGTCAAAGCTCTTTGATTGTTGATGCAAGCAGCCATCTATCATTTTTTCCCACGAAAGCCTGTTTGATCAAATCACGTATCTGGCAGAATCTGCTTCAAATTATTTGGTGATTAGTTCGAGGCATGAAAAATTAACAGCAAAAAACCCACATACACTAGTTGGCTATTCTGACCCATTTAATAGGCAAGTTTTGCTTTAGGTCAAAAATAGAACCTGAGGAAATTACTTTAAAAAAAGGAAATGGAAAAAAAATTAAAAGACATTTTAAAAAAAAAATAATTGTAGTGTATGCGTATTCTGATTCTGGCAGAAAATATTAGGACATGGAATAAGTGCTGTATGATGAACTAGATGGATCAGGAGTTTTTGATTCTCCAGTAGATGCAAGATTTTCTTGGTAGAGAGCTATGCCATATCCCCTTTCCCTGACTTGCTGAGGAACCCTTCAGCTATAAACTTCTTCAGGGTGTCTGAGTGATGTTTACAACTCTAAGAGTCCACAAACGCAGGAGGTACACACTGCAACAATTTACATGAAATTTACATAGCAACTTACACCATAAATTTTCAGACTGGGAATGTATGGTTTGGAGAGATGCCAGTAGCAGTTCAAGGAGAAAGGAGGTATGACCAATTTTGTTTTGACTATAGTTTTTTTTTTTAGGTCAAGAGTTTTACCTCTGTGTGTCTGTGAAGTACCTTGAAAAATGAAGTTGGAGCCTGCCCAGTGCTACAGAACACAACTGCTATATACATCAATCCTTGTGATGTAAACAGAAAATATATCATAAAAGAGTGGCTTCCATTAGAAAGAGAAACAGAATTCGTGCACATACGTGTGTGAGTGTATGTGTGTATGATTGCTGGTTTCATGTGGAAACCCAGAATGGCAAAAAATGTTAACTCAGTTTTGGGCCTCTAAAGACTGACATCCCATGCTGAAATGTTTGAGGTTGATCTCTTTCACCTCATTTCCTTGTTTTGAGATATTTCTTTACTTCAATCGAATGATCTGAAAAGCTGGTTCTTTTCATTCATTTACAGAGGGATACCTTGTACTTCTCAAAATCACTGGGATGTGAGGTTTGTACTTAACATGTTAGTAGAAGAGGAATATTGCGGAAGTGCAGCTGATCTTTTATTTTTCCTCTGAAAGGGAAGTAACCTTTGCAACATATTGCAACAAGGATACCCTTTGTGTGTTTCCATGTGTAGTAAATACATGCTGATGTTGATACAATCTGTTTTCTTAATTAGTGTTTTGCTTTTGTATTTCATTTGCCTTAGTATTCTTTTGTTTCTTTGTATTAAGCTCCTATTAATTGGCTTACTGTTTAGGTACTGTGACTAATTCTTGGTTTCTAGTTTCTAATTTGATTACTTAATTAATGGTTTCCAGAGTTCCAGTTTGAGAGAATGATGGCAGTTGTGTAAATGCAATGTAGTTACCACTGTTTTTGAGTACTGTAGGAAAGGACTAAATGTCAGTCAAGCTCCTAGTGAAACATTGCGTATAAAATCATAGAAACCTAAAGCTGGGAAGCACAGAAATCAGACTTCATCCAGCAGTTAAGGCAAAATTTTAATGGGTTCAGATACCTTTTATGTGATCTGAATTAGTTTATTACATATTCAAAGGGAGTTTCTCTAATGGAGTTAGCCAGACTAGATGTCTCTTGAGAATCTCTCAAGTTTTCATCCCAATTTTATATGCATGGTGTGACTTTGCACCATGCAGAAATCAAGCTATAAAGTCTACAATCTGTTATCTGGGTGGAATTACAGAGTGTGTGGCTACCTAGTCTTTTGGGACTTCATTCATTCAAGAAGAAAAAGTGTATACATAAAATTTAGTCACCTAGTAACAATGAGAAAGGACTTTCTGTGTACTGAAAGCAGATTAGGCTGGGTCGGTGACTTTGTGGCACGTATTCCAATACATTTTATTTCAAAGGAAAAATGCCAGAGGTTTAGTGCTTTTGAAAATACTAAAAAGTCTACGTTGTATGATGAGCACAATAGGGGAACAGCAGTGACAGCACAGAGAGATTTAAATTTGTTTAAATGTTCACTTTTTCCATAACATTCCCCGTATTACATCATCCTCATAAAAAGTGCTGGGGTCTCACAGTAGGACATTCATGCTGGAGAGATATTTGTCGCTGTGGTGCACGTGAACTGCCTTTCAGACATTCAGTTGTGTATAGGGCAATGTGCTGAAGGAAGCCAGTTTGGGCAAAAAGGGAAGAAGTCTTGAGTTGGCCTCATTAAAATCGTCATCTCCTGCACAGATAAGCTTCACCTAACTCAGTATCGCTGAGCCAAATAAAAGAACACAGACATTGGTACGCTGTATCTATACTATAAGAATGATTATAAAACAAGATGCTGAACCAATATGATGTAATAGAAGGGACTGGTGTGAAGAGAAGGGGGCAGAGCACTTTTTATTAAGCTTTGCTGCATGTTTTGTGGAAGTTGGTGTCTACGTTAAGATCTGATCTATCTAATATTTTATCTCTGTGTGTCTGGCTGTTTGTTCTTCACACACGGTTTTTACAGGTGAATGAATGTGTGCAACTATCAATGCGGATAACACCATTATTTGTGTTCGTAGTCCTATTTTACTGTCTATGAGACCAGTATTGATACTTGCATTCTCAGTTTACTTCAGAAATGATCCCATTAAAATCAGCAAGCATATTGGTGAAATACAAAGGAAAGGGATCTGATGTCATGTTGATTGAGAAATGCGTGTGACAATTCACATGTTCATGAAAAAGGGTGCAAGCACACTTAAAGCTGCTACTGGTACGTGAAACAAGTAAGAGAGGGTTTTCAGTCTTTCACTTGAACTAAAATGAAGGTTTTTAACATCTGGACCCTCATCTACTTATAATGGTGTGCATGATAGTATCTGTGGGTGCTGGGTTACATTTACTGCACTTTCTAATTACCCATTACATGTACACTCCTGTAATTTCATTACACTTTTCTGGGTGGTGATGATAGGACACGTCTGAACTCTCTCACCCTCCTGTGGCTATGCGCAATGGCCTCTCAGTTCTGGTTTGAAAAGAGAGCTAATCCTCCAGCAAGCTTCATTAAAAAGAAAAATCCCAGAACCTCTTTAAAAAAAAAAAATCAGGGTTTTAAGTTTGAAACTAGTGCAGGGCATGGTTTAGAGTAGCTTGAAAATCTCACAATATTTATATGCATTTTATTCTGTGTATGCACACAACACACCATTTTGTGTCAAGATACTGAGATGTTTGAGTGTTATGAAAAATGAGACGATGTTCTGCTATGGACATTTGCACCTCTGTGTTCTGAGTGCAAAGTAGATTTGGCGTGTTACCAGCCCAGACTGGTAAAGTTTTTCTTCCTACATCGTAATAATTTAAACACCTATGCACAGCAGAAGATAAAAAAATTGTAGCATTGCCAATTCTGGTGATGTAATTGTGAGTTACATGCTATTTTTGATTCTTATAATACTAAAAGTAAGAAATTTGACTTTTATTTAGGAAACTTTTTAAACCTTACTATTACAGAAAGGTGCTTGATAACAGATGCAGAAACAGGCATGAAGTTTATGTTCATATCTCTTTCAAGCTGCATACAATGTAATATCATCTAACTATATGATTAATTTAGGATTAACAATTTGTTCAAGGGATAAGATGCGTCTTTGGCTTTATTTTTTATGATAGTTGTTTGTAGTGCATAAAATATGAGCCTGAGGCAATTAAAAGCAAGTCATTGAATGATATTCATACTGTTTTCTTTTACCCATCTTTATTTTAATTTTTCTCTGTTCCTACCACCTTTTTGTACCCAGTGTAGTTCCATACTCAGTGTTCGTTTCAGATCACTCAGTTGGGCTTCAGTCAGTCCTGGAAATCCTTCTGCAGATGCTTAAAGTTAAGGCATATGCACATGGATTCATGTTAGTTACCAGGTGTGGAGATACTACTTGGTGACACTGAAGAGTACAGGAGCTATTTTACCTACCAGTTATGTAACAAAAACGCCTTATGCATCTGACATAAATTACTCATTCAAATTGTGGAAGTCAGAACCTCCCACTCCCTCAAAGACAAATTCTGAGGGAATCAGAAACTGTGGGATACACAATATTCCATTGGTAATGCTTTGTGTTTCCACAGTTTCTACTTTCACATAAATCTTTTTTGAATACTGCTCATGTTTTGGGTTTCGGGTTTTTTTTAATGTGGCTGTAAGTTTTCATTTGCATCACATGATTTTCCAGGGGAATATAATTGATCTATTCCCCTTTGCAATGTTCTTTATTTTATATTCATTTCAGCTGCCTGCCTTTCTTCCTCCACCCCAATAAATTTTTTATTCCAGAATTATTTTCTCAGAAGCTTCCTGATTTATTGTCTCTGTTTTAAGGAAATGTATAAAACGATAATTGGTGTAGGCATTACTGCTTTCAGTTTACAATGTTACTATCTAACTAGAATGACATTTTACTGATAAATGGGCACTAAATCAGAAATTTGGGGAAAAAGAAGTCATTACATTTTTGTTTGAGAAAAAGATTTTACAATGCACCACACTTGCAACTTGTCAATGGATTATGAATTTTTAGTTGCAAGGGCTTTTACCCATAGTTAATAAATGCCTCAGGGTAAGAGGTCAAGGACAAAGACTTCCCTCAGCTGTCAATATTCAGGCAATTGATCTTCTCATTTTATTTAATCTCACCAGCCACTTCCCTTCCTTTCCTCTCCCTTCCCTCCTGCCTCCTTCCCCTTCCCCCCAGTCTACTTAGGGAAACTAAATGTCCCTGCTGCCAGCAGAGCTTAGTGTAAGTGTAATATTACATGAATCAAAGGCCCTTTAGGCCATGATATAGACTGGTAATTTATTACTGAAGAACAGAGGCTTTTTTGAAATTTCCTTTATTCAGGCAGATCACTGTGAATTAACTAGGCAAGAGGGCAGCAGGTGCTCTCATTAAATTTACAGTCACTGGCAGCAGACAGGGAAGTATTTAAAAAAAGAATATGCAGCTGTGCTGACACATGTAATCTCAACCATTCATAGACACACAAGATGTGCTGGGGTAGCTACACACTTTTGGTCACTGCGCTTAAGCTCTGCTGGACTGATGAACATTGTGCTTACAATTAGGTCCCTAAATTGCTCACCAAATTGCTTGGACTAGATCTCCAAATGTTGTGTGAGAAATAAATGAGCTACTTGGCAGGGCCGGGCTTAGCTGAACCTCCTGGCTGAAGTGACCTTGAACTTCAGAGAAGTTCATAGCCTGGTTGTGGTTTTGGCATTTCTCCACTTACCATTTTGTGAGTCTGTGAAAGAACAGCTTCAATAGATCTCTCCTCGATCTACACTCTTGGCTCAGTTTCTTCAACCATCATGTAGTGTTTTGTGTATAACTGGTATTTGAAACTAAGGAAATGACATTTTCTGCAGAACCAAACCTGTATTTTTCTTAAAGGAAAGCAAATTCTGGGCAAGGTTTCTTCCATTTCAATAATGATATCTTCTCAGTTTACCTTTGTAATTGTTTATTTAAAAAAATAGTATGGAAATGCTTGCTTTGTACCCTGAAGGTTGCTTGGAGAAACATTTACAAAGTAAACTCTTGGCAATGATCCAAAGCCCATTTAAGTCAAGGCTTCCACTGAGTTCAGTGAGGTTTACATCTGGTCTTTAAAACTTAGTTTTAGCTTTAAATGTCTGGTTTTTGTTTTCATTAATTTTCAAGGAAGTTGCACACACATGTCTAAAGGCACTACATTGACTAGAGTCTTATGCCTTGTTATCTAAGTTCAAAACAATCCTTGTGTGTGAATATACTGAAGAGTCAGTGCTCTTTACTCAAAATATGTTGTATTTGTCTACTGCTATGCAGCATATGATGTTTTTAAACTGCACATCGTTACAGAATTGTGCCTATCGTTTTCCTAAGTTCCTTTTGAAAATATTTTAATTTAAAAAACCTGAAAAAAGTTAGCTTGGTGGACTAGAGAATCTAAATTATGCAATTCATAATGTGAAACTACAAAGTAATATCATTTTCTTTTTATTTATAGACATTTTGAGTTTTGAATTAGCGTTCTAGCTTTTTTTTTTTTTATTTTGGAGAGCATAAATCAAACAATAAAGTATAGGCTCAAGTTTTTAATTCCCTTTAATCTTAAAAAATAAAGATGCTTCATATTGCATTTTTCAATATGTGTGACCCTTACAGCAAATAAAGGGAAATGTATTGCCACGATTCCTCAATATTCTTTCTATGTATAAGCTTCCTTTCAGGATTACAAGTCACCAAAGACAAATTCAGTCATCTGTACAAGGTTTGAAGAAGATGTTTCCTCTCTCTTGTTTTCTGTTTACAGTTTCCCTGGGTTCATAAAATGCTCTGATGCTACAGAGCTATGAACAAACTACATTGCTTTTAATAGAGCCATTTATCTGCTTTTGAGAAGATTAGCATGCAATCCCTAGAGACATTTCTCAGCTAATAAGAATAAAATGAATGCTACTTGAGCACCTGTAATCAAATTACTTTTTATTCCCTGAACCCTTGACAGACTCTGAAGTCTTGTAGTTTCCTAGGTGAGCATTTTACAGATCCTGGTAGTGTAGTGCTGGGATTTCCCTCTCTCTTCTCATACAATTTTCCCATTCACCATCCGTCATTACTTGAGAGAAAAGCAGAACCAACCATCAGGATGAAAATATCAGCATTTTGCAGAGATAAAGCACCCCACCAGCTGATCCTTTGTAGCTGTCACAGCCCAGTTTGCAGTGCTGGTGGAACAAGGCCAAAGTATTTTATATCTTGTTGATGTACCTTGCTACTGCAGTTGACTGTTCCCAGACAACTGTTGCAGCAAGACTGAAGTGTCTATGAAAAAAAAAAGAAAAAAGTTATTTAAGGAAAGGAAAAATATATGTACAGTAAAGTCTTTCACAGTTCAAATGAAAAGCAATGTGTAAAACTAATTCTGTGCAACATAACTTGGTTTTCAAGGAATTATAGAGGGTTTGAATTTAGTCCTGTGCCTTCAGGCAAAATTCAATAGTTTTAACTCAAAATATTTTACGTAGATATTCTAAGCTTGCTATGTGTGTATTTCCAAATGAAATGGGACCTTGTTGTCTAGCTTTGATTATTTTTTTTTGTTATCTCCACAGGATGACCTCTGGTTTTGTATTAAAATGACCTAGTGTGATACGTGGATCCATTTCCCAGACTGGGAAAGAGTAGTTATGTTTTGCACAAAGTTCACGTGTTATTCAAGTTGGAGGCCTATTTAGGTGACTAATAGGTTTATTCTTGGCCTTCTGAAAAAATGATTAGTCTAATTCACTGACTATATCTTCAATTAATATTATTGCCAATAAATTTTCTAGACTATTAGGAAAAAAGCCAACAGAACAGAGCCAGAATACTATTAGATAATAAAAAAAATGGCAAGATAGTGTATAACTAACTAGATGTTCATGTCAGGATGTCTCTTCATGGACTTCTGATCATACGTGATGCCAACTTGATACCGAATCTTTTATTCTCCTCTCACTCTCTGTAAACTGCCAGCATGGGATTCCCTAGCACTTGTGCTGACACTCACTTTGCAATGTCAATCACAGTGCCATCTCAGATGAAACTAATCAGAAAGATTGAGCTGAAAGGGACTTCTCCAGCCACCTTTCATTTGGTGAGGATAGCCTCTCATGGGCTGTTTAGAACAAAGAGAAAAGGGTCTTTTGCTACGAGTGAGTCTCATTAACACCTTTGAACTTAGTGTAGATGAAATCCAGAAATCAACTGTCTCTCCCTATAAAGAAAGAAAAGTTACATGGAAATGCCTCAAATGACCTGAAAACGGTAGCATAAAACAGGAACTAAAAAATCCTATACAGTGGCACAAATTACCTGAATCAATCATCTTAATACCAAATATTTTTAGCAATCAATTTGATTTCCACATCTGAGGCATGTTTTATAACTCCATTTTTATATGAGGTCACTAGATCAAAAATCTGATTAAACCGTTGCTAATTTGTGATCATTTTTTTTTTCTTTCTTATAATTGAAACCTTTTTTAAATTTAAGATGTATTCTGTAAAATGAACAGGAATCAGAGTGCATTACCAGCAATGAGCTTATTTCCATAAGAATGAAGTCATTATCTTACCGGCTTCTGAAAATTAATGAGGCCAGACTCATGCCAAAAGCCATAGAGGTCCTATAGTGAGGGTCCTTCTGCTGGGAAGCTGCAGGAAACCTTTGTTTAATGATTTGGGGTTTTTTTAAGGGAAAGATACTTTTTTTTCCCTTACTATTTTTGGCTAACTTGAGTTATTTTTCTTGTACTCTGGGTGCTACAAGGTAATACAAAACAAAGGGGAAATGCATTCAGAAATGTTGCATGGTCTTCATTAGGACTGAAAAAACTAATAGTTCTTGAAAACACACACTCAGTCCTAGAATGTCTTTTAAGGATTTAATGAATTAATACTAGTCTATGAACATCAAAATATTTTATCCTATTAATAACTCCTAAATGTTTATTTTACACAAATTAATTGGAGCTTAAATGTATTGTACCATTGATGAGTCACTTGTGGTATTGAAAACATAGACTGACCATCTTTCCAAATTTATACAGGAATAAGCATCATCAAAATCTGGCATATTTTTTCGTTACTATTAGCTGAAGTTCTACAGTGGAAAAAAAACCAGTATGTTGCAAACTACCTCCACTCTTTACAGTTTCTTACAGTTTCTTGATACTGAGACTCCTCTTATAGCAGCGACAAAAGCCACTGGCCATAAATCTTAACTGATTACCGTCAAATGCAAGTATCTTCTCTCAAAACCACATTGTTACACATCTGCTTAAACAGAACATTAACCTTTGCAATCTGTAAAATACATGGCATTTAATGCACCTTTACTGCAGAAGAGCTCATAATCTTGGCATATAGGTATCCAAAGGAATATCTGGCTTAGTATCAGTTCAGTTAGTTAATAGAGATCACTGTAACATTTGTTTTCACTGATAAGCTCTTCAATTCCTTAATGTAGAAGTGATTGGAGTTTTATTTGTTGTAAACACAAATTGTTTTCAAAAGCCATATACTTTCCATTATATTAATCATACAGATAGTCTAATTAAAATTTAAGAGTATCTTTTGTTTTGCTTTGTTTCTTATTTTTTCCCCTGCAAATGAATATCATGCTTTCGTGTCTCTTCCAGGGTTTTGCTGAGGAAAATAAAACGGAATAGATACACCGTTAACAGGCTGCAATGTAACTCAACCGAGAATGTGAACCACCAGATGGTCTCAAATCAGTCCATATCTAGAATGAGCATGCTGGCATGCGACACCTTCATGGTCCTTTGATCAACGTCTTCTTAATGCTGTGCTGCCTGATTGACCGCTAATGTGGTTCCACTCCACTAGCCAGAAGTCACCACATAACTTCTTCATTTTAACCATTGTTGTCTTACATACACCACCTGTGTCTAGTCTATTTCTTGCTGTCCATGGTGTCTAGCTTTTCTCTTCACATTGGTCATTCAGAACAGATATACCAATTTATTTACGCTATTTGTGTTTTCACAGTATTTCACTTTGACCTTTTTCTTTTTTTTTTTTTTTTTTTTCCCAGCTTCCCTAACACATATATAAAAATTAGGGGGTAAAGTGAAAGTAAAAATCATTGTAGTTTAATTAAGTTTTTAAGTTAAATCAATAAAAGATATATTTTGGCATCGTTTTAAGTTTAATTATAAACCAAAAAAAAAGTAAGTATATATATTAAAATTTTTAAAAGAAACTTATTTTAAAGGTGTAAGACGACTGAGTACATTAGCTAGATAATTCCCTGTGCTGTTTTTATGTGTCAATTTAAATACAGAAGAGTTCCAAAGAATTTTTTTTCCAGTTGTGCTAGGAAAACACACCCTTATAGACTCTAAAATGCAACATGGAAACCATGGTACCAGGAGAATGTGGATAAGAAAGCAGAGGCTTAATTGAAACTCCAGACAGGATTTTAGGTTCCTGTCCAGGAACATAAGGATAGTCCTATTTTTGTACTCAGGTTGAGTAAGTCATATAAGAAACTAAGAGTGTAAGAATTGTAGGATTCAGTGGATTGGAAAGGTCATATTTACCAGATGTGGAAGGGGGAGGGCAATGGGGGAAGACAGAAATGAAGCCTTACCTTTAAGCATATACCAGGACTTTAAAAACATGTTATATCACCATGTAACCAATGTGAGACAACATGATGATTGTTAAGCAACTAAAACTATTTTGCTTTTTCCCAAAACTTGAAAACATGCAAACATATTTTCTTAAAAATCAAATAAAGCAGTTGCTGACACAGTGCTCATGTTATGAAGTTTTAACTAGCTGAAGCTATTAAAATATGTACTGAATTCTGGTGTTCATACTTTTATTTTTTTTTAACTGTGATTTAAATAGATGCTGTATGTCAATGTCTTGTTCTAACCCAAATACATGTGTTTAAATGCACAATTCTCAGGTTTTTAAGTTAGCGCAGGTGACCAAGAAGTGTCTGTCTAAAATGAATAATCAGTAAATAATCTGTACTGTGACAAAAGTAATGTTACACTCCTTTGGTATGACTCTTTCTGTGAAAGAAAAAGAAATTTAAAAAATGGTTTTTGTAATTCCTTGTCTCAAGGGACTCTGATGAAAGGAAAAACAGCTCCTTGTTTTTCACTCAGACTTCAGTTGAAGCTACCTAACAAACGCAAACTGCAATTACCTTGATTATACTTGCCTAATGTTGGTCCATGAAGACAAAAATTTGAATGGCTGTTTCTTTCTTTACAGCAACTCTTATTTCTCTGGAAGATAAAATTAATGAAAACAGACTGAGTTTTGCCTAGTGGATGTTATCACCTTGACAAACTTTGAAAACTTTACCTCTATCCAGTGCTTGCACAAGGCACAGATTTGGTGTGAAGGCTGAGGTGCCTCACCTCTCAGTGATGACTGGTGAGCAGGGGACACCTCTGAGTCCTTACCGTTCAAGTAGAGGCCATCTGTGGGTGTCTGTTAAGCATGTGTTGGATCTTATCCAACATATGCACATATGTGTGATGAAAGATACCCATGCACAATTTAGCCTGCATTTTATAAAAGTATGTTGCTAAGTAATCCTTTCTGAGAAAGAAGATATTTTCCTTGGGATCTGGGGAGACTGTTGCCATGTACGTTGATATATCGAGTAAAGCATTCATTGAACATTTACAGGTGAGGCAAGTATAAGTCCTATCATGGCAGGAGATTGCCTTGACTCTATTTCTGCTGAGGTGGTGATGTTTCAGGGGGCTGTTCTCATACCTTTGTTTTTTATTGGCCTTCTTATTCCCCAGCATTGTGAATAGTTCTCTGCAAATTGAAAAGTGTTCACTGTAGCACCAGTTTCTGCCGTGAGTTTACACTGGACAAACACCAGCAGTGGTGTGCTGGAATACATACACCTAACCAGGAGTGATCTGCTCAGCACAAGCCACAAGCCATTGTCTTCTTAGCATACAAATGTGTTCAGAAGGAAAGTTTGTTGAGTTTGTTAAGGTGTCTGGATTGTAGTTCTGGTCACTCATCTCTCTTTCTCTATGTTTCTCTTTCAGTCCCTCTTCCCTTACCATTTTTTTTGGTCTTGTTATTCCTTCTGCTGCTGCCATTTGTGATATTTCTGGTAGGTTGTCCTGGAAGTAGATGTAAGTCTTACACATCTGCCACATGTGCAAGTGATGTACTAGCCTATTAAAGCCTTCTATGGCTTTAATAGAATCCCATTAAATTTAACTCTTACTGTGACAGGGCATTTTTTCACTTCGGTTGGTGTGGTATTGTGGCAGGGTGGTGTGACTGAATTTCTGCTTTTTTCAGTCTCCCACATGAATCTTAAATGCTCCCTGGCTGACTGATGTTTTTGATCATGTTAGGCCCCCATACAGAGTCTGTAGCATTCTAGTTACAGACTTCTACTCCAGAATGGATTTGGCATCTTTTCTGAGAGAGTTTCTGTTCTCAGTGAAATCTCTCTCTGATACACACACACACATATATATGATAGTCTCCTGTACACTCATTTCATCTTAATAGCATCAGTGCATCAAGGAAGCAGATGCAGCTCCTCCTATACTATCTGCCAGTTCTGACAGAATGATGGAAGCGAGACCTTTATCATAAATGTACTGTCTTTTTTTATAAAGATAGAAAATAAACCTTGATGTTTTATTTCCCCTCAAATTATTTCTGGTCCCTGCCTTGAAGCCAGCACACACTTGCTTTGATTAATGCTTTTTATCAGATTGAGGATCTTTTATTCTTGTTCAGTTGCCATATTTCTGGGCCACAAAACTGTTCTTCATTCAGCTGTATACACAAAAGCAAAGAAAATAGAACTTGAATACTAGTCTGTTCTGTGCCCCATGTCAGGACAAACTATACCAATCTGTTTCAAAAACTCTCCAGTGATGAATATTTGACAATCTCCCCAGGCAATCTGCTCTAGTACTTCACCTTCCTTACCCTTAGGAAATTTTTCCTAATCTAATCTTATGCTCCCTTATGCAATTTAAGTCCATTGCCTCTTGTTCTAACTGCAGTTGATGTGGAGAACAAGGTATTCTCGTCTCCCTTTCTGTACCTCTTTTTTATGTATTTGAACTGCCACCATGTTCTCCTATCGGTTTTATCTTCTTTGAGCTAAGCAATGCCAAATCTTTTAATCTTTTCCCACAGGTCACGTTTTCTAGACATCTGATTACTCTCAGTTGCTCTCCTCTAGACTTTTTAACATTTTTCCTTTAAGGACTTTTTGTGGGTTTGCTTTCTTCCACTATGACACACCCCCCCCAAAAACATACACACACCCTTGTAAGGGGAGGCTGAGGGAGCTAGGTTTGTTTGGCTAGGAGAAGGTTGGAGGGAAGTAGTTGCTTTCTTCAAAAGCCTAACACCGTATAGGGAACAGAGAGCCAAATTCTTCTGAAGTGCCCAGTGAAAGGATGTGAGGCAATGGTCACAGGCTGCAACAATGGAAATTGTAACTGAATACCAGGAGTGAGAATGGCCAAGCACTGAAACAGGGGCACTGAAAGGCTGTGAAACCTCCATCCTTGAGATTTTCAAAATTCATCTGATCAGGATCTTAAGCAATCTAACCTAACTTGGAAGACAGTGTTGCTTTGAATAGAGTGTATGGCTAGATGACCTTGAGAAGTCCTTTCCAGCCTAACTTATTCTGTGAATCTGTGTTGCTTAAAATTGATCATGTTACACTGAGCATTAGTAATGCTGTAGAGGTAGAAGGTGAGAGATAAATTCTGTAGTTATAAATTATAGTCCTGTCATGTATCCCCAAATTATGGTTGGATTTTTTTGAAACTTTATTGAGTGAAGTTCACCTTATGATTTCACTATAGCTCCAGACTAGCCAGCAGGACTGCTGCCCAGGAGGCTTTTCATTCCTACTTTATTCAGCTAACTCTTTCCATTTAACCCATCTAAAGCTTCCTTTCTTTTTTGCATTCCTCTTTCTCTTTTTCTTTCATTCAGTTTGTAAGGATCCTTTCAGATGTCAGTCCTTCCCTTAAGAATGTTTGCATCCCCTACCACCCTGTTTAGTATATGGTAAATTTAATGAGCATGTTTTCTCATCTAAAAAATTAATAAAAATGTTGATGTTACAGGGTAGAATATATTGCGGCTTTGGTAAATTCCTTTTTTAAGACAGAGCACAACTGCTGTCTGAAAACAGTTTTCTAATCATTTTTGCATCCACCTTAAGCAATTTCATCTCTACATGTTTTGCTAGCTTGCTTATGAGCATGTTATATGAGACGGAGTCAAAGGCCTTACTTAATTAAAAAGATGACATTTTCTGCTTCTGCTTTACCCATAAGGTATGTTATGCTGTCACAGAAAGAAATTAGATTGGTTTGACATAATTTGTTCCTGACAAATCTTTGCTGACTGTTGTTCATCTCTTTTTCTTGTCCTTTTTTTTTTTTTTTCTTTTTTTTTGGGGGGGGGGAAGGGGTGGTGGGGTGGTATTTTCTGATGACGCAGGCAAAACATGTGGCTGCTTCAACATTTTTCTTCAGAACTGAAACTACTTATCTGCACTAAAATTTTCCATAACTTCTTTTTCTTTCCAAACTACCCAGATATGCCTTTGCCAGTGTACTTGTGCCTTTTCTGTCTCTGTGATTTCTTGCAGATCCCAGATGATGCTGCTTCCCTTAGAAGCCAGAAGGTTGAAACACGTCTTGACTACATGAGAAGTCTTTAATTTTTCAGATAATCTGTAATCTTTTCTTTCATAATTTCTTTCATAATTTTATATAGGTATAATTTCTATGTGTTTTCTGAAATCCTGCAGTTCATTCCTCTGAACATGTTGATTGCTGAGCTCCTGTGTCCTACCTTAATTATTATTAGAAACCGTCAGAAGGTCTGTGTCCCCTCAAAGCTAGGACTTCCTTGCTTTTTAAGACACATCAACATTTTCTAAGTCTTTTCTTCTAATCACATCACTCTTCCTAACAAATGTTTCTTAGTTCAGTTAAATCACAGCTTCCATCTTGAATTAATACTTATGTCTCTTCTTGATTGTTTTCCAGTCTTCCTGTGTCGGTGCCCAGAAATCACAAACATATAATGGTGAGATGGTCCACTGAACTTATTTAATTTCTATGATGCTGCTATGAATAACTTTATGTTTCATGATTTAAGGGACTTTACCCATACTGTTGCACTTTCTTGTTCCCAGTCCATCGCAGTTGAGGAGTCTGTTCTGTAAAGCTAGTGAATGTCATGCAAAGATGTGTAAAGCCTTTTCATGACATAGAAACCACCCTCCACCAAGGGTTTATGGAGCTTCTTCCATGTCAAGGATACTAAAGCCCTCCTGGTGAACCATCTGTGCACTCCTACTTTCATCTGCAGGATGAATCTGTCCTGGTCTGATCCTTTGACCCTTGATGGAAGGATTAATGAAAATACCATCTGAGCCTCTGACTCCTTCACCTCTGAGTGAGGCTCTGAGCCTCATTGTCACTTTTGATCTGTTTAGAGGCATTCTTGGCAGTATTGTTAGCATTCAGGACCTTTGTTGTATCACATTCACTTTAATAACATATGCTATTGAATAACCATTTTGGAGGGACCCTCTAAGAATTTGTCCTTAGCCTTTGTGCAAATAATTATCTATCCTTGGGCACACTGCAAAATCTTTTTTATATGCAAACACTATTGCAAGGTATTCTTTTTCAGTCTGGTTGAGTTTATGCTTTGTTGAGGCAAGAGCCCTTCATCAAAGAGCCAAGACAGTCTCTTTTCTAGTGGTTGTTCCTCAGTAGTTCCTCACTGCCAATATATGGTACCTGGCTTGTTCACATCATGAGATGTCAAGATGTGATGGTGATTAGTGCTGTGGTATGTGACACAGCTGTGCATCAGGGAAATTTGTAAAACTTGATTATCACTTGATTTTCATTTGTAGAGACGAGCATCAGGAGTGAAGTCAAAACAGAAAAGTCATAATGTATCCCAAGGATAACATTGTACTTACTTTCAGCATTTTTTTTTTCATATTTTTAATCAATTTCTTTTCTATTTCCTGTCTGTAGCAAGCAAATATGGGAATGGCCATGCTACACCATGGCTGAGAACACATTCTTTTCACAGCCATGATCCCAGTATACTTGGTTACAGTGCTGACTTCTGCACATCCTGTACTTACTGCTTGCTGGCAATCAACAATTATTTGGCTGTAGGTTTCAGAAAAAAATCTGTCTAGCTGCAAGTGTCTCTAAGTTGTAAGGCATCTGTTGCTGTGGCTTTTTAACTATGTATTATTGCCAATATTTTTCTTTGATATTAAGTATACAGAATAGAATGCATATGAGTTTTTCTCCAGTGGTAATAATGATGTCAGGGAGTAGGGATAGAATACTTAATTAGTTAATTATCAAGGTTGAATTAATTTAAGAAGATTTCTGGATCAAGAGGAAGACTTTTAATTTAAGGTTTAGACAATTCTGCGGCATTTTCCCAAACGAAATAATTTATTTCAGAAGTGCCAATATTTTTATTTTAAATACTAGAATAATTCTTTTAATTAAAAGAGTTATTATGGTATTTTTTATTTCAACATAGCTTAAAATGTTAAACAAAATCAGTAACTTAATCTTGAGCCAGATAATGTTTCATTCCTTCGTAATAAAACTACAAATTAGAAACAATGTATGATACTTAAGGATGCAGAAGTCCACGTTACTATAACTGAGATCTTTCATGTTCAGATGTCAAAGGAAATAAAATAGAGACTGGTTATAAGATGCGAAATAGAAGTGTTCGATTTTTAGGGTATTATGTGGGAAGAAGGGTGTATGATCCTCCACGTTTGTTGGAAGAGAAACCAATTGTGCTAGATCAAGAAAACATGAAACTAGGAACAAATGAAACTGAAAAAAAAAGTGACTGTAGTAGCTGAATTTTGAACAACCTACAGTTCTCAAAAAAAGTTCATCCTGTTGTTTCTGAAGGGTGGTGGAAAGGTCTGCAGGGCAGGGACCAGGGACTCTGGCTGCATTAACTGGATTGGCAAGAAGGGAAAGCCGACAGATATGTCAGAAACAGCATTGCTTGCTTTGTGATAGGTGATGCTGAATAGCTATGGAGCAAAGTTGTGACAGAGCACCAGAAGACAGACACCAGGAAGTATGCTAACAAGCCATCAAATTGCACTCAAGAACAAGATGGCAGCGTTTGAGTTGTTTATATAGATATGGAAAGAAGAAATCAACTGGCATTACTGTGATTAAAAATTCAGTCTGATTGACATCTAGGGTTCCATGTGGCCAGAATAGAAGCATCCCAAAAAGGTCTAAATGTTATTAATGACAATTTGCTAACCTAAAAATAATTGCATTCAACACATGGAAACTTAGTCTTCAGCTTAGCAGATCGACATAATGGATTTTTAAAAATTGTACTTGTTTAAAAGTTGTTGCATTTCTGTTGTGCAAACAAAATGATGACTGAATGCCAGTATTATTTTTTCTAAATAAAACATCTGCATGTCTTAAAGATGAAAAATATGGCTGATAACTGGATCCTGTTACAGAAACACCATATTACATGCTCCCAAACTACATTTTTGGCATTGAAACAAAGAGCAATACCATTTAAACTACAAACTAAGAGGATGTAAGTAAAAATATTAGTTAGGATTGATCATTGAATGTTCAAAGAACATATAAAAAGTAATGAAAATACACAGATACCAATAGAGGGAATTATAACAAAACTATTGGAACAAAAGTTGAAATAAAATCAAACTGTGTGTTTTAAGACTATAAGGATCAAAATGAAGCCTAAAAAATGTATTTATTCACTCTCATATGGAAATGACGGGATTGTCAGTGGTAAAGCAGAGGAAGTGTTCAATAAATGTTCTTATATTGCAACGAGGTATGGCAATGTCTGGTGGTATTAGATAATACTTTTCCCCATTCTATGAGTAACCCTGAAGGATGTGAAACAGCTAAATTATCAGGTCAAAATTATTTGAAGACCTTTTAAGTATGCAAAACAAGATTGCTCTAAAGAAGCTAGCTGGTGACCCCTCTGATCCAGTAACACTGGTTTTCTATATTTTTTGAAACATGGGACATTCCACAGATCTGGAAGGAAGCTAATGTTAAACCAATGTTTTTAAAGGTGCTTTTGATGCTGTGTATAACTATGGGTCTACCAAATAAAATAACAGAATTTTGGTAAAGTTCCATCAATAATTAGTAAAGAATGAATAATTAGTTAAAGGAAAGTAATACAAAAATGAGGAAATTCTTATTCCAGTTTTTTGAAACAGTTTTGATCATGGCACAATGTTAATTTTTTTTCTTTTTTCACTGTTTTATTTATGACCAGGAAGATGTTTCCCAAGTGTGACTGTTAAAATATGCATAAAATATGTTAAAATATCCTGAAGAGGATGAATATTATAAATTGATTAAATTACCTGTGCTCCTAGAAGAT
>JAOXJM010000019.1:60941046-60973272 GCA_026413425.1 Tringa solitaria
CCATCAAAAGCAGTCAGAAGGGTTTCCAGCAATTTTGTCATTATTACTTTGGCACTGACTCCAAAGAGCCTGAGGAAACCCAGAAAGATGTCAAGTTTAAGAAATCAATAGGATCTGAGGATAGATACCGAGAGAAAAACTAGACAATGAACCTGAGGAAAAAAAAAATGTCATTCTTTGTTTTTTTGAAGTTCAGTCCTATCTTTGTTTGTTCAATTTTTAAAGAGGAGGTAGGAAATGTTAATGAAGCTTCTGCATCTGCCCAGCAACCTTTTAGTCCCATGGCTCCTCCTTTTGTGCACTGCTCTACTAAGTGCTATGTCCTGTTATTTGTCCCTTTCGTGTGACAAGGAAGAAAGTGATTACATAAGGTTAAAAAAACCCCAAAACCTTAACTGTGGGAAAGATGGAAGGAAAGACATTTTTATTCATTTTCACACAGGCATCTTCCCATAAATCACGGAGCAACTTAAAGTGGTTTCAGGTGAAATGCAAATATCTAAATTTAGCTCAGAGTATGTGATTTTTTTTAGCAGCTCATGGATGTCTAGACTCTTTTAGCCTACCCAGGGCGCATGTATTCCTAAATTCTGAGTCCAAAATATGGTCTGTCATTCTTTTATATGAAATTTCTCCCATGTTATACTATTGAATAAGGCATGCCTATTAGTTGCCTCAGAAGAGAGGGATTGGTTAATTTCTCCCGTTCATGCCAGTTTGGGAAGGAGACACTGATAGCTTACTGTAAATGACTTCTATGGATGAGCTCATGGATAAAAGGATTGTGAAGGGAGCTTGTGGTTTTACTGAGTAGAAATGTGATGGAATTTACTTGGTCCTTCAAAGTCCAAGGCAGGCTGGTAGACAGTTACAGTCAAAGCAGGGAGCTTCACAGCCACTGCTTGTCCCACGTAACTGCATTAGGGTGCAATATAAACAAGTCTAGTGTGAGACATGTAGCAATAGAACCATCATCTAAATTGCTGAAATGTGTATCTTGGAGTGTGTTATGCTCTTGTTTTAAATGATCCAACAGATTGTGGTACTTTCTTCTAAGTCTTTGGGGAGGCTAGACTTAGATTTCAGAGCAGGAATGTTTTTTTCTGATATTCAATCTACATTTATATTGGCTTTCCTCCATCTTCTGACTCACAGTTATACCTTCTTGGACCAAGAACCCCGTGTGTCTCCATACCACAGACCACCGTGCAGTCTCCTGTAAATCTTGTTTCCTTCTCTGTATGATAAAGAGGAAGAGGGGCTCAGAGGATCACTCATAGTCAGTCCTTGACCTGGGTAATTCTGATGTCTCCCTGGTGCCTGCATCCTGCAGTTAATCATAGCAGCCACTAATTGGTATTTAGCTGATCTTGCTGCATTTTAAGTCTGTGGAAATGCTGAAATTGATTTCCGTAGAAGAAAGCTCAGGACCTGTGTTTTTAATCATGCTGCTCAATCCTTTATTTATGGAAGTTCTCTGAACTTTCTCTGACATGTTAGCAACTTTCTGTTTTATCTGAGTTGCCAAGAAATGAATATTGATGTTTGAGTTCAATCACACCACTGCTATACACAGGACCATCACCTCTTGCATATGAGAAATGATGGCTTTTTCATACAGTTTCAAAAAGTGTATTGGTCTCTTTCACCACCACTTTTCTGTTACAAATTCTTTGCTAATTTTGAGTTTCCTATTAGTCTTGTTGGGCTCTTTTACCTTCACTGTTTTGCAAGTGTCTCCCTCCTGCTGAATATCTGTTTCAATTTATTTTTCCTCAGACACATTAACTTGCTTTTTTCACATTGAATCTCATTTTCTTACTTCCTGCCTATATTTTTGAACCCTCTAGGACACTTTGTTTTATGATTAAACAAACCTGTTCATGGGCTCCATGAAAGAAGAGATCGTGCATTTGTAGGTTTATTTTTATTGAATCATAGTGAAAATTGCACCTTGAGGGAGGGCTTTATTACATTTAACTACTTAGACAGGATTTATTAAAATAAACAGCACAGGAGTCAAGACCTTACAGTTGGGATCTCATTCTAAATTGTGCTTCAAAATATATATGGACTTGGGGGTTATCTACATATAATTCCTCTGATTAATGAAGCTTAGATCAGCCTGGATTAGTTGCTCATTATGGTGGGTTCAGATACTCCAAAACGCTTTATATATCATGGATTTGGACAGGTTAAGTGTGGAGAGGAAGTTTCCCTTTTCAAGGCACCTTGTGCATGAGACCAATAATTAAAAGCATCACATAAGAAAGAATTGACCTGAACCCTGTTCTCTGCCATGATTAAGGTGATTCCATAATTTTCCAGGACTTTGCTTTTTTTTGAGAAGTCTTAGTTTTTGTCCTGCTGAACTGCATAGGGAAACTCTAGCTCAAGGCCAATTAGGGGTGATGCAATATTGGTGGGAGTTGAGGGAGAGATGGATTTCTGCATTGAAAGTGTCTTTTATCAGATCATAACTCTCAACTTATTTAGGAATATCATAAGAATCAAAGCCATATTTTTCTGCTGGTGCGTGGAAGAGACCAAAGCCTCCAGTTAAAAATTGGATGGTTTGATTTTATAGAAAGTTTATAGGAAAAGAAAGTATTTTGCCATGTAAGTGGAAAGCTTTCACCGAGCCAGGTTTTCATCTGTTGCATCTGTGTAATGCTAAATGAATTCTACTGATCCTAGTGGGGTGATGGGGGATTTTTTTCTGGATTCACACTAGCCTCACAGAGATCAGAGTCTAACCTACTATTTTTAATGGACTTTAGGGAAAGTATCGAGGCTATTTGAAGGATTTCTGCAGCACAGAGGGACTGTGTGAACATGTAATTTTTTGCTTTACATATACATATGATAAAATTTCAGAGACAACAGCAGGGAAAAAAGTACTTGACAGAAGTCACTTACAGGCAAAATATCTTTTTTTTTTCTTCTTTGTGTTTTTTTTTTTTATCACTAGAGTGATGGTAAAGTTTAAATAAGCATACTGCACAGCTACGGAAGAAATAAAACTCACAACTGTATTACATCAAAAACTGGAGCTCAGGCAAGCTAAAATCAAAGCCTGTGTCAAGTACATCAAGATCACCATCAGGCTTTGTCTGCCTGCTCAAAGAGCTTACTCTTGATAAAGGGGAAAAAGGCGGGAGGGAGCAAGGTTTTACACTCATAACTCACGTTCTGTATCACATAACAGCTGCTCCAGGCTTTCTCTCATCCTTTAAATCTATTCTTTACTAAAGAATGAAAAAGAGGAATGAGAAATCCACGGGAGGAGGTGTGCAGTGGCTGTGCAGAGAATCTCGCCATGCTGACAGCTTGCTGTAATGCCATTTAAAAGTAACCACCACCAGCTAAGGAAACAGGAACACGGCTGTATGCTGTGTGCGCCTTCCCCTTACCCCCTGCACACTTGTGCTCGTTACAGCTCTTTCTTTAAACTGCTGGCTAGACAGCTGGCAGTGCCTCAGAGGAGCGCCGAGTAAAGGAGCATATAAATTACTGTTGCGTTTTACAGCCAAGATAAACTCAGACCGCAAGGGTTATAGCCTGAACTAACACACAAAAAAGAGAACCTAGCAGGCCTCTGGAAAGCAAAAGGGAAAAGAAGGAAAGAAAGCATATTTCAGTGAACCTACTAACCATGTGGTGGGGATGAGGGGAAGCAAAGACACATAAAATATAGGCCTTCTTTAGGTCTAAAGAGAAGAGTAAGGTTAATACTTCTGTGCTTGCAACCATAAATCTGTAATTTTAAATTAGTATTCTTAGGCTTGCTTGTACTGTGTCATCACTGTAGATTTTCAAAGATGGCAAAGGATGTGTGATGATAATTTCCATATTATGCATTTTATTAAGTGATGCTTAATATACATGTAATTTCAGGTGGGTCAGTGCTTGGATAAAGTTCCCAGATGAACACTGAGAAGGCTGGTCTGTTTGGAACTGCCTGTGCTGGCTTCGTGCCTTCCACATGGGATAAGCTATAGCCCGTTATTTGAAACAATGAGTTCAAGATACAGCAGAGTGTTAAAGGGTTATTAAGGTTAAAGTATTGTTTCAGATTCATGTTCATTTGCCATCGACTTTACACAGGAAAGAACAAATAGTCGTTCCTAATTTGAGGTGCTTTATTTAATCCTGCACCCAGTGTTGGCTAGATTAGGCCAGAGAATGAAGGATTTGTTTGAGTGAAAGCATGGCTTTATGCTGCAGCCTGTAATACCAGGTGCCAAATATTAAGATATTTCTATGTAGACACTCTAGCCCATTACCTCAAACCATTGCAAGTATTCCCTGAGAGTGCCACATAGTTTGTGCAACAAAGAGAAGCTGAAAATGTATACAGCTTGACTTGTTCCCTCAGGAAACTGTGTTCAAGTGTCAGAAGACCCGCAAAATAAGTACTGGACTTACTTACTTTCAAAAACCTACAGACTAGAGCACAGTGTGTGGTGTGTATTACTGCTCTGCTGCAAGGAAACATAAAGCATGAAGCTTTATCTTTCAGCCAGAAACCCTGGAACCTCTGGGAGACCAGGGCCTAAATCAGGAATCAAAACACTTCCCTAGCGCAACTGCGAATTGAAAATAAGCCCTTATACTGTGCTGGCAAAGATATAGGTGGAGGATGCCTTTGAAATGCTTAAAAGGTTCTCAGATCAACTTGGTGACTTCTCTAGGTGAGAAAAATACTAATTTTAGAAATGTATTTGTTGTGATTTGTGGAGTCTGGAGAGGTGAGAAAGGGAGTTCTTAGGAAAAGCAACTATTTGTTTGCTGTGTATTAACAGTATCATGGTGTTTGTTTAAAAGTTATTATAGTGCTTAAATAAAATGTCATGACTAATGAAAGTGAGGGAAAATATTCTACACAATTAGTTATAATAAAAATCCTACAAATTCAAGCCATAACATGGTTTTGGTCTTTCAAAATCAAAGCTGTGCTATATTTAATGTTGTACTGTCTATACCAAGCTGAGAGACTGAGTTTACCAAAAATCTTCTGATTTCAGTTCAATTAAAAAATGTCATAGTAGTAGGACTTAGTACCAGGAAAAAAGGATGAAGAAAGGGTCTGATTGTAACCTCATGAAATTCAACAAGGAGAAGCATAAAATCCTGTGCGTGCAGAGGAACAACCCCAGGTACTGGTACATGCCGGGGGGGCCATCCCAGCTGGAAAGCAGCCTTGCAGAAAATGCCCTGGGGATCCTGGTGGACAGCAAGTTGAACATGGGCTGGCAATGTCTCCTTGCTGTGAAGAAGGTGAATGATATCCTGAGCTGATTAAGCTAAATATTGCCAGCAGGTAGAGGGATGTGATCCTTCCCCTCTAGTCAGCACTGGTGAGGCCACACCTGGAGTGCTGTGTGCAGTGCTGGGCTCCTGAGTTCAAGAGAGCCATGGACATACTGGAGTTAATACACTGAAGGGCCACAAAGATGATGAAGGCACAGGATAATCTCTCCTATGGGGAAAGGCTGAGACACCTGGCTCAGTTCATCTCGGAACATCTCATCAGTGTACATACCTACCTGCAGGGTGGGTGCCAAGAAGATGGAACCAGGCTTTTTTTCCGTGGTGCCCAGTGCCAGGACCAGAGGTAATGAGCACAGACTGTAACACAGGAGGTTTCCTTTAAACATCAGAAAACACTTTCTAACTGTAAGGGTGACATTTACAGCATTTCACTAACCTTAACAATAAAACTCTAGCAGCTTATTTTCAGGTTTCATACTTAGTAGTGACATAAGTGCTGGAAGAGGGTTAGGAAACATTGCTGGTAATTGGAAGGAACTAGAACAAATGGTGCAGTCTGGGAGGCTGGTTACAGACCTGGTTGAAAGTACAGAAGTTTCTAACATGTTCATGGTATTTGCTAAATTCTGCTCTGATAAAATGATGACTTTCTTGTAAGGTGAGCCACCACAGGAAAGATATATTGGAGAAGATGTTCTCCTAGACCAAAGTCTTGTGCCTCAACATTGCTTTTGTGTGGTCATGTTTGCATGATGAATTTTAGTAAAGGCAATACACCAGGCAAGTTGCTTGTACTAGTTTTTTTTTGTAGTAGCTATTATTTTTAAACAGGTCTTGTACTAGTTACTGTTGCAATAGCTGCTACAAACCTGTGCCTAGCTGTGGCCTTTTGACTTGGCCACCCACATTTCCTCACCCAACAGACACAGCCCTTCTTTCCCACACTATTGAGTTGAACAGCACTACAGGCTAACAGCAAAGGCAAGCTGATACCCAACTTGTCTCTGAGTGGGCCAGGTCTTCAGGGATGCTCCTACACTTGGAAGAGACGCTCCTTGCTCTTCTCAAGCTCCTGTCACTTAGCTCTGTCCACAGGCTCCCAAGGCTTATTGTCCTCCTCTGTATTGTCCTCATACTTAGGCCAGGCTTTCATAATCCTCCCTGGGCCTGATCCAAATGCTGAAGGGAACAGAAGTGCTGATTCCACTGGTTCTACATCAAACCTGGCATTTACAGAAAGAATACTCCAACTGGTAGAGAGAATACTGTCTTAGAACGTTGACAGAAAAATATTTACTTGGTTCATTTGCTTTCTGAATAGTTAATACCAAATGAAAGCATGGGAATCCATTCAAAGAAACAGGGGTGGCTACATATCTCCCATTTGTGTTGTTCACAAAATGCACTTAGTGCTTTACTCCCAGTTGCTCCTACAGAGCAGCCATGGAGAGACTGCTGAAATTTGTGAGCATCACTTGGGTACAGGGACTGTCCAGGACAGAGAGAGTGCTAATGAAATCAGAGTCCTTCTTAGGCTAGAGAAGAAGTGGGGAGGAACTGGGCAGAGATTTTAATCTCTCTCTACCTGCACTGCTTGGGAAATACATTTCCACACAGAGCTGGAAAACCCAGAGGGAAATACAGGAGGCCAGAAGGCAGCTATGCAGGGCACCATATAATCAAGGCCAAGCAACATTCAGAGGAGGAGCCACCCCACAAACCCAGCAGGCTGGACACTTGGCTGCAGACCCAACCCTGCCTGTCACAACTCTTGCTCAAGCAGACTCTCAAGTGGGAGCTCCAAAACCACCACTACAGCATAGTGGGCAAGGACACTTCTGTGTGTGGGAGAGGTGCCCAGCTGCGTAACCTCCACAGTGGGACACTTTGATGCATAATACTGCAGCCTTCCCTCTTCCTCCCTGGCTGCCAGGTCCTACAAGCCAAGTACTGCCCTGAAATTGCCTACAACATTTCAAGACAGTTGTATTTACTGCTCAACTCTTGAGTACAAACACCTGCAGCTCTGGAAAGGACAAGCAACAATTGCTCTTCAGCAGCATTTTCTCTTGCTACTGCAGCATGCCAGGACACAGGTGCCAGGCTTTGATGTCACTGACATACAGTACAGGTGCACGGTGACATTTGAGAACCTTCCCTCAGCACATGCAGCCAGCCAGCCGGTGCCAGTTCGTTGGCCCTTGCTGCCTGGCAGGACCAAGCCCAGTTGCTCCACAAAATGCCTATAGCTAGACAACACCTTGGTCTAACCCTGACAAGAGAGCTTCCATAGGAGTTGTCTCCAGGAGAACTATCATTCTGCTCCTAATGAGTTCCTTGAGTTGACAGACTCCACTTCTCCTGTCCCTCCAGGATGGGACAAAAGAGGACCTTGTGATGCTGGACTAGCACCCATCAAGAAAAGAGAGCCTTTCCAAGCATGCAATGATGATCACAAAACCAACAGAGTCCATTGCATTTCTTTGGAGGAGACCACTGGAGAAGCTGATGACTTTGCATCCCCACCTTTCCATACAAGCTCTAGAGAATTGTCCAAAGCCACCAGTTTCAGTTCATTTGGTAAATTAATGATGGTATCTGTGTTGTCATAGATTAAGAACCCTTCAAAAAAGACATTATGGTAAGGAAAGAAATAAATTCAGCTTTACTAACATTTAACACATAAATTGACATCAGCATCCCCACTTGCTCCACACATCAGAGCATCCCATGTCCCACACAGTACCAAGGTCTTCTGGGGGAAGAGTGGGTGTCCACAGCACAGAGGAGTTCACAAGGGTGCCCTCCCTCATCTGCTCACTTTTGGTGTGTTGACACTGTGACTGAGCAACAACCTTCTGCCATGAAAGAAGGCTCAGAGGAGACAAGCCAGGGTAATGTGCCTGTGAGGTTCAGGGAAGAATGCAGCGGGGGGCTGTGGTGCAAAGAAGCTGACTTTATCTCAACACCAAGGGGACCTGAGGGTGGCCTTTTTTAGATTAACAGCTATCACCATGCAATGAGTTGGTGTTGGAAATGTTTATCTCTCAGTTCATTCAAGGATTTTGAATGTCTCCCTGAATTAGACAGGACAGCATGGGGGGAGTGATTAAGCGGTTTGTTCCAACACAGAGTATAATGCTGAACAACTAATGAAAGAATTTCTTAGAGAGCAATAGGATTGAGAAAGCTTCAACCCACAGATGCCTTCCTGGAATTTGGGATGCCCAGTGTCATGATGGTGAGCATATTAGAGAGACCAGTAATGGGAATCGCATTGTCATGGTGGTTAAACTTTATTGCAATTGCTACATATATTTTGCTAAGTGTAACTTATATTGGTAGTGTGTTAAGTAATATATTTTGTATCACTCTGCTAAATCAGAAATCCCATGTAACATCAAGTATCTTCTAATAAATAAATTTGATATTAAATATTACACATTCCATGTATGGAATATCTAAATGAACCTGCTCAGTAACATCAGGAAATGCTTTTTTTCTGTGAGGGTGACTGGGCACTGATACATGTTGTCCAGAGAAATCGTGGGGTCTTACATACTGGACATATGCAAAAGCTGTCTGGACATAGTTCTGGGCAAACAGCTCTAGGTGGCCCTGCCTGAACAGAGAGGTTGGACCAGATGAAATCCAGAAGTCCCTGCTAGCAATCTAGTCCCTGCTAGAATCCCTGCTAGCATTTCTGCGATTCTCAGAGATCATGTCTTGCCTTACAGAAAGGCATGTTGCCTCTCTCTTTAGGCATTTCTAGCAAGGGTCCTTAGGCCAGGAATTCAGTGGCTTGGGTTGTGCTGGTTACATTCAGATCCTGGGTCTGTTTTGTGGTGCTGAAAAATGCTGAATCTTGGTAATATGTAATGAAAATGTGAAAAAGATTGTGTTCAAAGGATGCTCAAGACAGATGTGATTTTGAGTTCACTGGAGCCTTCTTGAAACACTCTGGGATATCTGTACCACTTGCCACCAGCTTCAGCAGCACAAGGTGGGCTGGTGCATGCTGCCCTGTTGCCTTGGAGCCAGGTGGCTGTCTTCCTGCACTGGTGTGTCCAGCGTTATGCAAGGTCAAGGTGCCGAAGCTCTATGAACACAGTAGGGAAAAAAATTCAGACCTGCCAGACTGGGATCTTTTGTATCACATTGTATTTTGCAGAGAATCTGTCCATTCCCTTCTTAATGGAAATATAAAACTTCTGGGACAAACCCTACATGTTCTTTTGGGTGAACTGAGACCAAACGCAGATTACTTGTCACTTTCATAATTGTTGCACTTACAGTAACAGCTTTTCATTTCTAGAGATTTTTCCCTGAGTCCAGGAGAGCACCTCTATGATGTCCTAAACTTGGCATTGATATATAATGTCACCAATATGTGACTGGACATAAAAGCTTTCTAAATACTGTAATCTGTTCTCAGCCCACAATAACAGAGCACATGTGCATCCTTTCTGCTGTCTGTCATGAATCATGATGCCTGACAAGTATGGATAAAAGGCTTCATCACATTGCACACGAGCAGATAGAGTTTTGGGTTTTTTATCCATATGGGAACTATGTAGTTACACTTCTGTGGCTGTGATCTCTTCCAGTCAAATAGAGGTAGCTGTAAGAAACACATTCCATTTATGAAAAATGCATGATGTCCATAATTCTGGGTTCTCCTATTGAATTTCTTTCATTACAAATGACTGGTAATTCCTACCTGGAATTCAGTTTAAGTTCTGCGTGTGAAGCAATGATTAAATAGATTAACATTTATTGGTTTGGTACTTAGGAAGTATTTTAAAACTGACTCTGCTGAGGTTTTAGTACCAGTTTTGCCTTGGAAATGTTTCCAATAGCTTGGAATTGGATCCAAAAATATCTTTGAATCCAAAATATCTTTTCAATAAAACAAAAAAATACACACTTCTGTTAAATTATTAAATTTTAACATCAGGAAGTCATACATACTAAAACTGTGCACTAATTTGCAGCAAGAAAAAAATGAATATTTCTTCAAGGGAATTTTTAATCTATGTAATGATTTGTTCCTCTAAACATTACACTTATTCAAGACAGCTTTCAACATCTACATTAGCTCAAATTTTTAACCAGTATTGTTACTTTTTGAAGACAACACTGCAATCTAAACCAGATGTAGTAATATGTTGCCTTGTGATTGAGGGAGCTTGATTATTGCCAGATTATTGCCTTTAAAAATCATACCCGCCAAACCTGTATTTTATTTCCTTTGAAGACAGACATTTGCTGGAGTGTCTCTGTCACATGATCTGCTGTTTTCATGGGAGGTTGCTTTTTTAAATATCTGGAGAATCACTGAGTTATTCTCTTTAGAAAATTTGTACTTCCTATGGCTAAGGAAGGCATCAAGTGATATCAGAGGTCACATATGCTTCAACTTTTGCTGCTGAATTTTAATTCTGTCATCATGGCTTCATATGTTATTCTGTTGTTTGGTTTCTCTTCCACAGATCATCTCCATTCCTCAATAGCCATCAGATTTCTCTAGTTTGTTGTTTCCTACTTAAGCTCTTTAGTTTGGGTCCTGTCATATGTTACCATGTTTCCCAGTTGAATGTCATTCTGCTCACTCACTTGACTTCCTTAATTGCATAAGAAAGGCCACATATGCTGCTTTTTGCTTTTATTTTTTTATCCGTTTTTATTTATGAAGTTTAATTTACACAGATAAAGTCTAGAGGATGACCAAAGAGGTCTTGGTACTGTAAAGCATAGACCAGTTGAAAATCAAAGCACTGCTCTTAGTTTTGTATTCTATTTTTCCTGGATATTCTAAACTTTTTTTGTGATTATTTCTGATGAGTTACATATTCCATTTACTGGATATATATACAGGCCTTGCAACTCATCTTTATTTTGTGTACATGGAAATTATTTGGGTGGTTTTGATAGTGATATAGTTTCAATAACAATTTTCAATAACATTTGCAGTTTATCCTTGATATGAAGGAGAATAAGAGACCAATAAACAGTAAGGCCATCCTAAAGCCAGCATCACTAAAATAAATAGCCATTGTTTTCCATTTTGAGGTGTATTTCACAGGATGAATATGAAAATGTAACTCAGCTGGGCTCACTGAGCAAACCTCCATTTTTCCTGGCTGTCATACCATATGAGACAGTATAAACATTTCTTGTTATATATGTGTGGATAATCAAATTTTGCAGGTGATGTAGAGTGCATTTCACCAATAAATGGTAATGATACAGAAAAGAATGTTCTTAACGAAAAAATGCACATGTAGAGTAATGTAGGTTATTTTTCTAATAGAAGCACAACCTTTCAAAACGAAAAAGTGTGTGGTCTCTGAAATCCATCCTAGAGAAAACTGTGCATAGCCGTAGCCAAAGTATGTCAATCAATTCCTTGCTGGCTTTTCTTTGAAAAAGAAATAAAATAGCAAGTACACAAATGTGGAACAAATTACTGGAAGCATGGAGATAAACCAATTATTCACCATTTATCACAAAATAAATTAGCTCAACAATTCATAAATGTAAGGTATGCTAAATTCCTAAACTATGACTATTGCATGTGTGTTTATTTCTGGTTTTATTACATTTTGCTTTTAATAGAGACTTTTAAAAGAGAGGGGGTATTTTTATGTGGAAAATTTACTGGACAAAAAATTTCCATTCCATTTTTGGTCATTTCATGTGCCTGAGATTTCATTCTTCCACAAATTTCCTCTGGGATAATGGAAATTTTTCACATTGAATCATATGAATGTTTGAAAAGCCATTTTGTGAAATGTCATGCTCTGCAGTTCTGATCAGACACTTAAGAGGAATTGTGGCCACATTTTAAATTTGTGTCTTGAATGAAGATATCAATAAAAGTAAAGGAAAGATCATTATCTAGACCAGCTGGCTGTTGAAATATTCCTATGTATTTCAAATTTGCTACAGGACTGAAAAAAATAAAAATAATTCTTTCTTAAAGAAAGGAAACAGTGCTCCTGATACTCCAAAAGAGCCGTAATGTACTACGTATTTGTGAAGGGAGTGAGATGATTTCACAGAGCCTTGTCTGCTGATAGATCATCTGCCACACTGCAAGCTGCTGATAAATTCCTTGGGTTGGAGAAAGATAGGCATGTACTGTGATTTCAGTTGAGAAAGAGGAAACGGAGCCTTAGAATTTCATTTCTAAGGATTTTACTTTTCAGGTGTAAGTCTTGAAAGAGCTGATTCCTTACTGCTTTCTGAGATGAGAATTTTTGCTTTGGATTGTGTGGGAGAGGGATACTGCTATTCCTAAAGCAATATCCTCATTCCACATTGTTCACTTTTCTTATGGATGAAAGGGCCAGAATACCATGAAAGGATCCTAAAACCCCTCTTTCTGGATTGTAAAGGAGTTCCTTGTGGCAGGCAAGCTCTAATGAAAAGGGCTTTCTCAGTCAGGCAGAGAACAGAAAGGTCCCTGCTGCCTTTGCTAGGCAGCACTAGATCATGGTATGTATAGTCTGTTAGAAGAGACACATGCTCCTAGGGCTATTGTAGATATGCTGAGGACCTCTCCAGTTCCTGGACAGGCAAGAATGTGGCTGAAAGCTGTCCTCCTGGCTGCATCCTCCCTTGGTTGCATGCTCTGTGCTGCACCTCTACAGAACTTGGTTGCAAAGCTCAATTCAGTGATCTGTGGCAACAGGCAGCTTTAAATGACTACAAGAATTCAACAATTTTGCATGCACATAACTGCCTCTGCTTGAAGTGCAGGAGGTGGGATGCAGTCCGTAATGAAGTATTGGAGCAAACAGTACGCACAAATTGCTAACATGGGAAACTCCAAATGTTGCATGAATCAGTCTTTTAGAGCAAATAGCTTTTCCTGCGATCTCAACTCCTTGTGTTGTAATTCATGCTCTAAATAACTTTGAACTAGTCACATGAGGGAACACCAAATTTGTATGGAATAAAGTTTTTCTGGCTTTGCTGAATCACAGTAATCCCTCTAGTTCCTCAATTTCATCACTTAATTTGGGATTTAACCAATACTTGTAAAGTATCATGGCTCAAAAGTAAAGCAACATTTTAAAGCAATCACTCTGGCTATTAAGGATTCCAAGTGATGAAAGAAAAGAAAAAAAGTTAAGTAATACAGATTAGAGATTTTCTGAAGTCTTTTTGACTACATCTCCAAAAAATAGATTGGTTGAACAGTGTGGCAGACATATTTTCTTCACAGATTTTAAGGCTTCCCTGAAATTGTAGCTTCTATAATTACTAGGTTGGCTGGTGTCAGAATTGATTTTTCAGTGCTGAACTGAAGTCGGTGGTAGAATGTAAGTGAACAATAGGCAATGACATGCAAGTGGGCAGCTTTGCAACTCTTATGCTACACATTTGGCTACTCCTGGGGGTGAAGAAAAGACAACAAAACCAGTCAGAGAAGTATAGAGATGATATTTGCACATGTGAAAAGAAAATAATAGTTGGACACAAAAGCAAGAAGTAAGTTTTGAAGGGAAGGAATGAACTTATTTCACAAAGGAGCCCCACGATTTATGATCAAGTTAGCACATGTCAAATAATGGAGCTGTAAAGGGGGCAGGTGGTTGTCAAGTCCAGAAACCGTATTTGCATTTGCACTGAATTTTCCAGTGAGTGAGTCATTACAGTTTTTCAGAAGCTGTGATGCCAGGCAGAGCTTCATGTGGAAATAAGACTTTGTTAAAAATATACTTGTTAAGCATTTCCTCTTTACATCTGATGCATGCTTCAGTGGATGTCATAATATTTAAATGGTTGCTTACTGTTCAGAGTGTGTAAAATGCGCAGTTTGGGAATGTACTTAGTCACTTGTGCAGAACTGTGAAGTCAAGGGCAAAAAGGCAAGAATGAGTTTCCAGGCTGAAGACTAAACTGCTGGATGAAAAACAATAAGGATGGTGTTGGATACAGACTCACAGCACCTCTCATACATCTTAAACAGATCTTTGTCAGGCACAAGATCACACAGTCCCCACAGTAATAATAAAGCAGCATGCCTTCTGTTTTTTACACACTTCTCCCTTTGAAGAATTGTATTTAGGAGCCAAGTCTTCTGACAGATTTGACAAATTTTTATTACTGTGTGTCCAGCACAAACAGTTCTTCTCAATATACTTACAGAAGAGCAAAAAATCTTTTAAAAAACACAGAGGTGCTTTCAGCTCCAGTCAAGTGAGATTAGACAGTTCAGTGCGGCTGCATGGCTGCAGTCATTAATTGAGAGCCAAGGGAGTTCTATTCTACAGAGAGCAGAGTATTTTACAGCATATCTCAGATAAAACATCTTCTGGTCAGTATTAACTCCCAAGCCTTGTTAAACAGAATAATTGAAAGAAAAATGTCACATAATTTTGCTCCTAAATAATTGATGGCGGCTGAGCACTAGACAAAAGGCCTGATTCTCCCTCCTCTCTCTAAGGCTCTCCAGGCCACATTTGCAGAAACCTGCCTGCAGTGAGTGGAATTTATGGGGGGGTAAAAATACTGTAGCTGATAAAAGAAACAGGCTGGGTACATGCCTGCACAGCTTTTGTTTACTACAGTATTTCTATTCTTTTGAGTTTTCATAGCTCTGCTTTCTTTTGCTGAATACACAGATGTGTTCAAGAGGGTAGTGGAAAATACCTTCAAATATGCAAATAAAAGACATAACTGACAACTTTGTAGCAAACACTGCAGGCATGTCTATTGTGCTTAAAGCAGCTTAAGAGCTAAAGAAATCTAGGATTAACTTTTCTGTTGAGTATCATTTAAAAAAAAAAAAGAGGAGAGAAAAAGAGCACAAAATCAGGTTACAAGCTAAGAACACTTAAAAGAGAAAAAAAGAAATATATTTTTCTTGTATGAAAAGACAGATGGACTTTAGAAAGAGAGATTATAAATCTTTTTTCACATAGGAATTTTGAAAGCAATTCATTTACCGACTTAGGAATCATTTCCTCTAATGCTAGGGTGACCTTCCTAACTTTTTGGGTTCACAAAGGACCTTATTCACAGCATGCAATTCATACATAGCTATGAAATTTTGCATAATGCAAGTGACACTTCTTGATCCATTTTCCTCTTCTTTCTCTTTCTTGTGAATTGCAGCTGTTACATCTGTAGCAGTTTCCATAGTAACACTCAATTTTGGACTTTGCTAAAGGGTGGGAATGAGTAGCTTGAGAATGATTGACCAGGAAATAGGTTTAAAATGAACAATTATAAAACATTTAGAGGCTACTAGGAAAAAAAACCCACCACTGAAAAACCTTAAACCCTGTCCAGCACCTTACAGTGTTAACCAGCCTCGCGCAACCACCCCAAAGAGCAGTTCTGAACACATAAATCATTAACACTGTGACCTGAGATTTGGCAGCTTGATGAGACATTGGATTCTACTGTGAAGATTATGGTAGTGCAGCTAGGTACTAAATTTTAACACTAAAGGGTTTGTCATTTTTGCAATCTTTCCTCATTCTCTCGGGAAGTGAGCTTGCCCCAGCAGTGTCTGTGATGGACTTGCATGGGAGAGCGCTGAGGTGATCTGGGCAGGCGTTGGAGTGATCTCAGTGCTCTAAGATTTAATAGTGATCATAGTGATCACATGGTAGTTGCAAGGAAAATTTTGCAAATTTAATATGTGTTTTTGTCCCATCTCCTCAAAGTCAACTTTAGGGACCAGCATCCCAGTCTCAAACACCACTATCTTAAAGGGGTGATTATGTGCATTTGGCTAAAGCTGGGAAGAAGAATGGCAGTGTTATGAACTGTTAGAAACCTAAAGAGCCTGGAATACGATTTCAGAGAGTCTACCATGACTGCTGCACAAGCCCTCCCTGTGGAGTGAATGCTCACTAGAAATAACTGTTGCAAATAACTTCAAAAGGAAAGACAATAGAGGAGAGGACAGAGATTTGGTGGCTTAGTGGCTAAAACTCTGAACCTTTCACCTCTCAATCCATGTTGAATGCACAGCTTCAAGTTCTCAGAAAAATTACTTTCTACTTCAAAATGGAAAGAACTTACCATACATAATTGGAAGTGATTTAGGATACGGAACTAGAGTAGTAGTTTTATGGGGTCATGACCTTTTAACCTGCACATTTTGTCATGGTACATTTGACAGCTGGTGACATTTAGTCCACAGAATAATTTGTCTTGACGTGTTTTTGTTTTGCTTTGGGTTTGGTTTTGTAGCAGTGGCGCACAGATACTTTTTGTGATAAGTGTTTAGATGCCCTAAATTTAATTATTAGAAGGTTGACTATCTAGCAAATCTTTACATAAATGGAATTCTGATTTATTGTAGCAGATAAATTACAATGCAAGTGCATATCTAAAATCAGCATTACAAAGGCATTATTGAATTTCCATGGAAAGAAATTCTCAAGCAGACTAAACAGAGAAGCAGATTGGGTGCTCTAACTAGTGCCTGGCAGGTGAGATGGACCTTGTGGTGGTTCCAGGTCACCCATAAGTCTTAATTTCATGCGATCACTATAGATACCTGTTAGAAGATTGAAGAAAATCATGTGATTGAGCACATTTCCTGTTATCGTCGATTGCATTATGCAATTGCTGTTGTATAAGATGACTTGGCCCTTTCTGAGGTTATGCAATTCTGTTAGAGCTGAGTTTCTCTGTAAGGGTTGTATACACTTGGAAGCTCATGCAATCTGCATCTGCAGCATGTGTGAGCAGCGGCTATAGTTCAGTTGTTAACAAAGCTTATTCTTGAGTTTTCACCAGAACAGACATTATGTTACGTGAATAATGAATGAACATATTTATACATACATACAAATATATATATACACATTTGTAAATAAAAGCTAGGGCTTAACTGTTTGAAAGAGATTTCAGCTTATTCTGATATGACTTTAGTAACCTTCTTCAGAAATACTATGATGAGAAAATGAAAAACATCTTAAGAAACAATTGAGTAGAAGTTTAGCCCTATGATTGCTTAGGGAGAGTGGGAGAGGGTGAAAAAAAAAACTCAGAAAAAAGTGAAGTACAACAAGATGACTGGTGAATAAGAGTTAAGTGCTTCACTTCATGCAGCTTGGCAAATGGAAGAACACAAATCATTGCAAAGGAAAAAACACGCTTGGAAATCTCTGGAGACTGACTTCACATGGCTAATTTACAACCACATGCCGCATCTGTCACTTTTACAAATCAATGAGAGTGCCTACCCTTTAATAGCACAGGGTCACTGGTAAAGGTTGCTAGTGTCGGCCATACAGACGAGACCTTTCAGGATGTCAGAAAAGAACCTCGGTGACGCACATTAACACCCACACGCTCCTTTATGTCACTTCCAATTTACTTTATCTTAAATTGTCAGCTAGCAGAGCTCACTCTCATATTAATAACTAGAGGTTTGCATCCAAGCCAGGAAAAATAAACCCTGCTGATAGCTCCATGAGGCAGCTGGCTTCCTCTAAGGAAAGCCAAAAGGGAAAGATTGAGCTCTTAGTCCTTCTTAGTAGAGTCTGCAACATTAAGGAAAGGAAAAAGATGATATGACTTACAGATGGCTCATGTGTAGCATATAGAGAAAATTTTGTATTTTTTATTTTCTTTAGATCTATTGAATAAGAGAGTGATTCAGTTCTTTTACAGTACTGGACTACAAAAAAAGACATTAAGGCCACATATGAATACAAAATGTTCCCATGAACTGGAACAAGTTTCCTCAGCCCTGAGTTTATATTTCTCTGTGGTATTACTAGGTATTTAATCCTCTTTCTTACTCCTTTTCCATTCTTATTGCAGAGACTTGATAGGCTTGATTCGTTTTTTGAATTCAGCTGGTGAAAGCTGAGCTGTGGGACTTGGTGCTGGAAATGTTGTTTGGGTAAATCAACAGTGCCAAATGTGTCTCAGCTCAACTAGCAGACAGTCCCCCAAAGCACATATCTATCCCTGCTCTTTAATAGCACAGGGCAGGATGCAGAGCTAAATACTTCAGAGAAGTGCTGATGCAGTCAGTCCCACAAGTGTACGTTGCCAGGATTACTCCTGTGGGATCACAGCTCTCCATCGGGGGAAATAGCAGAGGCCTCGCAGTAATTGAGGCTTCCTTCTTTCTCGTATCTAAGCAGATGAATAAAACCCTAGATTTTCTTTCTGGCTTCCCACCTAAAGAACATTTCTGTGCAATTTTGACTTAGTCTACACACAAGAACCTTGCTTTTGCAGGCAAAACTTGACCATGTTCGTTGGAAAGCTTAGAAGTGAATGTGTTCCTGTTTGGATGATTGTTGAATCTGCTCCTTGATAATTTCACTGGAATCATTCTCTATTTGTAATTTTATTGGCTGCAGCTGTATCCCTTTACTCATATTATTTTCAAGAAAAAGTATCCTGGAACATTTTTTTCTTTTGTATGCAATCCATTTCATGCCTCTAATGTTGTCAGCAAGATTTATCACCTGCTTAATTGTCTTCTTTTCCTGGTTATTTATAAATAACATAATACATAGATCTCACCAGCAATCTTGTGGCATCTTCCCCTTTGATAAAAACAACGATTTCTTTCTATATTTTATTTCTTGTTTTTAATACATTGTTGTTTCTTGGCCTTGTCTTCTACCTTGTCCCACCTTTGGAACTAGCCTTTGACAGGAGCAAGGCTGAAAGATTTTCTGAAAGTTCAACTACATGGTGTCAGCTAGCTCATGCTTACCCACATGTAATAGGTGATTTCTTCAGACAAATCTAGTGGCTATACTAGCTGCGACTTCCAGATACAAAAAGAATGTTGATTATTTCCTACTGTGTCACGTTGATCCCAGTGATCATTAATTCTTTTTTTTTTTTTTTCATCTTTCTGGAAATGAATTTTAATGGCCTGAAGTTTGACTTTCGAGTATGACATTTCCAGGATTACCCTTGAAGCACCGTTAAGGATTGATGTCACATTTGTAATTTTCCTTTCCTCTAAAAGGTAGGTTAGATATGTCTGCCTCATCAGCAGTCAGACTTTTGGGTTGCCTAATAGACATACACTAAATAGCAATCAATTTAGCAACTGGGTGCATGTCAGGATCGCAAAAGGGTTGAACTGGCTGCATTCTGTGAAATATTAAGAGAGGACTAAGTGCACCTTTACAGAGAAAGTTGTAACCTTTATGTAAACACTTAAGCTTCTCAGAAGAACTAGCTCTAGTCAAGTACTTTTGCTGAGATGACTGAGTTTTGCCTAGGAAATAATAACTGACCTAGCTGTCAATAATCTAAGCTATATGCATTTCACAGCAGGTAATCTACGTGTGGTGGCAGACAAGTGGAGAAAGTGGGCTCTAACTACATCTGGCAGAGATGTCCCAAAATAAGGATGTTACTGAAGTGATTTATAAGTTGCAGTGAAAATTTTGCCACTGGATTTACCTCTTTAGGCTGAAGTTTATTAGGATGGTGTAGTCACACTTCTTGATGTGATAGCAGAACATAAAAAAAAACCATGCAGAATTATTGTTGCTGTTGTTAACAACAGAACACAATATAGCTCTTCTCCTGCAGTGAAGCAATGATTTTCTCTGTTGGAGTGACTTGCAAAGGATACAATGTGGTATTAATGACAAAATATGCAGCTATGAAGGACATCTCTGGAATTTTACTTTTTGAAACTGAATGCAGGTCTTGAAGTAGTCATTCTGCTCTCAGATTCTAATAATATCTGCCACGTTCACACTGTGACTTGGCAGACATAGGCTACAGAAGAAGGTATAGGCTGCTGCTGTTTAGGATAGATTTCTGGCCTTCTATATAGTATGCCATTAAGTCACCAAAAGTTAGAAAAATTTGCCATTCAGCAAACCCTTCTTTGGGATTTGCAGCACAGACTGACTGTGTGATGATCATTGTAATTAAGAATTCTTGCTTTTCTAATGAGTACTTTGTCGTGAATGAGTACACTGTACAGCGGATGCTGCACTGATGCTGGGCATTTTGGTCACGTTTTCTTTTAAACTCTGAGGAGTTTTCAACTTAATACAACCACACAGGGGACAAACAGGGAGATAAAGATGCAACAGGGAAGACACAGTTCCTGTTGTCCTGTAAAGGTGGAGAGTGATGTTTGATCAGTCTGTGGTGCTGTTTGGTTTCATTTCTCACCAATGCTTTCCAGAATGAGAGAGACATACACGAACTCTTCAAGAAGTGCAGCTGGATACATCGGCTTGGTAGCTTTAGGGACCTATTTTCATCTTTTACTCAGTTTCTCTCAGTATATTGTCACTTGTTTAGCCCAAGTCAACAGTCTTAATCGTGCCTTACTGGCTTTGGTTCGAGTAAGTCTATAAAAACGTACTGCTTGCTTGTGGTTAAAGTGCAGAAACTGTTCCTAATTTGTTCTTTTCTTGCATTTCTAGTAATTAAAATATGTTTGGGATAAAGCATTGTTAAAAATAGTTTATCTCACAAGAAATCAACACATCTGATGAAATCCATGCTCTCACTGAGGAAATAAACACTGAAGGTACAGTAAAGGCAATCAATGCAGTTCAGAGGTAAGTATATAGTACCATTTTTAGCTCTTGCACTGTCTTTATCCAGAAAACGCTGTGCACAGGAGACATTCTAATATGCCATATCAAGACCCATTAATTTCTTGAATTATCAAGGAGTGCAAGGCTCTGAGACCACAGAAAACAGCTGTTGAGGCATATAGAAATTTTATTTTAAAAAAACTGGTCTGACATTGCAAACTCTCCTGGTTTTGCTTGTTCCATCAGCACTTCAAGGAGTAACAATGTTCCAAATACCTAGTATGCTAACATTGCTTTCTTGTGCTGAATAACCTTTTTAGAACTAAATACACCACAGGAAATGTAAGCTAAGATAAACAAGAAAGCAAACTGCCCTTTAGGTTACATTGTCCATAAAAAAAAAGAAATATTCTAAAAATTGGCTATTCAGACACAGACTGCTTTGGGTTAACAGTAAAAACATCAGAATTACTAGAGTAATTTTCATCAAAGAATTATATATATTTTTAAATTAGGTGCCTAAGAAAAATGGGCATTGTCTGTATTTCTCAGATCTCTTGCCTGGAGAGAGTTGTACTTTATTGTTTTAGACATAGATCTTGCTATTCTGTCTTTTTTCTTAATTCAAAGCGCTCCAAGGGTTTTTTTTTTATTTCCTCTTCCTTCCTTTTAAAGTTTTTGATGTTCTCTAGAGAATATAGGCGGGTGAATAATATCAAATTTTATCTGTGCATCACCCCTGCTCAGCATGATCCCACAGAAGAAAATGGAAAGAATAATCGACACTGGTCAAGGAGCTAAAGGCTGAAGTTGATCCATAATTAAACAATACTTTCACATGGCTGAATGAAGAGCAAGCAGATATCACTGCTCTCTGATGTTCTTTTCTAAGACTCATCTCCATTTGAAAGCTTACTTTAAAAGTGGGTTTTTCCCTGCCAGCATTTTCAGCAAAATTTTAGATTATGCTCTAGATATTGAAATTAATTTCTTCTTTTATATATACTCTGATACCTTTTCATTTGTTGATGCCAAATACTATGGAATATAAGTGAGAATGCACTGAACTTCAAAGATATTCTGGCACAAACAATGCAAGAATTAATAATCCTTTGACTGTGCTCCTAGGAGGCAGGAGGAGCAATTTCCCTGAAGGGATCCGCACTCCTCAGTTGTTTGGGGTGCTGTGGAAAAGAAGAGGTACAATGTGGCAGAAAAGATGCTACCCAGAAAGAATATAATCTTCAAGCATCCTTGGGACACTGGCAAGACTCTTGGAACAGTGTATTAGAACAAAATAAATCCAAAACCAAAACCTGGGAAATGTACGCATCTACTACTGTTACGTATGCTAAAGAAGATAGCCTTAACTTCTTGAACAGATTTCTGTTGTCTCCTGGCAGTGAAATTAGTTCTGGACACTGACGTTGTCATCCCCAACTTTTGTTTTTTCATTTTTGATGCAAATCAGAAATCATAGGCCTAGTGCAAGCCCTAAAGGATCTCTTTCTGACTACAGGGGCTCTCAACACCCATTTTTGAGGCAGAGTTCCCATTGTAGAGATTACTCAAGAAGTTATGATCTTTCATGATTTTTTAATAAACACTGCTATAGTCTTGTGCCTACCCAAGGCCTGATAAACTAGATGACATTAGGCATAACCTGAAAAAGTGTGCTAGCTCCACTTAGATTAAACATATATTAAATAATTACTTTTTCTGAGCTAACTAGTTGGCAAACCAAAGTACTTAAATGTTGGTGTTCTTGTAGTAGCTCTAACCTCGCAGCTAGAAAAACATCGCAAAAATTTAGCTTTACACCAGGATTCTGCATTGAGTGTTGTAATTTGGACAAGGCCTTCAGCCTTCATCTGGGTCCTGAGTTTTCTGAAAGTGTCCCAGTTCATAATATATTTATCTGTCCAGTATCCACTTTGCTACGTATCTGTTCTCCATTTGGATTGCACTCCTTGAAAAGCATCCACCTGTGTGTGGGTGTAGGTAGCAGTGGGAGAATGATTAAATTGCATAACTAGTCTTGTTCATTCTGTGTTTATAAAGAACAATAAGGGCATCTGCCTGCTAATCCTGGTGGTACAGACTGCCTGTCCATTTGTTTACAAGGTACTGTTCAAGACTTAGTCTGAGTGAATAAGAACTTTTGCCCGTATAAATCTGGGCAATACTTTTTATCTTGGCAACAAAAGCTTTTACCAATCACTTGCAAAACAGATCTAGGATGTGCTATTGTGTACCACATAGCCACAAAACGCCACAAAACCAACATATTTGCCTTATTAATTTCTGTTATGTTATTATACACTATTTTGAAAAAAATTATTGCTGGGAAATGGTACAACACTAAATGAATAAATAAACAATAATAAAAATAGCACAGTAATTCTGTAATTATTACTTTTCTTTGCAATTATTCTTAAAATATATTTGGAGCTGTGGAGCCTCAATCTATATCAACGGGGAAAAAAATTAATCAAGAAAAGCTCTGGTCATGAACCAAACACCTCTTTTGCTTTTTAACTTCCACCATATTGAATTCTATGATGTATTATAATATTTTCATTCCTGCTTTTCTTTTTTACTTTAAAAAATGTGTCTAAGTAAGTGTGTTGACTTTGGTCTGCCTTTCAGGTGGTTCTTGGATGTCACATACATAGGACTGCATATTACTAAAGTAGGTAACCTTCAGTGTATGTATAGTTTCCTGGGCCTGGAAATAACGGTACTAACCGGTGGTAGTAACTGTCCTGTTACTGCAATGCTTATTAAAAAGTATCCTTTGGCTAAAATCTTACTGAGTGTCTTAGTAATACTGCACAAAACCTGGAACTGTTTTTTTTTTCCCAAGCCAAACTCTGTCATAAGTTCTTCAACACAGATACACAACAGAGGTGTTCATACATACCAAAACAATGGTCTTTTTTGATTCTGTAATGTAGAAAAGATGAAAAGAAATTTTGGCCTCTGGGATTGTTTGTTTTCCTTTCTAGAGAAGAAAAGGAGAGAAAATAGTATTATAAAAGCAACTACTCAGAATTGATCAGAACTTAAGCATGAAAGCAAAAGAATAAGAGGAAAATAAATAATTACAATCAGGTAGAAATGAAAACACTTACAGAAATCCTATGTTTCTGTATTGAGGTAGTATTCCTTTGAAGGTCCAGTGAGTATTTTCTGATAATCAGGAATACATATGTAGTTTTAGCTGTAAAAAGATGTATCTGGTACTGTGGTGCATACTTTACCTGCATTGACATAATAATTAGTTATTGAGTTAGTCATAAGACATTACAGACTAAAAAACTTATGAAGATTATTGAAATTTTAAGACAAAGCATTTACAGGACAAAAGGTGCAAAGTAGTAGGCACTGAATTTACTGTAATGGCTAAGACACAGCATCTACACTGAAAAGCTCCTATATCTTCAATGTGAAGATATAACAGGATCTTAACAATGTGGAATATAGCCTTGAGAGTAAGGCTGTAAAATGCTGTGATTAGAAAAAGAAATAGCAGGGCAGAAAACAAGGTAATTGACTGTAGAGAAGATAGGAAAGAAGAGAAAGCAAGATTAAATGCTAACAAAGAACCTATTTCTGGAAGATACGGTCAGAAATTATTGCCCCCTAGTTTGTTTAGAAGAAGCTTAGAAATGGCCAATAAGTGTAAAGTAGGAGTTTTGAAAGTATAAATTGTGGATTTAAACCACGTTTTTGATCAAAATGATTCAAAGAGTTGATGGTGGGAGTCAGAAAGAAGGCAGGCAGAAGGAAAGACTCAGGGTTTTTTTATTTGCTTAAAGGATGAAGTGATCCTAATTAAATAATCTCCCTTGATTTGCGTTGAGTAGTAATGACGTTTTCTTCCCCTGGCACTGAAGTGTATTCTACAGTTTCAGCCGCACTGTGTTTAAATCCTATTATTGCCTACCAGAATAAACAAGCAGTTTAACACGATTATTTGGGATGTTCCACTTATTTAAAGCTGGATTTGTTACAACATCTATCAATAAGTGCAGCATTTTCTTGGACCGTAAGATAGAATGTGAGCATCTGTTTGCCTTTCTCTAATACTTAGGGTGCTGCCTGATGAAAATTATGCTGTGTTCAGGGAGAGACTTATTCAGAATATTTTTGAAGGCTGTTTCTAAATACACTATTCTTGAGAGCTGTGACTTTTGGAAAATGGTGGATAATGAGCATAACACAACAAATAATCTTGAACAGATGTTTAAGAGGGAGGAATAAAGCATGTGTGTATTTGCAAGATTTCCTCTGAAACAAAGAATAAAAACTCAAGCATATGCTGTGCTTGTCCTTTAGTTTATAAGGGTGGACAGAGTGACCACACTCTTGTTTCAAGCTGCATGCTTAAAAGTACCTGTGTAATACAGGGTTCACAAGTCCCATGGAACAAAATGTGGGAGTCGTTTTCTGGAGTAGAATGGCAATAGATGAGGCTGCCTAACGCTGGGTACCTGATGCTTCAAGCATCCTGTCCACATTGCCTGTGCCGAGCTGTGCCGAGCTGCAACTAAACGAACCTTTGGGACAGCTGAAATATTCCCATTTCAAGGTGTTTAGAGACGTTGAACAGATATTTCTTCTATTTAAAGCAGGTAATGATGTTATAACCAGTCATCAGACAGTCTTTTTAATTTGACTACTGCTGCTAATTAGATCCTGTAGCAATGCTCTTTTCATCCTACGTATGGAGCTGTGTGTGATCACTTCTGGACACGACCAGCTCAACTCCGTTGCAAGTTGCATGGTTTGGTTTGTGAAGTGCCATCAAGCACCCTTGGGAGGGGAAAATCTGTACCCTGTTCCAGAGGGCTGGATGAGGGTCAGGAGAAGGGAGCAGCCTACCACTGGCGGGGCTCTGCGAGGCGAGCATGGTCATGGTCCTGCACGTTTCCAGCTTACCCAGTGGCTTCTCCCCTCCTCTTCAGTGCCACTGCAGGACCAGAATGTTCATAAAGCAGGTAGATGGCTAAAAAAAACCCTGATAACTATTTTTTAAATGCCATTTCCTCCAAATAGTACCACATTTCTTGGAAGCGGTACTCCAAAACTCATTCAGGTGTCACAGTCTCCGTTTATTTTCTTAATATGTATATATCTCCAGTGAACTTTTTCACTCATAAGGACCCATTAGCTAGTTTATGGCATGATACCATAATCATTAAAAAGTTACTCATTGATAATTGAACATTTAAGACTAATGCAATTCATATGGAAGTTTGTCTAACATACGAGGACTCTATTGATAATTTTCCTTATTTGTTAATTTTTTAGAACATGTTGTAATTCAAGATTGTTCTCTGTTAATGCAAATGCTGTATCATAGCTATTTGCTTTTGAAACAAGATATTTTGTGCAATTTTGAGATAGGAGAGGGTGTACTAAATTTTTGCTACAGGGTTTAAGCTGTTAACTTAGCTGTTACTGCTGCTAACTTTCCCTATCTCTTTCAAGCTTGAAGTCATCAGGTTGGCATGTGGCAAAGCCTGCTGCTAATTTTTATTTTCTTTTCTGATTTGAATTTAAGAGAGTATACAGCCTGTCTCTTTTTCCGATTTTATTCATACAAACCACGGCACATAGGTAATGTAATAATGCACACAAAAGTGTTCTTTGTTGGGAAAGCTGCATCTTAATGTGATCAGATTAAATTCAGCACCGAATACAACTGTACTTAAAGATTGTTTTAGCTCTTACTAGCAACATTTTCTCATGCAAGAGGCCAGTATAGATGGACTCTAACAGGGTTTGACACCTTATTAGGATTGCAGGACATAGATATTAGGATACCTTATTAGGACTGCAGTGCCTCTGCGCTTACAGCTGTATGGTATTATCAGTACAGAAAGAGAAGTCCATGAAACATGATGCGATGCCATTTTGTGATCCCATAGCAATGCTTGCATCAGTTGACTTGTTGTGTTAGTAAAAGTAATCTTCACAGCAGTTCTTGCAGAAAGTTGTGTTAACATGTTTATCCTGTTTATGGTAATTTTCATTTATACCTACTTTTTTTTACCCTGCATTTTGCCTGGAAACTGATCTTCCAGGCCTAAGTTCTATTCAAGTAGAACTGTGTTTTCATTTCGCTTTTCTATCATGTCTGGTCACATGGCTTCTTTCATTTTATCATGTTATTGTTATGTTTTATATAATAGCACAGGAAACAAAAAATTCTGCCTTTTTACAGAGATCTTCCTATGGAAGGGGAGGTGGTTGGCATTCTAAATTGCCTACAGCAATTTGCAAGTAAAATTGGCAAAAATGGGTGAGATATGAATTGGATCTCCTCAGTGAATAACACCTATGATATTCAATATACCACAGAAATTCAGACATCTGTTCTGTTAAACTTCTGATTGCTTGAAAATTGTCCTTACACACAAAACCCCCTGTGACTATAGTATGTGGGTATCTTTAGTGCTACAGTTGTCAGCTTTAGTTAGATATAATAGAGACTGACTGTAATGTGCTTCAGAGAACCTTAAACGAGGAAGTCAGTGCTGTCTTGAAAAAGAAATTGCAGCTGTCTCTACTATGATATTTCAGTGGATATAATCGAACCTCATCAGGCAATTCTATCGTCTGTGCTAGATCCCATTTTGCAAAACTGCTTGTGTAAAATATCTAAATCTCTTGTTTTTATTTCAGTGTTTGGAATCTTTTCAGGTCATCACTTCAGAAAAACAGTAAAGGGTTTGGACAATGATGCTGCTAATTGGACTCACCAATGCAAAACTGATCTGTAGGAGTCTCCCAGGCCATCATACTTTGTATCTATAGGGACATACATATGTATATGTGGTCACGCATATCAATGTATGCAAAATTAATTCTGCCAGGTATTATCAGTTCATTCAATTATGGTCTATTATAATCCTTAATAATTTCCAGTTTTATTTTAAATATAGGTAATCATATGAATTGCCATACTTTTAGAAGATCATTCTAAGGATAGGTGTTGTAGTTTAATAACAACATTCCAGTTTTCTCCACAAAATGCAAATATCAGAATCTATATGTATTACCTTCATCTTACTTGAAACATGCAATGTTCCAATGTTCTTAGTAAAAGATTGGTACGATTTCAGGTTAATCTCAAGAATTTAATATTGGAGCACATATCTATCATGATCTGTTGGCTAACTTTTCACAAATAGGAATTTTCTCATGACAACTATGATTCTTGATTATAAACGATTGTTTTGATCAAAATCTTCAATGCTGAAGTAAAAAACCTGAATCCTGATCAAGCATTCTAACTTTAGCTAGACAGGTCTTAAACTTCGGGTAATGTTACTGGCTTTAGCACTGAAAAGTAAGTTTTAACACCAAATCTATTATCTAAACACAAGCCTAGTTCTGCTGTCACTGGTCAGTCCTTTTAAATATATAGCTGCACTAGACTTGTTTAAGGAAGATAGTGCCCTTAGCAAAGCACTTTCCATGTACTGCGTTCTAAGCAAGCAAGATTTTGCACTGCTGTAAGAAATGCACTAATGTGAAAATAAGTTTAAATTGAAAGCAAATTTTGTTTGAAAAAAATAGAAGTAATTTGATCCTTTACATATTCTCACAGAAAATTAAAGGAAGAAATTATTTCATTCTGGCTCTCTGGTGAGACAGTGACCATTATGAAGCAGGTTTACTTTAAAACCCTGTCAGCTAGCATTTGTTTACTTGACATGTGCGCTAACACTCAGTGGAGGTTTCAGCCAACTGGAAAGAAATTGTTAAGATCTTGCTCTGTTTCAATTTGGTATTTGTAGCTTGCCTAGTGGAATTTCACTGTTCCAGTGTGTGGTGTTTTTTAAACTTCCATTAAGATGTATTGACATGTGACTTGGAAGTTATTTTTGATTCAAAATATATTATATATTTGAGATTTAAATATTCTTGCATAATCAAGTGAAAAAATCTATCGACATCTTACAGGTCCTAATGAAGTGACTCTCCTATAAAAATTACTGTTCAGATTTAGTATTAAGCATATTTTCAAAATTAACTCCATTTATTTGTTGTTTGCCTATTTGTGCTATACAAATATGTGCCTCTCATTCATTCACTGTAAATCCCACATCCAAACCAATAAAATCTTTATACTGTGGTATAGTCTAATCTGTCCAATGCAGCTCATTACTATCATGTGCACTAAACTTATTTAATCTGATCCTTTCACCAAATGAATATAGGCCTTAGGAACTACCACAAAGGACAGCAGGATATGATTCTTATGCAGGTTGGAAACAGTTTCCAAAATCACGACTGCTCCCTCCTAGGTCTCATGGCAGCCAGCCTCCCATTGTTTTGGCAGATGGGCTTGATGAAGTCCACATGAGTCCCAGCGCCAGACCTCAGGGCATCTCAGTTTGGTGGTGACACGTGAACAAGAAGGTCTCCCTACCAGCTGGGTCCTGAACCACACCCAGGTCCACTTGTGGCTTCTGGCCATGAAGCTGGGCAGTAAGGGGAGGTCTGAATAGGTTTGGTGTCCCCAGTGAGGTACCTCCAATGCACATGTGTATGCCTGTGTTCCGGTGCAGATGACGTTTGGAACTGTGTTCAGTTGTAGCATGCTGTCTTAGTTGTTTGATTTGGGATTTGCCTTGAACCTGAAAGACTTGATGCTTTGCACAATCATGTCTTTCACGTCTTTCACTTCTAACATTGGGTGTTTAAAACCTAATATGTCTGTGTTCCTACTCCTTACTTCATTTTGATGGATCTTCTTTACGTCCGAGTCCATTAGTTACTACTAACCTATGTTACTGCAATATCTTCTTCAAATCCTTTCACTGGGTCCCAGAGACTAAAGTTAAATACCCTTATGTACAAATTCTATTGCTCTCCAATTTTCTGACTTCTTGACAGAATTCATAATTATCTTCTTATTTTATTAAAAAAAAAGAAAAATTAACATGGCTATAGTAACATGAATGATAAAAAATTATTTTATAAAATAAAAACTTCATAAAAACTTCAAATTTTATAAATTAACATCTTCAAGAGTGAAAATTATTCTTTTTTAATGGTGTCTTGTCAATTCAATGTAAAGTAAAACTACACAAATTCTCATGTTGGTAATTTACAAACTAACATTCAAAGGAACTTGAATGTGTCTTTCTGGTTCTCTGAAAAAATTAAGTTGCACAGAGTAAAGTGGTCTACTTCTCCTAAGAGTTTGGCATGTTAAAATGTAGACTACATAAATATTAGAAATGTGCTAAAACAAAAACCTTCACTGTAAATAGTCCCAAAGGTATAAGAACAACATCTCTTGGTTTGAACATAACGTCAGATCCGTAATTTTCTAAGGGAGATAAACTAAAACCTTGACCTTTGGGGAAATTGGGTTCAGAGATGATTCTTTTTTATTCAGCACCATCAATAAACATATTACCTTAATAAAGAATGCTGAGTGCAAAGGGAATCTTCATTTTTAGACCCTTTGTATTGTGTTCATTACTCATTCTGGGCAGATACTTGTTTCTTAAAATATATCAAAAAGTCATCTTAAAAGTGTTGCTTATCTTGTTTAATAGAATAAAAGTAATTTTTTAAGAAATTCTTTACAAAATATATGTTAAACACCAATACCTCATCTACACTTTAATAACTTTGTTTCTCTCTCTGATCATTATTTCACAACCAACCTCACATACAGAATCCCTTTTATATTCTTTTCGCATTTGCATGCCTATATCATCACAATATTGTTTGTGTGAGAAATTGTTCATCCTTTTATGTGCATTTGTTGGCTGTATATACTTTCTTTGTTTGCCTTCAGACTTTCAAGCTTAATTTGATCTGGAAAGATGTGTTTGCAAAATTACCATATGCAAAGCTAATCTAACGACATCTCTCGCCTAGATGAAACGAGGAAATTTTGAAAAAAATCCAGGACAGTCAATAGCTGACTCCTAGATTTGTTTGGATTAACATTAGAAACAACCTTTTAAACCATTTGGATGTCATCTAATACAGAAGTATAAGAAATACAGTACTTTCACCTCTTAAAAGCTCATATGAATATTTTCTTTGGTTTCATTTCACATGAAATTGCAGTAGCATCTCTATGTTATGGGAGGGATGTTTAAACAAATCTGTATCCATTAGATTTTTACCAGGAATTCATTCTACATACTTGCTTTTTCCTATTTTTTTTTTAATTTAAGCATAAACAATTATTGGAAGGTTATTTTAGTTTATTTTAAAGAAAACACTAAGACATAAGATAAAAACTAATAAATATTAGTGAAGAATAGTTTTGATTTCAAAACAATGCGTATGCAAAGTACAGACATAATTGTAAGAATCACACTAATACATATTCAAAATAAAATAATCAAAACACCCCAGACTTTTTATGTCAAAAACACAGCATGTTTTATGAACCATTTACAAGATAATAATTGCTTACAAAAAGTATTCTATAAACAACTTAGGAGAATAGATACACATTTTTTATAACAATTTTTATAAAGGTTTCAGCTGAAAAGACACAAAACTTACTAGTCTTTGTCAAAAAATATTTGTCAGTTTTTCAATAAATGCAAAGAAATAATATGGTTTGCAATATTTTGCATTAAAATATTAAGATGAGTTCTGATACGTGACTATATATCATCCCTAACTCACCTGAAAGGATATGTAGCTTTATGAACTTTAAAGACCTTTTTAATGAAACTGGCTAAATTCCAAATGTACAACCTCTTACGAATCTATAGGTTTTCTTGTATTTTGGTTCTTACTGTAATCACATACATCTTTTAAAAAATATCAAATGCTCTATGTTGCATCATGCCCTTAAAACTGCACCATTTAGAAGCAAGAGAAATATTCAGTGTCTTGTCTGTAGAAGACTACCTGACTCTTCTGAAGTAAAGGGAAATTTTTTGTATGGCAAATACATTTCTGGAAACTGCCTGTAATAGCATGTGTATATGTTGACACAGTTCAGCTTATTCATACTTTGTATTTGATCTGAACTGATTTTAAACAGTATATTACACTGCTACATAAAAAGCAAAACGTTACTAATTATAATTACCCACATTACATTCAGGAAAAATAAAATGGATGTATACAGTATTTTTGTCTACTTGATTTTCAATGACAAAAGAAAAAAAGCTATAAATGCTTCAAGCACGTAAACATACATAAATTCTTTAAGCATACCCTTTCTCCTGAACTAAGCATTTAGCCTTAATGATCTTTTGTCAGGACTACTATGAAAGAGTTTCTTTTACTTTTTTGTTTGGTTTGGTTTGGTGTTTTTTGGGGGTAGAATCATAGAATCATAGAATCGTCTAGGTTGGAAAGGAGCTTAAAGATCTGAATTTCACTGAATTTCACTGAATTTTTAGAGTTGGAAGGGACCATAGAGATC
>JAOXJM010000019.1:60973372-60999259 GCA_026413425.1 Tringa solitaria
GATAAAGATGTTAAAGAGAATTGGCCCCAGTACCGAGCCCTGTGGGACACCACTCATGACCGGCCGCCAACTGGATTTGACTCCATTCACCACTGCTCTCTGGGCCCGGCCCTCCAGCCAGTTTTTAACCCAGTGAAGGTAAGAGGGTTAATTTTTTTTTCCAGGGAGATATTATTCCTGTGACTAGTAATCATTAGAAATAGAAATAAAATCCATACAAAATGACTTGGTTTCATTTAAACTGTCACATAAATGCCTTTATGATTCCAGCTGGCTTGGAGAAATAAAGTTCTCTTTGTTAATGAGACCAACACAACTCATCCAATAATACCAGCCTTAACCTAACAAATCAGATATTTGCATATTTCCCCTTCATATTTTTCCAAACAGACTTTTTCTTATGGCCATAAACTCTAGTGTGGAATAAGTGTTGTATCTGGATACTTTAAGAACTGAAACTGAGGGGGAAGGCCTGTCTGGAATTCCACACAGCAGGGAAGTTAGTTGAAAATGTCCCGAAGGCAGGGAGGATGTGAAGTTCCTTTTCCCATTCGTACTTGACTACGGCTTTCATTAATGTTGCCGTGTTAACTTGTTATTAAAATGCTTCCTCCAATAATTTTTAGCAGGCTACATTCATGTATCTCTAAACACTGGATAAATAGCATGATTGCTAGCGTTGGTGGAGAGACAGTGTCACAAATGTAGCTTAAAAACTGTGAGAATCTCAGCCCAGTATTTTAGCAAAGGACAAGGAAATGTCAAGTGGTACTATGATTTCTTCCAGGCAGTAGGGTAAGCTAGACGTTAATGCTAACTCATGAATTCTAGAAATTCAGCAACGTTCTCAGTGCATGAGGTCAAACTGCTTTCTCTGGTCAGAGCATGCTTATGAAGAGAAACATTTCCAGTGCAAGATTACTGATTTAGTACGGAAGAAAGCTTGGTTGCTGCACCTTCTCAATTTGTGCTTGCAGCCTACCACTTAAGTTTTGTTTCCTTACACAAATAAAGGAATGCAAACACTTCAGGGATGTGAAGCCTTTCAAAAATCTGAAAAACACATAAAAGCCCTATTACGGTTGTACAAATTGCAATTATGCATCTAAAAGAAAACACATCAGAAGCTGCAGAAGAGCACTGATGCTGGCAGGGGAGAGCAGGAGCTTCAAGTGAGAAGTCAGCATATGGCAGCTTGGGGTGAAGCTGAGCATCCTGAAAGGGGGTCAGGAAGTTTGACGTCGACAGCAATGTGTAGACTCTCTGAGTGAAGAAGGACCACGGTGCATCTATGTTTCTTCAGAAAACTTGTGTGAGGAAAAGATTTACAATAGGGTTTTGAAGGTTTGAATCAGTTTTACCAGCCAGTAGGAAATCACACTACTTCTGTTGTTATCTCTGCCATAAATTACACAGCTTCTCTTGGAGAACCATGTACTGAGGAAAGCAGCATCTTCCTTGCTTCCCTGTGTCCTAACCCACCGTGTTCACTCTTCACTTGGTTGGTAGGAATGCAGGCTGATATCTTTCACTGGAAGAAGAAACCAGTGTGACATAGAGAGCTAAGCTGCAAACTGTTTGTTGTGGGTAGATTCATTGTTTTTTAAAACATTCTTACATAGTGCATGTAGGCAACAACCTGTAGTTCTGTATGCTTAGAAACAATAACTGTGAAGACTCTTACTGTGACAATAATGTCATTATTTAAACACAAAAGGCCATATACTGCACTGTCTGTTCGTGTAAGTCCAGAGTGCCCTTTCTCTGCAGTTTCTTTAGCTCGTCACAGCTGAGTTCTGTTGCCATAAAGTCCCTGACAGCTTTACCACTGACACTGCTGAAGCAGGATTGCATCCCAAGAATCGGTTATCTTTAACTACCTTCCAATAACTGCCTCCCGTTTGAAAAGTATTCTAATAATAACCCACTTTAATACAAATAACTACAAGAACAAAATTAAAAAAATACTTTCTATGTACAATACAAGGGGAAATATTGTTATTAATTTGTACTTGAAGCTTCACAAGATGCTGCAATACAGGATAGGCTCCATTAAACAGGTATATCATTCATTCATTATGATAATGAGGTAATACTTTGTTAGAATGTATAGTAAAGTCCTACAGTAAACCTCCAAAAATATGAAGTATGACCTAAATGTTTCCAGAAGCCTGGACATCACCTATAAAGGCATATTTTTTCTAAAGGAGGTTTGTTGTTTACATTTCATGAAGAAGATTTATTGAGCAATATGAGCCATATTATTTCAGTTGCCCAAAGTCAAAGGTGCAAACTTTGCAACTGGTCACAAAGCCAGATAAAAGCATAATTCAGGAGAACACAAAGGAATTGTATTTCCTCTTTAGAGACTCCCTTGTTGAATCATGCAGAAAGTATTGATTATATTTCAAAGGTGTTTTTTTTTAAATACATACCAGTGACTTCATCTGTCTAGAGCTGTCTGAACTTCAAACAGATTTGGGAAATACAGTAGATAAAAGGAATTTATGAGAAATAAATTATGTCACAAAAATGGCAGAAGTCTCTCCCCCAAAAAACAATGTCTTTTAATAGAGAGAGTATTCTTTTTCCTGATATTGATAATGAGGAAGTTGAGATGTAAATATATATATCTTCATAAATAATTTAAATGAGAGTTTTAAAATAATTACTTTCAAATTATGCATAAGAATCTGTCAGTTCTTTCAAAGTTCTTTGAAAATATATTTTACTTTCTGATTTGAACGTAAGTTATTAATGTTTGTTAATTTAGATTTTTTCTATCCTGAATATGGTCACATCAGCAAAAAGTTAGCCTGTCCCTCCATCCCTCTCTCTGATGACATTCACAGAAAGACATGAAGAACCTTGAGGAAGCATAGGCTTCTTGTACAGTGTTTATTGCTTGTGATTAGAAAAAACTCCAGCAGTGTATCATATTGAACAACTTGAAGGCGTGGAGGGTATCCTGGACAGCTGTATGCCCAAGTCCGTGCTTTAAGTCAGGCAGAACAGTGATTGGAAAACACTCTCCCAAGTTATAGCCTTCTCTCTGAGCCCCAGGGAAAGCAGAGAGGTTATGAATCCTCAGGTGTCCTCTCTGCGAGGTCTGATGCCTGTGCTTGAACTTTGCTCCAGTGGAGGTTGGGATGCTGGAGCTCACGTATGAGGACCTTGGCTCATGAGCAGTGCCAGGAACCTGGGTGGTTGCAGCCCTTCCCACGGACATAAGTGTAAACACATGATGTGCTCTTCTAGCAGAAAAGTGGGTGCTTCTAGCCCTCGCCAAAGGGTTGGCAGAAAAAGAATATGAAGTTCTCAGTATGTGCATCTCTATGAGTATAATCTCACAGTGGCAATAAAGTTGCCTAGAGTCTTTGTTTTCATTAAATTAAAAGGTTAAAATTAAAAGGGTTTCCATTAATTAAAGAATGAGGCGAGAACATTGAAAAGACAACAGAATTTAAATTAAGCAGAACTTAGTTTATTTTGGAGTGGACAGGATTTTTTTTAAAAATGCAGTAATGTGGGGATGAAGACTTTATCTTTCAGCACCACATGAGAATAATAAATTTCCTGAGGTTACTGTAAGGGGCAATAACTATAAACTATGCCATTTTAGCTGGACTGGTTTTTATGTTACTAAAATTCCATTTTCAGGGCTATTTGTACCAGGAACTCTTTATTCAACATTATGACAGTCTGCCTGGTTGGGTAGTGGGGCTGGAGGAGGAGACAAAAAGCACAGCACAAGGCATGAAGGTAAAAGAGCTGCTGCTCTGCGCAGTTGGGGTTCTCCAGGGATTTTCTACCTGCCAAATGCTCCCTAAGTTTTCTGCTCTATTCTCTGGACATTCGGGCAGAAGCAGAGGCTGTCTCAGAAGACTAACAGTGGCATTCTGCTGGGTCTGCGCTGACTTGATGCCCATGCTGGTAGTTCTGTTTATTTGACACGGTTGACATGATGTCTTGGTCATGGCTTGTTTGTCCAGCCAGGCTCTTCATTCTGGCAGATTTGCTTTCAAGTGCCACCTACCTCTGCAAAGGTACCTTTAGATCTGCTTTTAGTGATGCGGGTGGGGAGAGAAACTGACAAGTAAAATTGCCGTGTTATTGAAAAAAACAGACACGTGTATGCTCTGTGAGAGGCAGTACTTCAGATGCCTTTTCACTGACAGGTTTAAAATGCAACATTTGTCCTCAGCTTTTGTCAGCCTGGTTCAGCTCCTTTTCAATACTGTTAGAAAAAAGGGAAAAGGTGGCAGTCTCGCCTTCCAGTACTGTTAGCAGGTAATCTGCTAAACTACTAAAGCAGATAGAAATGAGTAGATCTCATGTATATTTGTCTAACAAATCTACCAGCTGTTATCAAACTACTTGAGGGGAAATGTAAAGGATGAAAAATCCCATAACTCACCTAGGCCAGGAAGGGAAGAATTTTTCTCTATAGCATCACTTGTCCATAAGTGATGAGTCCAGGATGCCTTCTGGCACCACAAAGCCATGGAGGTATGTGCAGTGGAGCATGTTAAGAATAATGCCACATCACTCAGTCTTCCCTCACAAACCCAAAATTGCTGAGGAACCTTTTGCACTCCGAAGTCTACCTAGCCCTCTAGACAAATGACACGATGCAAGGCCAAACTCTGAAAACGGATCTGTGTAAATCTTGTTTTGATCCACCAGGTCTGGAAGTAGTTATGGTCAGAGTATGCTTTGGCGTTCTACGTTTGATTCCCTACCTTGGGCGTTTCAGGTTGTTTAATTTAATGTTCTGCTGGAAAACCTTTAAAAAGCAGAGGATCTCCAGCCTTCAGTCTGCTCCAGACAAAGTTTTTGATTTTATTCCCTTTTTTCAACTGTTCTTATCCCCAAGGTTGCAGGCAACTTACTTCGTGAGTAAAAAGATCTGTTATTTCCTAGATGAGAACCTACCCCTCTGCATTATATGGGAGTAATGTAGAATGTAAGAAGTGCTGACCCTTTATAATAGATTTTCTTCCATTTGCTTCACTGAAACTTCAAGGACTGCATTTTGATTCTTCCTTCATGTTTTTACCTCAGAGGTTGGCATGTTAGGGTTATGAAACTAGAAAAGCTCTAGTTGGATCAAAAGAGGTGTCAAATAAGTACATTAAGTGCATAAAGTCCTCTGCTTCAACCTATATGTTTTATGTGAGCACAGCATCAATGAATTATAACACAAAATCAATGTAATTTACACAGATTACAAAAGTTCTCTCTATCCTGCTTCTACCTCTTCCCTCCTAGCATAAAATAAAATTAATAAAATAAAATAAAATGATTCCTTATACATTTTTCAATAAATGCACTTCTGATATCTTTCTTATCAAATTAGTCTGACACTTTTCCCTTTCAAGCCTGACATGCCATTAAATTGATGTGTAAAGATTTTTAAAAGCCTTACAAACCAACTTAATTTATACATTTCTTAATGGTATAAGGTAAAAATGGCTTTTAAAGATTGAGACATTCTTGTCAAGTGTCTTAAAATCCATGTCTTTAAGGGGTGCAATGTGTCATATTTAAATCTGTCATAGTGACTGCTTCAGTCATTAGTTGCAATGTTTGATGTTAGAAATGTATAGCCACTATAACCATGAAAATTCAACATTCGTCTTCCTGCCTGAGGATATGTTTATTTTGAAACAAGAACTACATTGTGCTTCATTCATGCAAGATTTACATGGAACTAATTATGGACATCATGAAATTTGCAGCCTCCATAATAACGCTGACTATTACACCTGCAATTTGATAATTTCTTCTTTTCCTTCTAAGAATGTCTGCTTCTGCATTCAAAAAGTTATACTTAATATTCCCTAAAGATATTCAGTGTTAATGAGTATCATAAATCAACTAAAAAATCCATAGATGTGGGGTTTTTTTATGGGAAAAGAGTAGAACTTATTAAATGCAACCATCAATTACCTTTGCCACTACTTTTTATTCAAGAAATTGTATGAGAAACAGAGACAGCTTTGGACTGCATTTGAAAGCCTTTGAGCTTCAGTGCTGTTTGGTAGGAGGTTGGAAATGGCAGAAGTCATAATTTCCAGATGTGACTGGGCCACATCATGTCATTGTAGCATTAGCTTAAGAGTTAAGTGTAATACAGTGGCAGGCCTTGACTGAAGAATTTGTGATAGAAGAAGCTCTTACTTGTGCTGCGTCGTACTACTCCTGCTGGTGTAAGTGAAAACATCAGGACTCATCCACAAAATGAAACTAGCTCTGTCTGCAGAGCTATACCCAGAACCAGATACGATATTGAAATTGTTTTTAGATCCTGGCATAATGCAATAACTATTGAGGAACATCATTATGTTTAAATGATGCCTCCCAAAACTCTGCAGGGGTAATTCCTCATGCAAGTGCTTTGTAGCAAACTCATATAGAAACCAGAAAGTTTTCATTGCCCAAAGTTACAGTAGCCTCAGCAAACTGAACAAAATTCTTTTACCAGCATCACAACAGGAAACACAAAACCTGCATTTATATAGCATTAGGGAGTGCAAAGGGTGAAAATGTTCCATACTTTGCCTTAGGAACTTTCAAAGTATTTACCTGAGTGATTTTTCATTGCACAGTCTTCTACATACAGCTAGGTTATGTGCACAGACTTGCCCCAAGTGAGTAAAAACACACAATGGTCATAAAATGTATATTGTCCCATAAATGGGAATATAATAAATACCATCTTCTCTTGAGTCACAGTGAGAAAATGTATAATCCCTTGGTGATAATCAATACTAATATGATGGCAACTGTTATGAAGCATTATTTTTGCCACCTCTGTTTCTTTTTTGAGTACGTGGCAGAAATAGTTTGATTACTTTCTTGGTTAACTGCCTGTTTAGTTTTGCTTATGTTCCTAAGTGAGTGGGTGTGTTAGGAATTCACTGAGATAAAGCCAATTTACAGAAATTAATTTTGCTTTTAATTGTCTATTTTATTAGTTATTTTAATGCTTTCAAGGGAAAGCCCTACAGTAAAGAGCCAGTCTGTGTGAAATTTCTGCCTATAGCACTGAGGTTCCCCGTAACTGAAATTTTCTTCTAGCGCAACGTAAATTGGGGAGGAGCAAAGCCCAAGACCAAAAGTCATAAGACAGGTGCTCTCCATCTGTGGAGAAGCTGATTACTCCCTGGCTGATTGCTCCCTGCTCCCCTTGAGAGAGTCATGGGATAAACACAAATAAGGTAGAATATTCTCCAAAACCTCTTAGAAGGTGCTATCAGCCTTAGAGTAAAAATTTCATGAGAAATAGACCCCTGCTACTGTGCACTCTTGAATTTAGAGCTAAGTTGTTTTACAAGCAACCAAGGAGATTTTCTTCTTCAATGCTGCTTTGTTTGCGTCTATGTCTTTCAATTGAGCCATTTTTTCAACTCCTGTGATTTACTTAATTCAACACTAGAACAAGCCTGGTCTTGTTTTAGTGGAACAAGAGGTTATGACCTTGATTGGAAGCGTAACTCAAAAAGGACACCCCAAAATGTATATCCTATTCTGTTTCTCACCCAAGGAAGATTTTAGGTACCCAAAAGAGTATTCAGTTTTCCTGAACTAAATTAGTTTGTCTAATCTGAAAAACAATTATTGTCTGCAGACCTTGCCTGCCACAGTCTTGTCCCAGCTGCCACTTAAAGATTCATTTAGGCTCTTTCTTTGTTGCTGTAACTAATCCAACATCTTAGGTTCTTGCTTTTAGAGAGGATATTGCAGGTCTTCTTTACTCTGGTCATGCCTGAGGTTTCTAAGATTACTAATGCAATAGAACCATCGCAGCATATTTTGAGAACACCTTTTTTTTTTTTCCTTTCCTGATAACAATCTTCTTTTAACCTGAACCAACAAATATTGTGCTGTCTCTTAGCCCTGGCAATCCTTGCTAAACATGGGGTTGGTGGATCTTTTGAAACAGAGGACCCTGGGATATGTAAATTTTTCACAATAGGGTGACTGAACACCTCTTCATTTGATTTCCCTCTTGTCACAAGATGATTTGCATTTTGACATTTTTGTGTTTGTAAGAATTAAAACATTTTAAGTCATGGGAACTATTACCTTTCTGATAGTCTCACAATGTATGCTATATACTTGGTCTTTTACAAAGATGACAAATAACATATTAGTAATAAAGCTGTCTTAGCTGGCATTTAGAGTCTCTTGCCGCCCAGTCTTTTTGGACAGGTTGGGGTTTGGGCCGTCACAGCAGGGCACATTGGTGACTTTGAAAGTCATGAGAAGAATCTAGAGCTGGATTTGGTTTCTAAGGGGGACCCTGTCTGCAGACAGAGGAGCTCAGGTATTCAGAGTGATGGGATGCTAAGCAGACAGGCTGCTATGGCTTGGTGCACCTGGAATTTTTCCAAAGCATATGGCTTTAGTCACAGGCGTAATGAGCTGCAGTAATCAGCCATGAAGATTGTGAATGTGTGGATCTCCATGTGCACTTGCTGTAGGCACAACTGGAACTGAAAAGGTAGGAGACAGTCATCTGGCCAGTCGTAGGTGAAAGAGAACGGATTTGGTGTTTAGAGTTCAGTAAGATTTCACTACCTGAACAGAATTAGCAGTCTAATACCAAGTGATCTTGGTAACTGGGGAAGTCACAGTTCAGGGGACTGCTACCCACTTGCTTTTCCCCTCCAACATTTATATATGGCCAGATATATCTAACAGCTGATTGTCTATAGATAGGCATGTCACTGATCATACCTTTGGAGAGAGGCAGAGAAAAGGGTGTTGTCCTCAGAGATTTGCTTCTCTTTTTTGTTCTCTGGTTGTGGCAGTATTAAAAGCACACCTAAGGTCTCTCTGAATTTGGGGCATTACTTAAATATAGCCTTTGATGAAAGAGGGAATCAGAGAAGAAGAACGTTTGCAAAAAATCCACATCCAGTGAGGGATTTTCCTCTGGGGAAATCTCAAGCCATTCTGTGTTATATGTGTCTTTCCAGCTGATTATAAGCATTCGTTCAGCTGCTTCTCTCTGAATTTGTCTGGTTTCTAATGCAATATATAAATGTGTTCCTGCTTGACTCCCACAGCTGGTTTTGATCAGGCTCCTATAAAAAGGAAGTTTCAATTAGCAGTGATCCAAACGTATTCTGGAGGTATATTTTTACGGCTGCTCAACGAATAGCAGTCTTTGTTCGTAAGGGTGCGTGTGACTCTAAAACTCAATGCAGCCAGAACTGTGAGTCATCACCACAAGCCCCGTACTTCATTGCAGAGGTCAGACTCTGCCAAAACCAGAGGAATAAGCTAGCCAGATTGAATTAGCGGTTGAAACACATTAATTTATGCTACATAAATGTTATTGTGGCCCTGTGGGCAAGTACTTAGGTCATATGCTTTATGAACTATTTGCACCAAGAGGGCTTTCCAGCTGTAAATCAGCTCCAAAGTGCACCTCTGCAAAGTGTTCACAGCTCTGCGGCGCGTCCCCCTCGTCTGCACGGACTCCATAGCTTGGCACGGCGACAGCTCGCCATTCTGCATGTGCTTTACGGGTTTTCCTGTAAAAGGAGTGGATCGGTGGCCAGAGAAGAGCGGGTCTAGCGGAGAAGTTCAGCCCTGGCCGCCCGTGACACTTGCGGGCAGCTGTGGGGCTGTGGCTCCAGGCATCTGGCAGCAGGCAGGGCTGCTTGGATGGTTGCAGCTGTGTGGTAAATGGAAACCTTGGTATCTCAAACACACACACAACCCAGCCCTTGACAAGGCTGTTTCTCTTCTGGGGGAGGTGGGGAATTAGATACACTTTTGGCCGGCTTATTTCAGAATGAAAAAAAAAAAAAGTAGAAGTAAGTGTTTTCTGGCTGCAAATTGTGGTGACTGAGGACAGATGCCAAGAAAGAATTATGCATAAACGATAGTGTTTAAACTTGTTTTTATGTGTTTGGATGTGTCTCTGCCAAAAATCTGACAGGGCCTCATTGTTGGAGCTTTTTCTTCATGAAGCCACTGACTACACCCAGCAAAAGTTTCATAAATAATGAAATAATTGGGGGCATTTAGTGTTGTCTGCTGGTGTCAACAGCTGCGTGTAACACACTCTACTTCCCAGCAACCCAGGTAAACGCTACAGCAGTGTGAGAAGGGAGGCAATGTCCGTCTCCAGAGAGGAATGGTCTTTTTTCAAGCAACCCCTGATTCCACTGGGTTTGTTTGATTTGGGCTGTGCCTGCCTTTGCACAAAGGGTTATTTGTTTTACGATTGTTCGTTTTTGTTCAGCTCAGCTAGCACACCCACTCCCTTGCACGGCTGCCACTGCGACGCTGAATCACGCTGCACATACATCTTCCCCCACAGAGTGCCACAACACATGCCTCCTCTTGTTTTTAAATGTAGGACAGCCAGAATCCTTATTCGGTACCTCAAGTACTGCTCTGCTCAAGAACACAACAACCCCGTTTCAGACTCGAGACTGCAACTTGCTTTTACCCATGTTCCCTGGTCTCTGGGCTTGTTGATTTAGGAATCTTGGACATTAATCATCTGCTGTAAATGACGTTTTCCTTTATGCTGAATATTTCAACAGCATCACAAAAAGAATGTTTTTATAGCATTAAATATTCATAAAATCATGCTAAAATAGTTAAGGGGATGTGGAATAGATAAAGCTTTGAAAGCATAAATATTTAATATTTTAATAGCTTTTCATAGGACATTTTTTTTGTTTTCCATGAACCTTGTGCTGTTACCCTACATTTGTTTTTTGAATGGGGAAAAAATTATTCTTTTAAGTGTTTCCTATTATAAATGAAAACGTTTAGTCTACTTAATAGCTATTTGGTTTTGCTTAGTTTATGAAAAGGAAAAAAAAAAAATCAGGTCTTATAACTTCCAGCCCTGTTTGTGTGAGTAATCTCCATTCATCCCGCTCCTGAAACACTCTTGTGTTGACTGTTTTTACTGCAGGATCCAGTTTGCCATTACAAGGATTGCAAGATGACTATTAAAACTCCCAGAGTATAATTTTTCTGCATAAATAGCTTTTTCTAGAAGGCAAATAAATGATTGTCTGGAGCGAGGTTGATTTTCAGCAATAATGAATCCATATGTTCCCCATTAAACCTTTCTTCAGAAGACTCATGACAGAAAGAAAAATCATTAGCAGTGACAAAAGAAATTGTTGTCTGACTTATATGAGTTTTTCTTTTGTTTTTCTTTTAGATGTATCTCCATTCTCTTTGTGAAACCAGAACCACAGCACGTAGCATTGGGTGGCAATGCTTATGTGTTTCCTGAGCAACTGTTTAATCAATAGAAGTGGTAGGCTAGGTATTTACTACATTTCATTAATAGGGTTAAGGAAGTAGGGATATTTGTGACAATTATTTGGAAAGCTGTGTAAAAAGATAGCCAGACAAACAAGCCTCCATAATCCACTTATACCTCACAGATGTCAAAGGGTTGAACAAGCCTATTAAAAAAGCTATATGCCTGTCTGTTTGGAGGAGCTGTTAAGTCATGAATCTCTGCACAGCACCTGAGGCAGTCAGTTAATAAAGATCTTTTGTAGCCGATTTCTGTTCTATTAAGGATGGACATAAAGCAGAATAATTTAAAATGTGTCAATAACTCAAGGCAAAAATGCTTAATGCAAGACGCATCATCTTCTTAACTTGTAGTCAAGCATGCACAGTGGTAACTAGTAGATGGAATGCTACTCATGGGATCAGAAATCATTTTTTGATAGATAATGTGGGGTTTTTTTAGCAAAAATATCCCACAGTGGTTTATTATTGTGGTGTCTGTCTGGAAGCCAGATTTGAGCTTTAAAAACAGAAATTAACTTATTTTCTGTCAACTTTTCCTAGGAGAGAGTCTGAAAACTTGGCTGCCCTTTCAGGTAGATGAATCTATGAAGTGGAGACATTTTCACATTTCGTTATTGGAACGGAATGCACCACTCTTCACTTCTGGGGTTATGTGCTTCTGGCGGTGCTCTATGCAGCATGATGTGTTAGCTGGGGCAGGTGGTGATCATGATTTAACACTGCAGCTCCATGGAGGTACATTTACTTGCTTGCTATAAGAGGCATCTCATGGACCATGCTACAGAGCCATTAACCACATACACAGCCCTGGACTGCGCACACCTGCTCGAAGAGTAGATATGGTGTGCACTGCGGCGGTTTTCTGAGGGCATGTTCTCGCCAATTTGTGAACAATGGGTGCTAATTTGGCAAGAGCTCTCCTCTTTCAGCTCTATGACATCCATGGCAGGGGTTTCACCGAAGCTGTGCTGCTACACAGGGCTATTATTTTTTTTTTTGCTTAGCTCCTGCTTGGGACTGGCAGGTGTGCACCAGAGAGAATATGCAATGTGGATCAATCCTGAAGAGTGCTCTCTGAATAGTAAATGGAGGCAAAGGAGGAAAAACATATATATCTGTATTTATACATATATATATATATTACTCAACAGATAAGTTGTACTGATCATCTCTAGGGGACGAGATGAGCTAGACTGGTTTTATGTTCCCCTTTTCAGAAATACTGTTTTCTGCCTTCTGGCTACAGCTGGGACATGGCACCCTCTTCCATAGTATTTGCTCTGTGTTCTTCCTGTTGCTTTTCATGGGTATTTCTTGAATGAGGAGACAAAAGTAGGCCAAGGTATGGCTTAAAACAGAGGAGGGGAAAAAAAGCTGGAGGCCTATGCTAATGCTTATACTTGAATTGTCTAGAGACACAGCAGACGCTTTAATTAAATTCACTATATTTAGTAATTTTTGGCAGTTTTGATTGATTTATTATGTGTTACATCTGGTCTTGATTTACTGCATTGCATTTATACTACTGTTTTGTTTTTGTCGCTTATGTGCTGCATATTAGTCATGAGTTCTTGTGGTTTGCAGTTTTTGAGTTACACTGTGCAAAACATTCATGCTACAACTTGAAACCAGGTGTTTTAATATGAAAGCAAATCACTCCAAGATTTACACAAACCACTGGGTTAGCAATCCATAGAGTTTGTCAAAAAAGTATTTGTTTAGGTTAGAATTCCCTTTCTAAAGGTGATGGTGTCTGCAGTGACTTTTCAAATGGGCATGTTTATAATTTGTGATATAGTTAGTGTTGTAATTATGTATCTTATCAACTAATTGTGTTTATGATTTTTTAATCTACTTGCCCTGAAAAACCAAACCAAACCAAAAATCCTAACAATCTTAACTCTGTGATATATTAATTTTGATGCCGTATTTTAGGCTAGCGGAAGGGGTTTTAAAATGAATGTTAATACACAGGGAAAAAAAAGTTATCTGGACTACAATTAAGTTTAACAAGATGTTTCCTATGAAGTACTGCATGGTTGTGATATAAAATATCTAAGATCTTAAGTGTCAGGAATTGTGCAGCTGCTTGAGAAATCAACGTACTTGTTTAGCTCAAAATGCTAGTAAATTATTACAGAGACCACTTAATAGAAAAATCATCTCAGCCATGGAAGCACTGAAGTGAGTATTCTGAACCTTAATAAATTTTGGTATATTCATTGTGTCAAGCACACTCACAAGGTCACCAAGGGCAAAGGAGACATTGCAAATATTTTTAATGTGCTCGTCACATCACAGGATTGAAAATGTTCATGATTTCTCCGGAAGGGGATAGAGGACAGCTAGAAATTCAAAAGAACATATTAATACCTTAATCATGCCTCTTTCTGGTGGACAGTTAATGTGAAATTTCTCCTTTTGCAGATGTGTATATGTATTTGTATTTTCCGGAGGACGTCGGTGTGTTTCAATCACAAGTAATCATGCCTAGCATTATAAGCTGACCTGGATTTTCTGAGCTTCTGGAAGCTGGCTGGAATCTGATCTTGTTTGCACCGACCTAATAAGAATGACTTCAGCTTTATACTGATTTCACTAGATTTTCCACTGATTTGTTTTGGGATCAGAATCTGGTTCCTCTTGGTAAAGGAAGACTTTTTATCTGCCTGTTTTCTAAAACGGATATTTTCATTATCCTCTGCATGTTTTGTTTCTTTGGATTTTAGTATTGCTGTTCCTTAATCTTATTTGTACTGCTTTCTCTTTCTTTTAAAGCAAGGCCTCCTCTTTATCTTTGGTCCTGCAATTTTCCAAGATGCAATCTTCAGTGGCAGGACAGGCTTAAGGTCATCCTACTCACCTCTCCTTCTTGCTGTTGCCACAAATCACTGGTGCACACCCCTGCTGCCTCCCCAGTTGTGCCAGATGACCATTTGTGTGACTTTGAATGGACAACAGACAAGAACACTTTTAAATACATACATTACTCTTTTGTTTTTCTGAAGATCATTTCTCCAGTACACCTTGCCGCATGGCTCAGCCAAATGGACAATTTTGTACTAGCACAGAGCTAGTACTGCTAGCAGAGGCTACTTTGAGAAAACTGCCCTAGTTTCCACTAAAATTATCTAAGAAACAATGTATGAATGGCTAATGTCTAAAATAAAGTTTTAAAAAAAGAAAAAAAGTAATAATCTAGTCAATGTGGAACCTGGCATCAGGTAAATCTTGGGCACAGATATCCAATCAGTAATTTAATTTTAGGCTTAGCTGTCAGGAACCCAGGAACATCAGATGGGCCTATAACATGGGTCAATTTTTAGCTATCTGTAGGACTTTTCTGGTCACGAAAAGGATGGTAGAGAAATTGTCTCTACTTCTGAAGTGCAAGGTGCTGATGTTGTTATGGAGAAGAAAGGCTCTGACTCATTTTCTTGGTGCTGATTTCTGAACATTTTTAGGTATTTTGAGACTATTTTGAATGAGAGAAAAGGCTGTGAAAATATTTTGCAAGTCTCTAGGTATCTCAGATCCCAAGGTTCCCAGCTGGTGGATCTTAAGCCTACATGTGTGTGGTGGATTGACCTTTGCTGGACACCAGGTGCCCACCAAGCCCTCCTCAGCAGGACATGAGGAAAAAATACAATGAAAAAGCTTGTGAGTCAAGATAAGGACAGGGAGACACTAGCTGGGAAGACCAGTTAATGTCATGGACAAACTAGAGTTGGCTTGGGGAAATTAATGCAACTTATTACCAATTAATAACAGGGTATGCTAGTGGGAAATAATGGAAAACTTAAGAGACATTCCCCTGCCACCCCCCTTCTTCCCAGGCTCAGCTTCACTCCTGACTCTTCTACCTCCACCACCCCAGCAGCACAGGGGGGCAGGGAATGCAGCCAGGTCATAACGCTTCCTTTCTGCTGCTCCTAGCTCCTCACCTTCTTCCCCTGCTCCAGCTTGGGTCCTCCCCATGGGATGAAGTCCTTCAGGAACAGACTGCTTCAGCACAGATCTGCTTTATGGAGCACAGGTCTTACCAGAAAGCCTGCTCCTGTGTGGGGTCCTCTCCCCAGGCTGCAGCTCCTGCCAGGAGCCTGCTCTGGCACAGGGACTCCATGCGCTTCAGATTCCTTCAGGGCTCATACATCTGTTACAGAATGGGGTCCTGCATGGGCTGCAGGGGGACAGCCTGCCTCACCACGGTCTTTACCACAGGCTGCAGGGGAATCTCTGCTCCAGCGCCTGGAGCTCCACTTCCCCATTCTTCTTCACTGACCTTGGTGCCTGCGGGGCTGTTTCTCTCACACATTATCACTCATCTCTCACAGTTGGTGTTGCACAATAGTTTTTTCCTCTTAAATATATTATTGCAGAGGTGCTACTACCATTGCTGATGGGCTCAGCCGTAGCCAGTAGTGAGTCTGTCTTGGAGCAGGATGGCATTGGCTCTATTGGACACAGGGGAAGCTTCTGGTATCTTGTCACAGAAGCCACCTCTGCAGCCCCATCTTCCCCTGCTACCAGAACTTTGCCATATAAACCCAATACAATGTGATACAGGGGTAAACGTGGATTATAGAACTAACAGAAACAAAGTAGGCAGCAACATAAAAAAAAAAGAGAGGAAAGCACTGTAGAGGTGAGGAAGACTGAATCTTTGGAATGTTGCCTCCATTTATTAGGCCTACCAGAGAAATTGGAACAAATTATATCAGCTTTGGAAGACGAAGAAGCTGTTGATATGTAGATTTGAATCTATGAATCCTAGTTTATGGAAAGCCAGTTGGAAAAAATGATAAAAAATGGTACAACGCCTTATAGCTTATTCTTCTCTTCTGGTTATGAAGCATACCTTTATACCCTAAATTGAGAAACACCAGACATTTCAGATTATCTGTATTTCAGTTGTCAAAGATATCAGTAAATAGCAACTACTTTTTATGTTGTCAGTGAAAACATCTTAAGATTTCTTTTTTTATTGACTGAATGAGACTCTCTGAAAATGCAGGATTAGAAAGGTAAACTCTGGGAAGTACATTTAGCTGGGAGGAAATATGAAGGGTTGGGAAGAAAGGAAAGCATTAGGAGGAAATCAGTTGGCACTGAGGTATTTGGGCTTTGTTACTCCTTTCAGAATCAGCAGTAATTCAGGCACTGACAATTTGTAGCTGTGAGAATAAAAGACAGTATAACATACTTTGCAACTTTTCTTATTTCCTTCCTCTCAAAGGCTCTCTGGTTTTGAAAATATGCCAATCCAGATGTGCAGTCTGTTGACCTAGCTGATTGCTTTTTATGAATTGTTAGATAAAGGCTGGGAAAAGAAGACTGAAATAAGTTACATCTAAGTCCCAGTAATACAGACTGGAAAGTACTTTGCATTTTTCAGCCATGTGAAGTTTGACTAATGTAAATAGTATGCAACAATTCTAGAAAGAAGGTTGCAACTTTTTACAGTCCCCCCTACTTTCACAGGGAAATGACATCACATATACAAAACATGCTTCTTACTCAGATTTAACTTTTCATTCATTGACATTATAAGTTTTGTTATTCAAAATTAAAAGTTGCGCGTACTACTGCTAGGTTTTTATATGCAAATGAAAGACTCTTAAAGGACAGCTGGGCATTTTTCATTTTGTCCCAATCATTCACTGCACATCATTTGATGATTCATACTAGAATCACATTTAGAAATGCTAAACTGTGACTTTCTAGATAACTTTGTCATTGAATTTCACTATTGTCAGGAAAATAGCTGCTTGAGAGGTTTTGCAAACATTCAGAACTTAACTGCTTGTCTCAAATGCAATGAATAAAATTAAAGAAAATCAAGGGAAAAGACTTTCCCTGCTTATAACTTATGATTCTCCACCTCATTTCCTAGTTCTAAATCTCTGGGTTGTCTTGATTTACTTTCATGTACCTCAAGATTTTGGGGAAGATTTAAGCAGATTGTGGGAAACCTAAGTTCATGGCTCTTTTGTTAAACATTGTGCAGTTACTACATATGGAGCTGAGATGAAGCTCCGTATATATTGATGTTGACTTCTTTTTCTTCCCCCATGCACAAATGGCAAGAGTTATGGTTAGGCATTCAAAAATTAATAAAAAAAAACCATGGGAAATAGGCAGCTTTTATTTTTCTTTACAGAACAGATTCATGTTGTCATTCAAGAGAATTTACATAAGCTCCTACTAATTGCAGACTTATTCCAGCAGTATTGACTCAAGCTAAATTATTGGAAGATCTCCTTTTTAAATCACTTGGTATGTTATTTGTCGACCTATCAGCTTTATTTCCATTAGAGAAAATGGGTTTCCGAGTTCGTCTTTTACTATTTCAGCATTAACATTAAGATTGATAAATTACCTCTATAGTGATATGAAGTCAAGGGTCATATGTGAATGGGCATATGATTTATCTCAGGTTTTTGATCTGATGAACTGTGGTATTTAATTTGCAAAATGTTTGCCCGCTTTTTAATTCAAATATTTTCCATAGGGTTATTTTGTAGTACCACAATCCAATTTCTGCAATTTCCAAATGACTCTTCTAAAATGCTCTAAAATTTCTAATTATCAAAAGCTTGATTTCTTTTTTTTTAATATCAAATTTCTTCCTTGATATGAAATTACAGATCTAGTACCTAGAATAGATCAGGTGTATACAGGAAAGATCTTAAACAAGCTTAAACAAGATCTTTATGCATGCAAGAATTATAAACACAAATTCCACTGACTATCTGGGCGATTTGTGCCCTGGACTTTCAAGGCCCATATCTTCTATTTTCAACATCATCTTTAGGGTAGAATATATTGGGTTTTTATTTAAAACACCAGTAACCCCTACAGAATTGTTACAGCACTGCAAACTCATTTTTACCATGCTGGGATGATTCAGTGCTAATCGTCTTGTTTAAAAGAGAAAGAAAAGCAAACATGGTGTTTCCTGGGAATATGTTCAGATTAGAATAATTGGAAATGAACTCAGGATTACATTGGTACATAACAATCAGTTTATTTTCATCTGACAACTTCAAGTATTGTAATTTGATACAGTAAACTTGATAACGTTTTAAACAAAAAAGAAAAACAATGATCAGGAAAGACTTTTGGAGCAGATGTAGGAGGGAACTAAGTGTATTTGTCTTACTATACGTCATAAAGTAGCTGGATGCATCAGATGTTTTCAGATTCTACCTGTACTTATGTCTTTTATGTTAAATCTCCGTGCCTGTTTAAGGACTGATAAATCAGGAAATTTATTAGCCTTGTCTATCTATTTGAAGCCCTGTAGAGTCTACTTCTCTATTCCTATGCACAGTGTGAAGTGTACACTTACAGTTCTGAAGTGCTATATTTTCAGTGCAATCTTGGTTTTGGACAGGATTTGTTAGTCTCTGATGAGAAATATTTTATGTGGATGGTACATATTTATGTACCAGTAGTCTTATCTCAATAATTATCCATACATCTGCAGCTGTCATAGTGCACCCGAAATAAGCAGGGTTGAATGTAAGTCATGCCCTGGCTGCTGGCACACATTCTCCTCACTTTCTTTTCTTTTCTTTCCTCCTTTGCTTTATAAAGGAATGGGATTGAGATCTGTACACTCAGATGACAGTGCTTACCCCATGCTACCACTTTCAGGGGCATGAAGTCACTCTGCATCTCTCTCCGTGGTTGCTTCCACGGCTGGGTTTTGAGCTGCCTGGCTCTGCATGACATGTTAACTCCTACTCTTTTGTGTGCTTTTCAGCACTGAAGGCTTGCCTCTCTGCAGGTATTCTCCCAGTGAGTGATGAAACACATTACTGCAACGACGTAATTCTTCATAACTATTATGTTGTAAACAGTTGGTATTAGAAGAGTTTCAGAGAGCCATTTATTTAAAACAAAACCAAAACACAAAAAAGAAAAGATAACATTAAAAAATGCTAATGGTTGGCTGTACGATTCTGCAAAATGCTAGAATTGCACCCCAAAGCCTTTTTGTGCTTTTGCAGCAAGGATGTAACTATGGTGACAGTTTCTTTCTTAGTAATATTAGTCTAGTGCTCCCTAAACTCTGAGCAGCATATTAAATCAGATCTGATTAAATTGGGTTCCCTTGATAGAGCAGAAGATTGCTTAAACCTTTCTAATTTGTGACCTATGATTGTGCTCAGTTAAATGTGATATTAAGGTCAAGGTCTAACATAAAGTCACAGAGTACACCACAAATTCATTACTACATTTTAATTCATGTAGTGACACATCTGAGAACATGCTTCTTTACCTTTGACCCTCAGTTGTAAAGGAAATCCATCTGTACTTACTGGGTTATGCAAACCTCTGGAGAGTAGATTGTCAGGATTGTTAAGGATATAGAAGGTCATGATAAGGAGACAACTGTATAAATACTCGATCATTAATATTCTCCTTCACAATGAATATTGACAAAAATCAGTAAATAAGGGCCTTAGACAACAATACCTTGTGACACCTTTCAGAGCAGAGAACAGTTTGGGGGGTATTTATAACATTCATTCCCTTTTGACTGTCTTGCTATAGGTACAATTAAGTGGGCCAAATAAGGCACCTAAATTTTCTCTGCAGTTAACAGAGACAGGTTACCAACAAGGCAGTTGCTCACCACCAGTTAAATGCTGAGAAGACAGGACAAATGCTGCCTTTGTTCTGACATACAATGTATGTGAGCAAGATAGAACGGGCATCAAAATGCAAGAAGAAGGCTGAAGGAGAAAAGAAAGTACTAAATTATAGTAACAATTAGAAATTATTTTATGATAAGACACCTAGTCCCCGCCAAGACAATTCTTTTTACCTACACGCCATTTATTTGGCTCATTTTTCACATGATTTTTTCACAAGTGAAAAAAAAGAGAGACTTTATTGCTTTGTTTGCTGTAGCTATTCAGCTGGTACAAATGTTATATATTCGGTCATATCTTGTTCTTTAGCACTGTCAACTGCCTGTCAATCTTCATACTTGCAAAAAATGAAAAAACACCAGCCACCCCACTGTGCTGAATGTGACACATTGTAATGTCAGAAGACCAAGAGACAGGTGATGGTTTATGATAGAAATAAATCTTTTATGAGAGCAAACTTGGGAGAATTGCATGCTTTTGTAGGGGATATATCTCTGCACAGCTATCACTGACAGTCTTCTCCAATGCATCAGTTTGATAAGGCAAGGTTTTTATTGTGTCTAATCATGTATCGAGTCATCGAGGTGAGGAGGAAGAGAGGTATATATATAGCTATTTATATACCTCTTTGCATATGTATATATTATATGTAACATATATGTGTGTGCGTCAATATAGATGTGTTCGTGCCTTTGTACATATTTGAAAAGAATTAAATTCATTAAATGATCCTTAAACTGATTCCCCCATTTTATGCTAGAATTCTGATTGCTACACAGCATGCAAGACTCTTTTGGCTTATTGCATTCTGAAACAAGAATAAACACTTTCTGGAAAAAGACTAATTTGAATGAGAGGACATGGGGGTTAAACTCTATATATTGAAATACACTGAGATGTTACATTTTTCATAACTTTGCAATATTTTAAATATGTTGTCTGTAACTAGGTTGCAGAATCTTTTTCAGTTTTTATCTGAATATGTATAAAAGAGTCTTAACCTTCCAGAAAGAAACAGAAACAGAAAACTACACATCCTGCAGTCAGGCAAAATCATTTGAAGGATTTTATTATGAGTTCTTCCTGTAACAGTGGCAATCACATCCTGCCCTCTGAAGATTCCATTTTTACAGTTAAGCTATTCCAGACCTATCATGTTGTCATGATAAAAATAAATTATAAGAATCACACAAACCTCAAAATCTCTGCTCTTTATTTGTGGAAAAAGCCAGGATGTATATAAAAATTTCTGTGCCAGAAAGCCTCAATGTCATAATGAACCTAGCAAACAGCTACATTTCTAGTCTCCCCTCAGCTGTTTGTCTATTGTATAGCACTTTTGTCATTCATTTGCCACCCTGACTGCACATAAGGTTATAATTACAAACCCCAACCAGTTTTTTTCTCCTTAAAATGGCAATCACATAAGATAAAATGAGTGCTCAAAACAGTCAGCACCACAAAAGCACAGCACTGATAAGAAAAAAAAAATCTTTTCATTTCTTCTCTTAGCTCCTCTAAAGTTACTGCAATTCTATGCTAACCTTTCCCCTTCTTCTTATACTGATGTTATTTTTCTTGTTTCATATTATAGTTGCTTATCTGACCAGCACAATTGCTGCATGATGTAGTTAGTTATGCTTTTACCACAGATCCATGGCAAGGGTCAGCACACAGTCATGCAACCCAAAGGACAGATCGAGGCTGACAGTGTCTTTTTGTAGTAAAGTAATCTTCTGACAGGCATATTCTTCAGCTTGATAACTGCTACATGACACAGCAGTGGATATTGGGGTCCACAGGCTGAAGCCTAGACACAGGGCTATGAAGTGAAGGAAAAAGAGAGTAGACGTGTTCTGTTTTACGCTGGATAAAGAAAGCCCATTCTACCTCTTGTGTGAAGATCTGTGCCAAGCATCCTATAGAAATGCCTGATGACTCTGTCTAGCTGTATAAAAGCAGTTGTTAGGGTGCTTCAACAGACCAAAATACATTACTGCCTTGCACATGACACATCTTTTATGCTCATGGTATGAACTTGGAGTGTAGAAAAATAAATACATTGACAGACAGACACATGGGAAGGATCCCAGTCTGGTCCTGTGACAGGCAAACTTAGTGTCCAGTTAATTCTGTCTACCAATCCTGGAACGCAGAACATACTATTCCATACACTATTTTGCCAAATAAACCCCACTAGTAAAATTGTTAAATTCTGTAGGCTTCAGCTCTATTTTGTTTGCAAAGTGACCTAGTTGTGTTTTCTGTCTATTTTGTTTGTTCTAAAACCTCAAATCTTGGCTTTTTCTACAAGCACAGGTTTTCAGAGACCTCTTTCTGTTTCATTTTTTCGTAACAGGTATGATTATTAACAACAAACTGAGATGCAGAAGCAGAAAGAAGAGGATTTCTCAACCCAAACAAATTCCCTCATTCACTTTTTTTTCTTCTGTTCTGTTTATTTGTGTGTGGTTTTTCACGTTCTTTTTTTTAAATCCTCTGAATCCCATCTGGTGAGTAGCACAAAGTGTCTCTTCCCAAAACTCCCACTCTAGGAATGCTGTGTGATGCCAAAGCGGAGGATGTGCTAATGCAAAAGCCAGAGCTAGCCTGCTCCGTCGTCAGTTCATCCTCTGCCAAACCTTGCCCTCCAGAACACAGACATAGGCAGCGGACAAAAGTCAGCAGACGTAGCTCAGATTAGTAGTCATAGGTTTGAGGGTTATCCAAATGGTTTGGATGCTTATCCAAGTGACCAGGCATTTGAGTAAATCTACTGCAGCACCCATGACCCTATTCCCACAGCTCGCTGTAAGTCTTCACTGCCTCCCCCTTCCATAATTTTCCTTCCTTCTTCCCTTTTGCTAGAGCTACTGCCTACTTCCATTTATCACTTATGTGGCCCATGGTCTTCCTCTGTCCCTAGTTGCGGGTAGGTACTCCCTGTGTGTTTCAGCTGTGCTGGGAGCTGGGCTCCCTGTTCTGGTGGCGTTGGAGCATCTTCCTACATTTTTGCAGGCTGTGTGAACTTGCACAGACAATATATTCCTCTGACATCAAATGTTGTTCTAGCCTGTCGGTTTATTTAAGCAAGCCTGAGAATTTGCTATGAGATCCCATAAAGGGAACGGCTTTTTTCTAGATTAATGACTTGGATGCATTAAGAATAGCTCTTTTTTTTTTTTTTTTTTTTCCCAAATACAAGTACTGTCTAGCCAGTTGGACAGACAGAAGGTTTGCAACTAGTGGGGTTTTAAATACAATAATCTGAGACATGTTAATGTATATACAGGAAAAAGTCTGGCTATCACTAAATCGAAGTCTGCGTAGCTATTTTTTCTCCAGATTGAAATTGAAGTCTGTCTAAATCACCATTCTTCATTTGAGTTGCTTCAGACTGAGATATAGAAGAGGATAAACCAGGGAAACAGAGTTAAATTGCTGTTTACTCACAGAGTTATTAGTTAAAAAAGTATCTATTACTCTTTGCATTTTATTAATTGGAGCAAATTCCTATGAATTTTACCACAGCCAAGAATACTTTTAAAATAGCTGTGTGCTTTCAAATTATTTTATAAATGTCTATGTGTGTATATATATTTATCTAGAAATAAATGTTATCAAAAAGTGACATAAGCAGATTGTTCCTCTATTTTTTCCCCTTTCCTTTATAGAAATAAACCTAAAAAAGAGTTTAGGAACTAGAATCCAAATCCTTAAATGTAACTCTAGCTAATTGTAATTTCACAAAGAAAACAATAATCCAAACTATTTCGCTGAAAAGTAGTAGATTTTATTTTTAATATTTATTTTTATTTCATGAGATGAAAACAAACAGTGGAGAATTCTTACAGCTGTATATTTCAGAGAGTTTATAAACTTAGAAACCATGAGAATTGGAGAGAAGCATTTCTCTTGATAGTAAACTTGTGACAAGGATGTTATTCAAAGGCTGGGAAATTGAAAGAAGACCCGTCCTGAAGGGCAATATATAATACAATCTCAAAAAGGTTTGTACAGACTAGAAAAGGACTTACGAAACATACAGTGTTACTAAGAAATACAGTTTTCTTGGATATAGATGTGTATCAAATTCTGTAAAAATCTCTTGTAGAAAGTAATATATATTTTTTTCTTTTCATTGTAGATTGTACCTTTGAAACAGCCCATTTTACCTTGAAAGATGGTGGTGGAAATGGCTTTTTGGTCTTTCCTATGCCCTTTAGTTCTTCCCCACCCCATACTCTCTCACTCAAACTCTGCTACTAGCCCCTGCCTAAAGGCTTAACCCTGTCCCCAGGGGCTGCTTTTCAGAAGTTGAGAAACATGAGAACACAAGGGCAATCTGTCCAAATGACCTCTCCTTTAATTGTGCCCTCTGCTCATACAAATTAACACAGCTGTACCATTCCTAAAAACAAGTCAATTCTAATCCTATCAGAACACTGTCCTTTAAATTTACAGAATATATTAGTGTGCAAATTAATATAAGCTTGGGGCAGCTGAGATTTACCTACTAGAAAACTTGTCAAGGATTTTTTCTCTCTTTTTTCTCACAAAATAAGCAACATGGTTGGAAATCAATATAGTCTACAGACTAGATGGAGAACTGTGCCAGTTAATTGATCTGTGTTTTGTATGTGAAGTATAAAATGATTCTGAGGAAGGCAGGATGTGAAGGGTATGTAAGTAGATGCATTGGGAAAATGAGTAACTATCACATTAGTTAGTGACACATGTGAAAACAGAAGGGAGAAGAGAACCATGAAAAGGAAAACATTTAAGTGATTAAGTGATCCATGAGGTTTGTTGCCCCATGTTCGGTACCTGTTCTTTTGTAATTAATCTGTCTTTACATTATTAGAAAACCCTATTGAAAACAAAGGATTTCAGAGCAAAACATTTTGTTGAATGATTTGAAAAAGAGAGCTGGGGGATTCAAACTTGCCTGGGTGAGGGAGGAATCTAATATTGAACAGAACCGAGGAACTGCAAGAGAATGACAGAAGGAGACAAAGCCAGCACAGAAAAGTGGTAAGCTGTGCAAATCAAGGGATCTCCATTTTTAAGGAAAAATTAAGATATGCAAATTGAATGTGGATGGTGAAAAAGTTGATAAGCAGATATGTAGAGAGGATAGGCATGGTCAGAAAGATGATGAGACCATTACTGTCTTTTTTGAAGTACACTAGGTCCACCCTTGTGATATAAAGAAAGTCTGAGTGAGAGAGTAAAGGTAGAGAGGATGACATAATTTTTTAATAAATTGTAAGAGGATAAGTGCCATATTTAAGAGTATTTATATGGCCAATGAAATAAAAAATGAAAAACAAAGTGTGAACTGAGAGCACAGGAGGGAAAAAAGGCTGAATGAGAAATGCTGTTTACTTTTAGATGTTTTGGAAGATGTGAGTTTGAGTGAAGGGGTCTATGTTCAGGTGGAAGGTTACAGATGAAGAGAGAAAGACAGGAATCATTGGCACAAAGGAGATAGCACAAGCTTTTTTCACCTTCTACAACTATTAATGTCATTACTGGTTTTCTCTGAGCTTCATTAGGCTTTGAATCAGATCCTCTGTGAGAAGAGCAGAGAGAATCAGACAAGAGTTCAAGGCATGGTCAAGAAAATGGCCACTGTCTTTTATCAGGAAAGATGAAGAGGATAAAGACACCAAAGTCGGTTGACCATTTGTTATTGTGGGGATTGAAATTAGTATGAATGGGATGGATGGAAGTTGTGAGTGGACGGTAAGCATGAGTTTACTTAGTAAACAGAAGACAAAACTGAATGCAAAAGGTTTTCCAGCCTGTAACAAAAACGAACCATTCTAAAAGCTGAAATAATGAAAAAGAAATAACTTTTGGAGCAGTTTGACCTTCTCTTCCTACTTTCTACTGATGTCTCTGAAAC
>JAOXJM010000019.1:60999679-61011264 GCA_026413425.1 Tringa solitaria
TTTTTCCTTTGGCTCTATGAACACAATTTTTAAAAGCAATTTTAAGATTTGACAAAAATCTTCTCCTCCTAGAAGAAAAAAAAAAAAAAACACTTTGTACAGCATATCACCACTAAAATGCAGGTTAAACTGTATTTTCTAGTGCACGCAATGAAAGTAAATGAATACCACTTAAATATTTAAGTTAAAAAACACTTGCAGTAGTTCTCACTTGTCACAATGGGATTTATGTATTTTCACACAATCCAGACTGCCTACGTAGATGAAAGCCAAGAGTGGATACAGAACACTGGAATAGTATTTCACACTTCATCTACTTCTAAAATGTTGTTTCCTTCATAGGAGTGGAAAAAATACTTTGCCATTTATCTGTCTAAACATCACATGCTGAAAAACTAAGTTATCTACATCACAAAACAGAAAATACTTATTAGGATTCGCAAAGAGAGCTTTAATGGCCAACAATCACCAAACTTCTAGATGCTTGACAGTTATTGGTACCTACATCTTCAGAGATGTCAGATATCAAAACCTTGATTCAATCCTCCATGAAACAAACATTAAATTTTCTGAAGTATTTTAGAAGTATAAAAACAATGAATGCTTGATCAAGAATAAGAATTAAGTGAAAATCCTTGTTTATCATGTTTTAAATGGTCAGGAAAATAGTCAGTCTCCTTTCTGTTGGGGACCAAACCGCCACTCACAAGAGAAGGTCATGAGGTAAGTTGTAGTTCTACAATCAGTCTATATGTCCAGTCATTGGGGAAACTTCCTCTGTAGCTGTTTGTTAATCAGATGTCATAGTTGGATTAAACCAGACAATTTTCATGCTAACCATCTCAATATCATTTCTTGAAGAAAGAAGGAAAATATTTGTGAACTCACTAAAAAAGCATTAAACAAATCCTCCATATGAATATTTGAATTATTTTTTTCTTTTTAAAAACAGATAATAAGTTCTTTTTGTAAATGGAGTATCAAAGATTTAGAAATATCCATATATGTCTGTAATGTGGGATACAGGCGTAGAAACTTTAAAGAGCTTTGTCACATAATTTTTTATGATCTCCTGTAAAATGAACATACAAAGAATAGATTAAATACTGTAGCTAAGGAATCATTCCATTCTTACTAGTAAGGATAAAGTGGTAAGTGTTTTGTGGTAAATTTGTCATTCACAGATTATCTACTTTTACAGCTATGCAATTTTTTCTTCATACTCTTCAAGCTGATGGTTCCTTCTTAGACTCTGTCACTGAAATTGGATTTATTTGGATATTGACAAACAGAAGGAAGTCATTGAGACTGAGCAGGAGAAGCTGTATATTGTGACATATGCATTTCCTAGAGCTGTAAAATTATCATCAAAAATGAAGATAATCTATAAACATTAATGTAAAACATTGAAATCTTTCCATATGTGAATATGTCCTGGCTACATAACTTTTCTCTTAGCCTTCCTAAACTTTCCTTCTAGTATTCCTTCTAATGTTTTTGTCATGTATGTAAGTGGTATCTCTTGTGTAGGACATTCAACTCAAATAGATTTTCTCTGGGCTGAATCATGACTGCTTCTTGCTGACTCACTTCTAAAGCATACATTTCTTTTTAATCATTTTATTCAAAGGTCAAGAGAGTCCTCCCTCTTCCCAGTTGTTCATTGCATTTACCTTGCTCTGTCTAGGGCTTCAGAGATTATTCTTTGTCCTTTCATTCCTGAAACACAGGAGCTTCCCAGGGTCTTTATCAGACACTGAAAACACTAAGAAGGGGAGATGCATCAGGGTAAGCCCAGCTGCCAGCATGTTTAACACACCAAGCAGAAGTAAGAGCTGACAAAAGTGGAATGGGAAGAGCAAAACAGATCGTCAGCTGAGCTTTTCCATCTCTCATCTGTAGCTTTGATATTAAAGTAGGGAGCTGCTTGCACTTACAGATATTTCCTACAACTGTCTACACCTAACCCAGTTTCACTGCTGGTGTAATCTGAATGTTATTGTATCTCCTTTGAGAACTGTGGTGTACTTTTGAATGGCTAAAGTGCCTTAGGATCTAGTGCTTCCTGAATCTGTTAGGTTCAAAAAGGGCTGTGAACACATCCCCTGGGAAGGAAGAATTGGTGGGTTGCCACTAATGGACATCTGGATGCCTCCAGTGCTACATAGCTCCTGAAAGAAAACGTGTTGCACTTTGTCCATTTGAAAATTTAGCTGAGAGACAGTTTTTTTGCAACTGAACAAGTATAAAAATTAATGACACCAAACTGGGAAGAGGGGCTGATATATCACAGGGTTGTGCTGCCATCCAGGCAGCCTCAACAAGCTGGAGAAATGGGCTGACAAGAATCTCATGAAATTCAACAAGGAGAAGCGCAATGTCCTGCACCTGGGGAGGAACAATCCCAGGCAGCAGTATATGCTGGGGGCCACCCACCTGGAAAGCAGCTTTGTGGAATATGCCCTGGGCATCCTGGTGCAGACCAAGTTGAACATGGGCCAGCAATGTGGCCTTGCTGCAAAGAAGACTAACGGTGCCCTGGACTGCATTAAGAAGAATATTGCCAACAGATAGAGGGAGATGATCCTTCCACTCTGCTCAGCACTGGTAAGGCCACACTTGGAGTGCTGTGACCAGTGCTGGGCTCCCCAGTGCAAGACAGACATGGAAAGAGTCCAGCAAAGGGCTACAAAGATGATGGAGGGACTGGAAATACTTTCTTATGAGAAAAGACTGAGAAAGCTGGGACAGTTCAGCCTGAGAAAATATGGTTCAGAGGGATCTCATCAATGCATATACATACTTGAAAGGAGGGTGTGAAGAGGATGGAGCCAGGTGTTTTTCAGTGGTGACCAGAGGCAACAGGCACAGATTGAAATACGATTTCAATCCATCTGAACATCAGGAAATACTTTTTTCACTGTGAGGATGACTGAACACCGGCACAGGTTTCCCAAGGAGTTTGAGAAGTGCCCATCTTGGAGACGTTCAGCAGCCATTTGGACATGGTCATGGGCTCTAGGTGACCCACTTGGGCATGGGGATTGGACCAGTTGACCTCCAGATGTCCCTTCCAAACTCAACCGTTCTGTGGTTCTGTGGTTCTGTGGTTCTGTGTTTCTGTGCATGTGTATTTCCTGATCTGCATTTATTCCAAAATCAATGAATCAGTGAGATCTTAGTATAGTCATTGAAAATGTTATGAACAGAATTAGTTTCTTAAGTTCTCCAGGAGAAACCATATTCCTGTAACTTTTTCGCTAGTCCTTTACAATATTGTTAGAGTGCCCTGGTGCTGTAAAACTGTCTATGAAGATTTTAACTGTGCTGAGAACCATGTGTTTTATCACTATTACAGTGCACCAATTCCACAAGATTTTTTTCAACAGAATATTATAATGTCTTTTTCTTGATCCATATATACACAAGAATAATAAAAGAATAGATTTGTAATGACAACTTTGCATCACTGCTACCTTTACCCTGAAAAGAGTCAATATTTCTGCCATTCTCAAACTTTTTTCTCTTGCCCCCTATTTATTTGTTTTTCACTTCAAACAAATTAGATACACAATTTTTACTGCATTTACATTAGCAGAACTATTATATTATGTTGATTTTCAGACTCAGTATTTGAATATCTCCTCATATGCAATATCAGCTGAAGACAAATCACTGCTCCATCCTGATTCAAATCAAATAGCAAAATGTTGTGTGGACTATCCTTCAAACATTTCAAACTGTGCAGACTTAACATGTCCCTTTTTTGCCAGCTGATAGGCTCAAAGAGAGATCTCCTGAGTCATCCACTATTAGGAGATGGGTCCTTTGAACTCTTCATCCATGCTGTAGAGTAACTGTAAATTATAATGCCGTTTGTAAAATTAAAAGAGAAATCCATTCTTGTTCCTTGTTAACATATAACAAAACTTTTGGGATTTTGTAAGAAAGGAAAAGAACCCATTAGGTACCTTACTAGACTCCTCTTCAAAAAGGGGCATTTTTTTTGCAATTCTCAAGTTTGCAACTAATCAGATTCCCAGTGCAGTTCAGACTACTTCTCCATTACTGAATGGAAGGGGGAAGGGATCATGGATAATGAATGATGCATGCCCCTAGAATTTATTTACAGGAAGAAGAGGGATGCAAGAAATTACAATTTCTACATTGCTCACTACTACTATTACTTCATCAGTAGCAAAGATTTTAGGCCACAATCATTTGTGTTCTCTCAGAAGAATGCCCTGAAAGGTCAAGCTTCCTCTATTTTTTTTTCCCTTGTCTCTTTAATCAAATATTATTCATAGCCCACGGTAGGAGAAACACTCATTCAGGTGACTTTCATAGTCTATTTGCCTGGCATATAACTTACATTGTTCTGTGTGATCGTGTAACTGAAGACTATTATAATCCACACACACAGGAGGACAGTGTTACAGTTGTGCATTCATCCTTAACGTTGGCATTTCTTGACATTTGAGTAGTTCACCATGTAAACTTAATGTTGCATGAACACAGTTGCTTTTTGCACTTAATTTCTTAAAGCATTTTTACGGAAAAAACTGGTACAAGAGGGGGAGAAAATCAGAAGTTACAAGGTATACATGGACTTTGAAGCTTTACAGTTTGCAAATAATGTAATTACAGTTTCTTAATTCCATTTCAAGGTAGGCATCAGGGCAGTCCATCAACTCAATTGCCTTTGATCAACATTGCCAGAACAAAACAATCTAGAACCTTTGTAACAAAACCAAACCAAAACAAAATCTCTTTTATCTTTACTTTCTAACTTATTTATTAAATTATTTCTTAAAATATCATCCATGTTAAAAGTATCAGATAAATCACCATTAATCTGTTTGTTGCTAGATAAATTCATGGTAATACTGCTTCAGTTAAGCAATGGTCATTAACCATCTAATGATATTCACTATCATTAGGTTAAATAGATGTCCTGGGAGACAGCATCTCCCATATAACATGTTCAAATGCAATATTTAAGGCCTTTTATTCTGAACATGACAAAGTATTACAGAACTACCATTGCTTCTGTAGAGGACAAGAGTTGACTGCCTCAAAGACTCAGAGAAAGAATGCATGTTTAGCAAATGCAGGTAGATTGCTGTTCTTGTACCATCTATTTCATAAACTGTGTACAGAGATAGGTATAAAGTGCATACCAGAGGACAGGTATAAAGTTTTGCTGTGGAATATGTTGTGGAAAATTTCACAATACAGTATAAAACTGTCCTCAAGGCACACAGAGAATGAAAGTTAGGGTCAATTCACGTCTCAGTGGGATGTGAACTCCCAATAGAGAGTAAAGATTTCAAGTGTCATTCCAGCAAGACATGAAGAAAGTGTATGGTGCAGAATGTGTCTTCCAGACCACCCATCACTTGTGCTTTTCCTCTGCATACTCAGCCTCAGCCACTGCTGTGCACGCTGGGCTCGGAGGAAGGAAACAAAACCTGGGCCAGGAGGAAAAATGTTCTCCCCATACAGCTTGCTTTGTTCCTCCAAGCATAAGGCAACAAATATCTATTTAATCCTTTACATGTTTGCAAGGCATTACATTCAGGAAGGCTTTCATAAATAATACCTCCCTGATGAGTAATTATAAATGCTATTACACAAATGTGAGGAGCTATATCTTTTTTCCAAGGTTACACAGACAGCATGTTTCTCTACCGTGAGTGCTTTGCTCCAAATCTGATGGACATTTTATGTCCTACAGAGAAAACAATAATGATATGTGATCTCATGCAACAGACACTAAACAAGCAAGAACTAGTTATCATGTTCTCTGCACATGTAACTTCAGAACTACAGGAAAGAGGTGATAAAGGAAAGTCTGTGTACATCACATACATTTTTGACCGAAGAGTAATTCCCCACAGCAGGTCTTCAAACATTTGTGACTCTGTAACAATAGCTTTGGGTTTCTTTCATATTTCCTTAGGCACATACTCCTCCTTAACAGACTTCATAATTTATTTCCTTAAGAAAAGTTTGCTGTTTGATTTTTTTTTTTCTTCAGTGAGGATAATATATTTCATTGTCATAAATTTCAAATAGCTGAAAGGAACTTTTTTTAAACTATTCCAAGAAGCTCACCTTTGGGTTGAGACCAAACATGGGGAGTTGCTGCCTCAGAAATGAGTGATCTGTTTTGAGTGTGTGAGTTTTATAACCCTAAACACTGCAGCTACATGTGCTTCGCTTTGTGTACGTGCCCATATTTCAAAGCACTGGATGTTTTATATAATAATTCACAACAATATCATCATGCCAATTAAATGGCCTATTTTGTGTATTTATGTTCAGTAAGTGGTCAGTGCAATGGTGGCTTAACTGTTGCTTTTAGCCTTGGTTTTGTGCGTTACACGTTGAGGAAGCAGACTGACTGTGCTTACTGCCCCAGTTGCCCGTCTCTGCATGCAAACACCAGTCAGCTTTGCTGCCTTTCGCTTACAGCACTTTTCAATGAGTGCTAAAGAATTGCTTTAGGAGCTGGGGAAAGCTGTCAGATCCCCTGTGAGATTAAATGAACACACTTACCGGAACAGAAAGGAAAAAGAAAATTTGCTTGTTCAGGGCATGCATGCTTGGGCTCAGCTGCTGTTGGAGGAAGGGCTCTGGAAGTGCTAGCGGTAGAAATGGACTGTGTTTTAGGGAACTGCTTTCATAGGCTTAGCAAATTGTAAGTACAGAGTAACCAGGTTAAGTTCTGATCCTTCTCTTTTCCATGGCACTTAAAGCCACCAATTCAAAACTCCCCTAAGCTCTAAGAACTCCAAGGCCAAAATGAAATATGAAGACATTTTTGTAGTGAATTGTGAAAGGTAGTTGACAATTTAAATCCTTATGGCCAATATGTGGGAATTTAGATATGTCATTTTCTTCCTCTAGAGCCTGGCTATGTCTTAAAGATGTATTAAAAAATATTCATTCCATTCTGGTAGTGTTTGTCAGTCCTTATTTGTCAAGGACTGGATGCACAAAATAATAATAATACTAATGGAAAACATCGTGGATGCAAGCACTGACATGACAGACCTTCTCACAGGCACTGTTCTATCACCTTTTTAAAACCTGCCTGTAGATTCGTTGAACAACTGTGAATGCATGGAAACAGAGTTCAGCTAAAGAAGGATTTCTCCTATGCACATCTTAGTTTTCTGCTGAGACAATGGAAATAGTTCTGTCTGAATTACTCATCCATATGGAATCACAGTTTGAATTAGAAGCATTTAAATCAATGAATTTATAAACAAGTCTGAAACTAATGTTGGGGTTTTTTTTCAGAAATACTTCATAAAATGGTACTGTCTGGCAATTGTTATCCAGGATGTAATAATACGAATGGAGAACACTGAGTCTAATTGGGAAGGCCTGTTAAAAATGCTCTTGATTTTTCTGTGATATTCACTGTAGATCTTTGTCTCTTTTTCTTGCTTTTCAAATACATACTTGCTGAAAAGTACCTGAAGGAGACTGTCTGCTCTTTGTACTTTCAACTACAAATTACACATCCTTCCTGACTGAAGTCTCTCTTAATAATTAAAACAGTACTAAAATTTCCAACAACTCATCCATGTTTCTAGGAATTAAAGACAAAAATAGTTCACTGAGATTGCTATTTCTCAAGTTCTAGCACAGATAAGATCTGTGTCTTCTTGTGAAACGGAGTCAGTTGTCCAAAGGTGTTTATATCTGGGGCTTGTACCTAAGCCTCAAGCAGACTAAGATAAATCCATTAATTGCGAAGCACATCCCTTTCTTAAAAGTAATTTAATGTAAGCTAAACCATAGGAACTCTTGAATACCTAAGAATGATTTGATGAGCTGCAGTTGTTTGTTGATACAGCAGGCTGAGATTAGGCATATCACAAGCAGGTTCTTGGTAAGGCCGTTCATTACGTTTATGATGTCTGTTGGGGGGATCAGGGATGATTAGTAGGTATGATGTAGATGGGCAAAGGTTATGTGCAAGCAGTGACAAATCTCATCTGTTCTGCATGGTCGGGGAACACAAAACAAATGAATTTAAATTCCTCCTTATGCCTTTGTAGAGTAGAGACCAAATGTAGCTTTACACAGGAAGGTGGAGTGAGCAAATCACTGTGCAAGGAGGCAGCTAATTGCTGAACTTGATTGCAACTGCTAATCAGAGTCACAGGGAAAAAAATGTTGGGAATTAATTAGATAAGGACCTTCAGAACAGCAGCAGGAAGCCTCCAAGTGACCTTTATTTACAGTCAGTTAAACAGAAGTGTGACTAAAAATGCCAAGGAGAAAATCAGATTATTAATATTGATTGCTTAAAGAAAATGAATAATTTAGGAGCAGAGTCAGAATAAATATGCAGTGACAGAGATGAAAGAGCACAATGTACTGCCTTTCCAACATTCATCTATCATGCAGCAGTGCCCCTTCACACATAAATGGAGAATTTCCACCATCACAAAACATAATTAGTTCCATGACCCAGCATGATTGCTGTATTGCTGCTACAAGGAGCTTTTTTTTTATTATTATTATTTTCCCAGGGCAGCAAAAGGTAGGGGGGAGACACAAGTCTGCTGAACAGAAGCTTTGCTCTTGGAACTTTCCACAGAAATCAAATTCAGGTACTATGGGATTAACTTTTAGCTCTTTGTCAACAAAATAGCAGAAACATAGTATATCATTTTTTCAGACATGCTGTCAGACTAACCATTTTAAGCAAAGCTTAAAAGCATCTATAGAATCTCTGAATCCTAAATTCCCTCTCCTGCTTGTCTATACTCTGGGGGGGTTTCAGTGATTTTTAGACTGATTATTTTAATCTGTCCTCCTTTTTTTGCCTAACTTTAGTCTTGTATCCTAGTAAATTGGCATAATTGGTTGCAGCTATTGTTAGAATAGACATTTTGTTTCTTTTTGGTGGGGACCTGTGGGATGATTATTTTTTTCAAATTTACAAATCTCAAAATGATCTTCAGTACTGAAGTTATACAGAAAAAAAAAGATGATTCTTGCAGTTTTCTTTTTTCTCTGAGGAAAACAAGAGTGCCACAGCTAAAGTTTTCAAAAGGTGATGCTTAAGTTAATTGGACTGTATGGTGGCCATATTTCCTCCTCTGCTGTTAATAGGCTCAAAGGTGGTGGCTCATCAGTTGTCATGGTGCCTTTTGACTATGCAGGGGTTTGTCTCAACGCTAGGGGAATCTTTGGTGGCTGTATTTGGCTGTATTTTATTCATATAAATGAACAAAAGGGTCTGATGACAGCACACATCCTAGGATTATGGCTCCAACTTTCGTGATAGTATGTGCACTCATGCACAGGCAATGCATACTTGGCACAGACAGAGCAGGTTAACATATGTTAAATGTTCGTACATGTCCATTGAATGTAGATCCATGGAGAAAAATTGTACTTCAGGCAGCACCTTGGATAAATCATAGGAAAAAGTGAGCATTTAGAACACAGTCCCACCCCTTCCCCATGACAAACACCTGTCAAAGGCAGCTACATGTGAATGAACAATACAGTCTGTGCAGAAAGGAAACCTGTGCTGGTTATCCATAAACTCATATAATAACAATGCTGAGTATACACTGCTTTTCTTATGCAGGTTTGCATTGCTAAATGTGGGAAAATATAACACGCAGTAGGGCAAGTGGGAGCACACTGAAATGTATGGTATTAGGATCCATAAATATTTTAGTTTTCATTTTCTCTACTGCCACGGACATAATGACTTATAGATCAAACAATGAGTTTTCTTCTCAGATAATTGTCTTCACTTCAGCAGACTTTCACTATTTGCATTTAAGTGACTGTTTGGAGTCCCCAAAAATTACAGAAAGTGCTTCATTTCTCAGATTTGGATATGCCTCACTGAGACTGAGGGATGATGCCAGCAGATTAATAAGGCAAACTAAGTAGCAGTGAACAAGGAAGTCGTGGTTTCAGTATGGATATAAATATATTCCAGCCTTGTAAGACCTTACTCATATGAGATAAGCTCATTGATTCCAGTGAAATTATTCAGATGAAAAACTACTCACATATTGAACATTAGGATGACGACAGACTGTATCATGCTACATTCACAGCATGGTGAAAGAATGAAGTGCTGAAATTCAGCTGGTCTATGTAGCATTAATTAAGCCCCTTAGCGCAGAGGACGCTCTTCATTAACAAACCCGTGTCCTTCGTTTTTTTTTTTTCCCGTGGACCATAGAAACAGACAATGAACACAGAAGGTTAACATTAATGCATGAAACACTAAATCTGGCATCCAGAACTTGTCTTTGCAAAATAAATAAGACACATTTCAGTGTAGCTATTTTTTTATGAATGTTAGTGTAAAATTTTAGCTCATTTGACAAAATCCCTCCCATATACAAATTTTAGCTCATATGTGAATTTTATTTCATTAAGTGAATTAAATCATGCTTTTAAGAATAGAATATATCTGACAAATGCATGCTATTGTAAGGCTAGGTGCTTTATGACATGCGTAGCTGACCTATATCCACCCAGATACATGCCATCTTTGTGACCTTCCTAATTTCTTGATCTCCATCAGACCAAAGCAAAACGTGTACAGAACAACGAGAGCAGATTAGATGAGCTTCATCTTTATGTTAAGCATGGAAACATGCTTGGTGACCTCTCATCCTTGTCCTTTCAAAACCATCTCATTATAAAACCCACTGCAAAGTTTGGGGGAAAAAAGAAAAACATATTAAAAAAGTAAATTGACGGCTTCTGCTGTGGAGCAGCGTAGGGCTGGGCTAGCAGGCGCCCCGCTGCTCAGGACCGAGCGGCGTTGGCAGCGTGGTGTGGGAAAGCAGGCATGGCACTAGCCCACGTGATGTGATACCTGGCTCCTTTTCAGTCAGCGCTGTTCATCTCTCACTTTCATGAGTGCCATAATTATACTGGTTGCCACTTAAAAGTCAGTGTTTGCCAAGAGCTGTCACCAAGCTGTGTCTGAAGCACCAGAGCTTTGCAGGAGACAACTGCAGTAACTGTTCAGTACCTGTTGACAAACACTGACTTTTAAACGGCGCCCACTGTAAGGAAACCCTCAAAACCTGCTCTAACTATGCCAGTGGGAAGCAAGCCATTTGTTTTTCACATACCTTTCTGTTCAGCCTTCATCTGGTCTGTGAAATATCTGTAACTTGAGAGGACTATAGGAACGTATTCGGAGGTGCAGCTTGTGAAAGGTCCTTGCTCCTGAGGAACATAAACATCATTATTCAGAGGATAACTCATTGCAGAGTATTTTAAATTAATCTGTTTAAATTTACTTTTTTCTTTTTTTTTATAACTGCTATTCAGAGAAAATGACAAGAAGGAGCCACGGAGATTTAATAAAATACAAGCTTACAACTTTAATCACATTAGATATCAAAGTAATACAGTCTTTTATTGAGATGTGTTAAAGTGATTGCGGTACTTGTCAAATGGGTTATTGGTGGTTTATAGATGATATGAGCACTGAATTTGCTGCTATTTACTTTCACGTGGTGCCAAGACACTTTGCCCTCCTTCTCAAAACAGGTTGCCTTAATTTTCATTAT
>JAOXJM010000019.1:61011304-61039147 GCA_026413425.1 Tringa solitaria
AAGAAAGAAAGAAAGAAAGAAAGAAAGAAAGAAAGAAAGAAAGAAAGAAAGAGAAGAAAGATGCTTAACAATGCAAATAAAGTTTTCTTTGGTGCAGCAAATTGAGCCAAGGTCTTTTGACAGGAAAATCCTATGTAACAGGCCAATATGCTGCACTCAGAGTAGTGGAGGGGGGCAAGAGCAGAAGCTGACTGAGGCAAGTGGGAAGGGGGGAGAGGCATGGAGAGACCCCTGCCTGCTCCTTCTTCTCCTTATGCTTGCTATCACCTACATAATGTTACAGCACTTGGACCACCACGCTTGGAGGGGTGGAAAGCAGAAAGGCAGAGGGTGGGCTAAAAACGCAGAATTTGTCCTGGGAAGAGCTGTTGTTACTCCCAGAAATAGTCTGTCTTTCTGCTGCTGTCCCTCTGTCACCATTCAGTTAATCAATTTGTGAAAGTACTTCAGCAAATGCTGAAATCCCATGGTATTTGAAACATGCCTTGAAATTAAGCTTGTGCTTAAGTGTTTTCTGAAACTGGAATAATAATAATGGAGCTTGGGGAATGCCAGCATGATTCATAAAGGAGTCCTACTCCACCATGGTGGAAGGCTGTCATCACTACAGACCAGCCAGCTATCTGCAAAGTTATCTTTCCTTTAAATCGACCTTGGAAGAAGCACTTAACACTGAGTGTTAAAAAGGCACTGGCAAACATGGAAACTGGTTCCAGACATCCTGATATGCAAACATGTTAATGCCTGAGCAAAAATGTCTATTATTTCAATGGAATTACTCCCCTGAATAATATCTCATATCCTAGTAGTATTTGAAAAATCCTATCATGTTTAGAATAATGGTCTAATCCTACATAATGCTGTGAATCCTTCAGACTCACTGAAATTTGTGTGATCACGCAACATGTAGTGGATCAGAGTCTTTGTGAGCCAGATAAATGACAGAGAAGCAGAGCAGTACGTGTGTCAGTCTCTACATAACAGGCAGGCATAACCCAGCAGACAATTTAATCTCATCCCTTTTCTGAAACCAGCCTGTATTATTGCAGTGCTGCCTGATGTCACATTGTAATAAAGTATCATCCTTAGAATGGGTACATGTTTCTGTTTTATCCTTTTGTTTGTACACCGATTAAAGCGTGATCCCCATTGACTGTAACCTATAATTGAATCAAGGATTCTGTTGCTGTCACAGAGAGCAGGAGTGGCGCTTGAGTGGTTTATGAGCATGAGCAGCACAATCTCAAGACTAAACTTCATCTTTGATCTTCAGTCTGTGACCATGAATTTTCTGTTGATAACACAGAGAAAGCAAAATAATACAGATAATTGTGAATTGGAGAGATGGAGAGAAAAAGAGGTTAGCCAGGGATCAAAGACACTTATGCTCTTTTGGTGTGAAACTTAGATTCAAACCAGTCAGCTAAAATTGTGGAAGATTTTTACTGGTCATATTTTTTCACATATATTTCAAAAAAACTGTTAAAATTTCTGAAGGGCGGATCATTGGATCCAAGCGGGTGAAGTAAACTGCTTTGTTAGTGCTTTAAGCTTCTGAAGTCTCAGCACAATTTCGAATGAGGAAAAATTCTTTTTTCCTGCTCTTTACATGCGAGTCACAGTTTTCTTACTGGGTTCCAAAGTACCCGTGGTCTCAAAGCGCTACTGCACAGCTGCCACTACATATGTTGCTGCTGAAAGCTAAAACTTGCTGAAATAATCATTCCCAGTGTTTGAAGAGGATGAGTTTTAGGCACTGCTTGATGCATCTTGTTTCTTCGGGGAGCATGAAGTCACAGCACAAAACAGCAGCGACATCAAAAATGCAGGGAGGGTTGATGTGGGTTTTTGTTGCTCCCCCTCCCATTCCCACCTCAGTCTCTGGCAATGTGAAGGACTAAAAAAACCTGCTTGCATCATAAACCTTTATTTCAGGGTAAGTGATCGGATTGATGTTCATACATAATTGCCTATGCTGGGTATGAGAGCTGTAAATTTTTAATTTGCAGATGAAAAAAGGACAATACAGGGACCACAGTGTAAAACGTTAAAAAAGAAAACAAAGGAAGATGTACTTCCACACTACTCTGCTGTCATAGGATAAGAGATGCATAAAATATAAGCTAGCAGGATCAATCATACATATAGGTAAGATCAAATAAGCCATATAGTAACCCTGAGAGACAGGTGTCCTTTTCAATTCTTCCACTCCATCAAGATAAATAGCTGCAGTATGGTTACTTGACTGGTGCAAATCAATAGAACTCTGCTGAAATCTGTGGCAGTGTTGGGATTATTTTTTTTCCCCCTGGATCTTCTTCTCGATAGAGTTTGGCCCACTATAAGGCATGCAATGAAAGAGTAGTTCAATATGTTTTAAATTTGTTTCCATGCTCCCTTTTCTGCCTTGAACTTCACTACTGGCAGCTATGACAGACAGACACATGTTCAGAGACAGAAATGGAGGAAGGAAAATATTCCTGTTCCAAACAGACAAAAGAGCCAAAACAGACACTAAATACTGGAGGAGACAGGGAGGGAATTTTGGTTCTGATGGATCTGAGGCCTTAATTTGTGACCAAGCTAGGAGTGGGACAAAAATATTGAAGGTGGTGTGTCTGGACCTCACCAGAAGAGGAAACATTTGGCTGTTCGTGCAGAGCAAACTGTTCTGACTTGATGGATAACCATGGCATTGGGAAACTAACTTTAGTCAGTGAGGTTGGAAAATTCCCAGCAGTGCCTGATGGACCTAAGCCTGTGGTATTTTCACAGCCACTTGTCTTTTCGAGTTAAAGATGAAAGGTGTAATCCACACCTGTGCAAAGCCTGTGCGAGGTCTGTGCAGCACGCAAGGGCTGAAAGCAGAGCTGCACGTGAGGTTTATATGGTGCCGAGGCTGCGTGATGCTCCACTACACAGGGATGAATTTAATCTGAGGAGAAAAGGGCTACAGGCTGTATAGCTGGTCTAGTCACAATGTGCTATTGAGGAGGACAATAATAAGGACGCAACATCTGGTGGAAGGAGGGACACAATTACTCCTCTTTCTTTCTCTTTCAAAGACAGCAGCTCTAATTCTCTTCTGATACCATTTTTCTTTCTGATGCTGTAACTTTCCAGTTTTCAGTGAGGCAACCCCAAGGTGTGCCAATATAAACAGAGCCAGCTGTAATTCAGCCCAGTGTGAACTCTTGATGCTTTTTGGATATGTAATTGCAGCTACAGGGAGGTGAAATCAAATTGGAGCAGAGAGCTGCCATCCAAAGACTGTGCCTCTTGACACCACCAGAATCTGTGTGGAAGAAAGCCTTTTCCATACAGGCTCACACAGAGCACAGAAACCCTGCTCTGTGTGTTTGGACCAGAGCTGGGAAAATGAGCTAACAAATGTTGCTCATGAATATTCATACACATTTTCAAAGGAAGGAATTTATCCATGTCGACATCTCATTTATGTTTGCATTCTGCCAAAGTGTAATCGTGAGCAATCCAGTATGCACACAGTTTAAAGTAAATTTTAAATTAAAGTAATGGCAGCTATTAAAAACTCGATTTTTTCATTGAAACTAAGTGCATATCACCCTTCCTGACATTTGGTCTATTTAAATATAAAATAGTATGGAGTGAAAACTCGGCCCAGCCTCTTACCAGGACTTTTACACCTGCAAAATGGTCTGCAGATTTCATAGGAACATTGTTTCCTCTACTAGACACCTGGAAAGATCAAGAATTTTGGCTTATCTGAAGACATATTTCCACTTTTATCTGTAATTGGAGGTGCTATACACACCAAATAGCAGAGAGATTTAGAGTTTCCTGAATCTCAGAAACGGTCCTGTTCAATTTTAGGTTAGACTTCAGTGTAAATTCTTTTATTTTATGTGGGTTAGTAAATGTGTCTCTGCTGAAGACTGTGAGTTTACAGTTTTTGTGCAGTTGGCTCTTCTTTATACAAACTTCCCCTGAAGGTTTCCAGCATTTGGAAGAACCCTGGCATGTGCAAGGAACTAAAATCTGACATCCAGAAAAAGGCGACTAAATGTAATGGAAATATCTACCAGGACATAATCTTTCAGTCCTTTCATCTCCAAAGAGTTCCTAGAGTTCCATGAAGTTTTAGGAAAGCAGAAAACATGGTTTCATTTAGGAGAGTAAAATCAGCCCCTACCACAGCAGTCTGACAAAGAGTATGTCTTGAACATGGTTATCTAAAAGTTGAAGACAGTGTGCACAAAGATTTATCTGCAACAAGCCTTATTTTAAACCCCTACTCTCAGGACCATATAATGTGGCTCCTATTTAAAGACACCTTTTTATGGCCTGCAGCTGGAATAGACACTGTAGTTCACGCTTGCTGTCGGTTAAAGAAATGCTTTCAATTTTTCATAACAAGCTGTAAGCGTCTGCAAGTTTAAAAAAAGGAGACAGAGAGGAGTTATCATCTCAACAAGCAAACTCCAACATATTCCGAGGTTACGACTGTATCATTAATGACATTACCAAATGGAGCTGAAAGTGTAGAGTCTGCAAATGGCTAATAACAAGGATTAGATATGGACTCTCTTTTTCATTCATGTTCTTACATTTTCTTGGGAGCCTAATTCAAGTCAGGAGGGTTTTTCCACATGACATTTTCAAATTCAGCTCTGATCAGTGGCAAACAGTGCATGTGCTTTATGGAAAAACCTCTTACCATATATTTCTAGGAAAAAGGAAAAAAAAAAAAAAGAAACCTTACTCTTCTTCTTTTGGGTCAAAATTGCAGTAGGATATGTTACATTAGAGAACTGGAAAAAGCATTTGCAGATGGGAGGACTGGCACGGTGTCTGTATGGTTTTTACTCTCTAGGATTGTGTTCAGTAAGGTTTTATTAATGGAAACAGCAACATATTGCAAAAACCTGTTAAAGATATCAAACTTGCTTCAATAGTCTGTAAAACAATGGAATGTAGACAAATGCTGGAAAACACTTCTCAATGAATCCTTCTGGCATCAGATTATTCTGCGATAACTAAATCCACTTTAGCAAATAGGTCAGAGTACAGCTGCTAAAGGTAAGTAGCCTGGTGCAATGGAGGTCATGGTTTTAAACAATATCAAAATGATTTTGGATTAATCACCTTCCTGCTTGCAGTAAAGGTTATTTATAGGCTGTTCTTACAAAAAGAAGCACCCTGAATATCTCTAATCTCCTACTAACCTTCTACAGTAAATAGGAAAGCATTAGCTCTGTGTGCATTTCTGAATCCACTCTTTAATTATACCTTTCCCATGTTTACATGAACTTTGGTTTGCTTTTCAAAAGCCTCACAGAACAATTCCTGCAGCTGACCTGTGTGTAGTGGTGAATTTCTCCATAAAGTGAGTATTGATGAGCTGAAAAGTTCAGTGAACAGGAAAATTCTGCTGCTTTTATTGCCAGTGTGACAGGTTACTTTATTACCATGCCTTTCACAGCAATTTAACAGTTACCCTGGTAACGGATTCAGTGAGGTAATGGGATCAGAGGCATTAGAGGAGAGGAAAGGCTAGCGACGAGAGAAAACCATCTGCTGGCTTATGTTCTCGAGGCTGTTTGCTCACTGCGAGCTCCTGACAATCATTGTACTTGGATGTAAATGAGGCAGGTTAAACCACAGGCCTGCCCTATTTAGCCATACTCTGGTGATTTGTCTTTCTAATTCTATTGAAATAATAATCAGGATTTGTTTCTGATTAATTAACTAACCTTTTGGTAAAAAGATTAGATAACGAAATTGCTGCCTATTCAGAGATAATGAGATTTTTATTACTCTGTCAAAGGGAAAGAAAAAAAAAGTACATTTATGTGTCACCAGCCACCATGTCAAGGGAGGAAAATAAAGATTTAAATCTTTATGTCAGACATTTATTTCCTCCACAGATTAAATGTATATTGAATTCCATCCGTGCACATCATTTTGTTTAAAACATTTCAGAAGAGCTTTTAAAACACCAAATAAAGTAATAAACAGGTTTAAACCATGATGCATTTGGCGTTAATTTGTTTCAAAAAATGTCTCCTAATGGAGGAGAAACACTTGACAATTCAGAAATCCACTTGTACTGTGTGGGTGTATTTATGTAAGTGCAAGAGTGTGAAGAAAGCAGTAAAATTTCAGTGTGAGCACTTTAGAGTGACATATGTAAATAGACTGCTATTATATCTTGCAGCCATGCCTGATACAGTAGTTACAGTAGAAAATTCATTTTTATATAGGAGCTTTGCCGGGGTTTGTGAAATATCACGCAGGACACTGGAAGCTGAAATAATTAACTAGGGATAACAAACCACAGCATTTGCAGTTTCCTCACGAAAGGCTCCTGGAGAAGAGGCAGCTGCAGCCCCCGGCGAGTGACCCAGACCTGCAGAAGGCTGCCCAGCCAGTGCCTGCCCCCCAGCGCCTTACGCCTCGCCACAGTCATCCCCGCCAACAGGGCAGGAGACCAAAACCCCCTAAAAACCTGCTCCTGCAACCACAAAGCTATGAAACATGTATTGCCCACACAGCTGTGGAGGCATCAGCCATGACTTGCATTGTGCAGCGTGATGATAATGAGTGGACTGCATTTACTCTTCCAGGTAGCATCCTGCGGCTTGCGCATTGCAAGACGAGCCGTGTGCTTTGCTGACTGTCAAGTCACTAATCGTGATCTGTTAATTAATAGACCTCTACAAAGAATTGCGATGAGAACATTTTCTGTCACACATACAAAGCAAGAGGAAATATAGGACACAGCAGAGCATTTTGTTGCGGTGGAGTTAATGAATGCACTCTCAGATTTGAGGTGACACTTACATTGGTGGCATTTGGTGTGCTTCATTACTTTTACTTTTACATGTTAACATGAAAGGCTTTCATACACTGAAAGTCCCTGCTTCTCCCCAGCGGTGTATATAGCTGAAATCCAGTCAGAAGTGCGACCCAGTTAGAGAAAATGTCTTTGGTAAAGAGATATGATACTGAGAGTGTTCCTCCCCTGTTCCCCCACCTCGTAGTTTCCCGTTGGTGATTACCTGGCATGGCCAGCATTCCTCCCTTCCTGCCTGGGCTTTCCAGTATTGTAGCCCTGACAAAGGATGCAGACAAGAGAGCTTTCTTCTACCAACAGAAAATTATTTCCCTCCCCTTGCTCTCCAAAAATTCTTACTGCAGGCTTCTGACCCTTGATAACCGAAATCCCTTGAAAGGCAAGCATGCTTTTTTAGCTTAATACCAGTTGTAAAAGCTTTTGGTCTCCCTTTTTATTTCCCTTCTCCTCATGTGAAATTTAGGTTTAATATTAGTAATTATTAGTAAAATTAGCAAAATTTTATCAAAGGATCTCATCTAGGGAGAAAAACTATAGTTTTCCTTTTTCCAGACGATGACATCTGCAGCTCTACATTTTCATGAAATGACTATACTTAACAAAACATTACTTCATTTTTGTGGTATTTCTTTTGTGCCTAGGAGCAACCCTGTAATTGTTCACTTCAATTACAACATTACTATTTTAAACTGAAACCCATTTTATCTGCATGCCAGCTTTTTATTTGTTTTACCAACTATATCTATTTCCATTACTGCAAGGCTGATGGTTTGTCTCAAGAGGAAATCAAATCCATTAATTCAGAAATTTCAAGCACGGCTGCCTCTGCCATAAGCAGCATTTCTTATGCTAATAGTAAATGTGCTGAGACTGAAAAGAACTGACACAGCTCTGTTTTTTATCATAACTTAAGCATTTATGTAAAAAGGCAAATCTAATAGTACTAGGAAACTGTAAGTGTTATTATATATAATTCACTTTACTGAGATCTACATAAGGCCTGGTTTGTGCAACTGTGGTTTAAATCATGCTGTTTGTGGCTTTAAGTCACTTGACATTTGGGGTCTGATTTTGATCTTGGTTACCTCTGTAAATCTGCCATTGTTCAACTGACAACAATAAAATTATTTCAGATTTACCCCAGGCAAATGGAGATCATGCTCATTATGCTTAAGGTAGAATACCGCCTCACAATCACAACATACTAAACTAGCTTTGGACAGTGTATGTGTATGTTTGTGTGTATAGAAAATGAATTATTGAAGTTAGACATCTTTTTTCTCCAGCCACAGCATATCTATCTCAAAGGTAATTTAGGTATTTCCAGGAAGCTGCACCCTCCCAGCACTACACAGGAATAAATGCACCCCTCCTTCCCACTGCCTCCTCATTTAATGCACTTAGTCCTGTTGTATCACATGGGCTGTGTTCAATTAGATAGCTTAACAAGATAAACTCTGACTTTGACCCAGAAAAAACAAACCAGATTGCTGCTGAGTTCTACATAAGCTTTTCCAGGCATTGTGACCTGTTTATGTCAATGAAAAATGCGAGACATCCTTACCATGAGAGCCAAATTAGTTTCTGATGGTTTGGAGTTTTTTTAATATACGTGTGCACAGACAGAACGTACAGAAAACAGTGTTCCATTGTTGCCCTTCATTTTTGCAGCAAAACCCTTTAGTGCTGTAAATCAGATCTCATTGGGAGATCTTACACACTGGCCGCCGATAAGCTGTTGAGAAGTAGACAGGGCTTTTAGGAATTGCTGAACCATGAAGCTGACCTGCTTAGTGTTTTGTTGTACACTATTAAATCCAGGATTGGCGTTTTAAGATGATTCTGCTTTCTTCTTCCCTTAGCCTGGTTAAGCAACTCTACCCCCATCTCATTATTTAGCTGATTAAAATAAAATCTAGAATGAGAAGCCTGCTGTTTGAAAATCCTACCTTCACCCATCAAATTAATGAGAATGACTTATGCTGACGTAGTTTATGGCCTTAACAATTTGATACTTATTTTGCAACTAAGAAAAGATTTACTAACTGTACACACCACTCTGCTTTAGTGGCAGTGGAATGGTATTCTTTATCTCCAAAAACAAGCTCTACATTTTCTGTAAACATGCATTATTTGGTTGCTTCATTGTAAATTGATCCTGGTTGGCTACTTCTTCCCACTAGCAAACTGACAATTATGCACCGAAAGACGCAGAGAAAAGCTTATATTTCATCTGGATTGTTCTCTTTTTCTGATTTTTAAGTGTTGCAAATATGTTTTCACTGTACCTGTTAGTTCCCAGTTAGAAACATGCTGGTTCTTTGCATATGCCTTTCATACTAAGAGAGAAATTAAATGCGCTGCTTTATTTTTCCTGTGTTTGGCGAGTGTTAACAAGTCCAGCATATGAGAAAACCCAAACCAAATAAGGCTCTGTGGCTGTTGTTAGTAAGCAAAAGCCACCTGGTGACTAAGTTCACTGGGGCTTCATTTCTTTGTGTGACTGAAAGAGAACAAGAGAGAGAAAGGGATTCACATACACATGGAAGTAAATCCCATTGAATCGCACTCAGGAGATAAAATCATAACATGTACATGTTGTATATATATACAAGTAGACATATGTCCCAGGTTCCCCTCAATGTGAACATTAAGGCATTCAAATTCAGGGAGGGGAAGAAAAGTACTTATAATTAGAGGTCACACTGTGCTGCGAAATGCATCTCCACCATTTTTTTTTGTTAGACATATTTGTATCTCAATTACGTTTTTATCCCCATTTTATTTAGAGCTCCAGTGTTAGTTCAACTCCCATTGGGGCTGTTTTCATATGATCACTCTGTTTATTTTGGGACTGTTACCATGATTTAGAGTCCTTAAGCTTTTATTGTAACGGTCTTATATAATGAAGCTGTCTGGTTTTAGTTTTCTCATAGTGAAAAAGGAAAGGTGTGAGAAGCAAATGAATCACAAAACAATAGGGCCCATCACATTTGAATGAAAAAGGAATAAATTTGTATATCATATACACAAGTAGTTATGCTTTTCAGGAAGGAAAACGAATTACTGTGCAACCTTTTCCCCTCTCTGTTACTCTATTGTTCCTTTCTTAATTGCGTATTTATTACTTTTAACACAGACAAAGGATAAAATTCAAAATTCAGCTCCAGTATCCTTGCCACATCAGAGGTTTAGCATAGGTTCCCTTTATAATTTCAACAGCTGTGCATGGGAGAGATTGTATTTCCCACATTCTAGGTCAGCAAAGTTTGTTTTCCTCCATGTATTTTATAGGCTCACATTTCACTGTAAGCCTTATGTGTGCATTCAGGCTTGCGATGATGAGCAGGCTTATACGGCAGTCAGACCACAAGCTTAGAGGTTTGTTGTTTGGGGTTTTTTTAAACAGCATTCACACAACTGCTGCTCAGTTTGCTGCTGTGTCCTACCTGCAAAATAGCAAAACAATAACACTAATAGAAAAGAACAGTATTTACTGCTGTGGGACTGCTTCCACTCTGCCTGGGAAAAGGAACATAATAGTTTATTACTGAGAAATCATGTGAAGCTACTGCAGGGAAATCTAGATTATTTCCATAGTAATTACTGATTTCTAGTACCATAGCTATAAATAATTATGCTAATATTATGTAAACCACCTGCCTTTAGAATAGCAACCGTTTCTTAAATGATTCTTTCCAGTTTAGGTACTATATTCCTCCATTAATCATGTCGTCTAACCAACGTTAGCTATTTCTGAAATGGTCTATTTAATCAGAAATGCAATTTTATGTGCATTTTTTATAATTTAAATCAGAAAAAGGATAATGATACTTCTTGACATTTTTTCCGACATATTTGACAAAAGAGATAGCTAGTTTGTAACTCAAAGATTCCCCTAAATTGTCTCACACTCTGGGTGTGATTCAGCTCACAGTTTTAATCATTAGAAGAAAGACACCCTGTCCCAGCCATCCAGTTACTGGAAAAAGAGAAAAATTATTCAAAAAGGAAGTTTATTCCCTGTGTTTTTCTCCTTGGTTATGGATGGATCCAAGTTAACTAAACTACAGAAGACAGTTAAATTCTGTTTGAGGGTGAATCCCACTTCCTGTGTTACCTAGGGTGGGTGAAATATCATGTGACTCAAATAGCTTTAAGAGGGCTGAGTTTGATCATTAGCTTAGGATGAACTGAACTAATGCCATTGTGGTGCCTTTATCCTAATTTAAGATATTTATTTCCCTTTACCCTGACCTTCAGAACTCATAAAATATTTTTTCTTTTTTAGCTACAACTTCTGATAAGTAGTACATGAGGATATCAGTTTGCTCAGTTGGTCAGCAATGACCAGTCAACTGTAAAGCTATTTACATGGTATCTGAGGGGTCTGTTCTCAGATCAGTGCACAAACAGAGTTCCCATTAACAGTAATATGAGTTACGGGCAGGCATGAAAGTAAAGAAACTCCCTAATTAGAAATAATGAAACACCAGACTGTTGTAGTTCTGAAAGGCAGCAGAGCCCATATTTACTCTGAGATAAAATGAACACAGCAACTAAAAATGAGACATTAAGTTCATAAAATGGGGCAAAAGTAACTTACAGTTTGAAATAATATGCAGCCTTACATGCAGCTCTTCGCAAAAATGTGTGCAGATGTTATTATCCTGCTGCAAATATCTGCTTTATAAACATCCACTTTGCAAGATGAATTGGAAAAAGAAGTATGTGGACCTTAATATGTCTTCCACTTTTAACACAAAAGCACGTGAAAGAAGAAAACCTAGGGTATTTGTGTCAGTACACTGGGAGTTCTGATCTCGTTGAAGATGTCCCTACTCATTGCAGGGGGTTTGGACTAGACGACCTTTAAAAGTCCCTTCCAACCCAAACCATTCTATGATTCTATGAATTCCTGGTTGTTGACTGTCATCATGATACTGCTGGAAACCATGCTGGATAATGCCTTTCATAAACCCATCAAGCATCATTTTAAGTTAGCTCTTTTATTTGTTTTTATCCCAATTATTTGTTTGGCAGTGCTCCTCTGGAGCTCCATTTCTGCAGGGTTGCCGTTATATGATTTCCTAAACTACTCATGGTCAATTTGCACCTTTTTATTTCTATTTTAGCTTAAACAGTTCTTTTCCCTCAGTGGTGTTTGGTGTGTATTTTATTTAGTGTATTTACAGAATACAACCTTCATTTCTTAGGCTGAGGAAGCCAATTGCTTTTTAGCATTCTTGTGTTAGATAGACTGTCCATTTTTATTGTCCACGAGGAAAACATTATTTTCAAGGCCATCCTAGAAGACTGAATTAATTTTGTCTAAATTTATCTTCTGGGAATATGGGTTTGAGAATTGTTTTCCAGATAAGGTCTCAACATTGCTTTACAGATTAATAGTACTTCTCTTGCAGGAGTATGTTTTGAAATGCCCTAGGTTTTAATTTGCTTTGTTTAACAGACAGTTTATATTAGTAACTTGTAGTCATTCTCTATTTAAATAAACACATCTCTTTGTTTCTTCATGCACTTAAAACTGATGAGCTTACAGCCTGTAGCAGAAATTCTTCTTACCCCTAAGTGCATGACCTTGACTTTTTCTTTAGATAATCAGTCCTCAGAGTAAGCCAGTTGTTAATGAACCTACTGTGCAATGATAAATGCTTCCTAATTTGATCCTCTTTGAGGCATGTACTCCTGTTTGGAATATATTGTTTGGAATGTTGCACTAGTATTATTAACAGAACTACTAAATAAAACCAGTCCAAAGACTGATCCTTTAGAACAGCTCAGGTTATTTCCTTCTGGCCCAACAGGTTTTCAAAAAACCTGTGGACATTTCCCTTTATTCAGTATCTCGGTTTTCAGTTCTTGCCTCTCTCCCCAGATAGATCATTTTCCACACAGTACCATGTTGCATTTCTTGGGACTTTATTGAATTTTTTTACAAATTATAAGAAATTCCACTGTGTTTGAAATGATTAGATGCTCAGCAAAATCTTGGGTTTGGATATACCTTTCTCACTAAGTCTTAACTGAAAATATCAATGTTGGTATTGATTATTTCAGTAATTAAAACCTGGATGACTGGTTATATTGTTATGTTCCTTGACTACATTAAATTCTTAGAAGCGTGTTTTTGTGTAAAACTTAGCAGTACTTATTTGAAAAGTCTCTTTATAAATACAAAATGTAGCTGTTTAAGCTTCTCTGTTTCAGCACATGCGACTGCAGGACATTTGTTCTGTTGTACTAAAATGTCTGCAGAAAGCACAAAGCAAATCACTTAGAAACAATCAAGGGAAATTTTCATCACAAATTGTCTATGAGTGCATGGAACAATTTTAACAATATTATTCTCACTACTTTAGAGACATTGACAGGAATAAAGAAATAATAAGTTTACATCTATAGAAAAACTTCAGTTTTGTTTCCCCTTGGGAAAATTGAGAAATCCCAAGTTTTTCTGCTAAATTAAAATGGCTTATATCAGCAAACATAAACCTTGGAGCCTGATAAGAAAAGAAAGTGTGACAGGCTGATGACCAGGAATTTTTACAGAAAGCATGTGAGGGGGCATCATTGTGTTAAATTCTGATCCCATCTCATTGCTAACTTTGGTTAGTAAGATTTGCTGCGGTGAGCTTCTAACTCAGCACAGTGCTTGTTTTCTACCTTTTTTTCATACATTTTCTTTCTGTGGGTCATCTTTGACTTAATTAAGGGCAATTTTAGCTTGAGATAAAGAATGTTACATTGAGGTACCTGTGTTTGGAAAATGTTGGAAAGAAGACACCAAATGTTGACCTCAGAAGAAGCTGAGTGAGAAGCAAAGGCCATGGACTTCAGGATCCAGCTGGAGACAGAAGACATGACTTCTTTTTCAGACTTCAACCACAGATGGGTTAGCATTGTGTGAACTGCATAATCTGAGTGTTACCGGGATTTGTATAGTTTTCTAAAGAAAATACATTTATTTTAGCAGTCTTTTGAAAGTAAAATTGGAATTACTGATCAAAACATTTACCTTTTTATCTGTTATATATTCTAATGGTTAACACAGACGACTAGATCTATCCATCACTAATAGCATTTCTGTATCTACAGTGGACAAAAATTCCTAAATATGTCAGTCTTCTTTCTCTATCGTTAAATATAAATATCTTTAACAAATAGACCCCCAAAAAGTAGCAAAAAACTTTACTTTTCAGGGAAAGTACTTCTCAAGTAGTTAAATAATTAGATTCCTTGAACCAGCAGTAAATCAAGTGCTTGCCTGGTTGCTCTGAAATGAGGAACCAAACTAAATTTACATAGAAAAATCTAGAAACCATGCCCATTTAAGGAACCTTAATGTATTCTTGGTACAGGTCCAAATTCCTTACCAACACAGAGTATTTAGAGAAGAACAGATCACCAGAGAGAAGAGGAGGTATTCAAGCATCCAAAGAGAAGAAATAAATAATTGACCAATGTTTTCTATTTTGTCTGTTTTGGTCATATCACATTTCTTCTGTATTTTATTAAAGAGTAAAACTATGTTCATTTATCAATTATTTATTAATTTAGAAAATTTATCAATTATGTTCCTTTAGCCTCCGTAGTCGAAGGCAGTGATGGGTAAATCCTCAATAAGCACAATTTCAGAGTACTGCATACTTTAGGCAACTAGTTAAACTTCTTGAGAACCCAGCTTTCCCTGCCTTTTATCCTTTTTTTCCACAGCAGAAAGACGCACAACATCAGTGTTTGTCATTATTTCTAGTCCTTTAAACTTTACAAGATAATGTGTTTCTGAGATTTCACCAGTCCTGATCTTACTAATTACTCTGAGCAAACACTGCTTGCTCTTCGCTGCTCATGACACTTTTAATGCTATATGAGATTAACACTTCTTAGCCTTTGCTAGGTTTGTTTTGGTTCCTCTTTGCTTTTCTGAAGTGTGACACTGTTGAAGAGAAAGCCCTGATAAAGACTTTTTACAGCTGTTGCTGTGTTCTTATGTAGTCAGGCATTGTGGAAAAGCTCCTCTTTTTTTCTGCCTTGGTCAGTATATACTGGGAAAGCTATCTTATGGGAAAGATTTTCAAAATTATATCTAAGACAACCAAGTGGTATATTTTCATGTAGAGCCTTCATTGCAACAGTATCTCCATTCTGTACATGTATAAAGAAACATGCGGTAAACAAAAAACCTGCCTTCCTTCAAAGGAAAGGAAGAAAATAGTACTTGTGGATGCTTTCTAGCAAGTTATGCTTTATGCCTCTCACAGTACATTGATGTGACTCCCAGCATACTAAGGTTAGTGGAGCATTGTAGCAATGGCTGTACTTTCTTAAAACCCTGCACAAAGCCAAGTTGGTCATAAACTACTTCACTAATACCAGGAGGGACCCACAGCAATGCACCTCAATTCACCTTTTGCACAGCAGTATAAAAAAATAAGCGATAGGCAGAAGATTGATCTACAATAATTGATGTTAGCTGAAGGCTTCTCCTATAATCATTTGCTGTAGTAATTGTTTGCTGTTTTCTTGGCTGCAGATTAGCTGGTGGTCCTTCCAGCCCACTGCACTGATGGCAAGCACTGATGTATGTTTTTTATCATTGCTTGTTACACTGCTCAGGCCAGTAGAATGATACTGACTGAAATGTCCCTTATGTCCTTTTTTTCCCTTGGCTTTTAAACCAGCTCATCACAGTGATATTCTTTTTTCAAGCGTTCATTTAGTTCTACAAGGCAATTTAAAAGCAAAACTAGCAAGAACACAGAGCATGTGTTCTCAACACTTTTTGGAAGTGTTCAAAAAGCCCAAATTTTTTGAAGACTCCAGTGACTGCTGATCAAATCTGTCTGTGTCCAGGTTGGACAAACCCTGGTGTGAGCAGCATTAGAAATTGTAGTGCCAGAAAGTCTTGCAGATCTCTTATGCATGTCCTCACATTCCCACATGAGCCATGCGTCTGAAGTCTCAGTTCCTGTAAGCCTACCAGTTGCTGGTTCTTCTTCTGAACTGGGACATTCACCACTCTATACCAAAACACAAAAACTAGTAATACCGAATTGAATGGGCCTGCCTCAGAGTCTTAGATACTGGAAACCGAGTCTTCTAAGCAGGCCTCCAAGAAACTATCAGAAACCTGCCTGAACTTTGACTGCAACTGTCAACATTTTGGATTCTTGATATTTCCCATTAATTCTTGTATTGGGTTTGCATGGCAAGGTTTTGGTAGTGGAGGGTCTACAGGGGTGACTTCTGTGTCCCCATGTCCAATAGAGCCAATACCATCTGGCTCCGATGACCTGTCACTGCCCAAGGCCAAACCCATCAGCAACCGTGGTAGCACCTCTGTGAGAACATATTTAAGAAGGGAAAAAAACTGCTGTGCAACAACTACGGACAGAGGAGTCAGAATATGTGAGAGAAATAACTCTGCAGACACCAAGGTCAGTGAAGAAGAAGGGGAGGAGGTGCTCCAGGTGCTACAGTAGATATTGTCCCGCAGCCTGTATTGAAGACCATGGTGAGGCAGGCTGTCCCCCTGCAACTTATGGGCGTCCAGAGTGGAGAAGATACCACCTGTAGTCTGTGCAGGACCCCACACCAGAGGAGGTAGATGCCTGAAGGAGGCTGTGACCCCATGGGAAGCCCAAACTGTAGCAGGAACATGACAGGACCTGCGGTCCCATGGAAAGAGGAGCCCACTCTGGAGCAGGTTTGCTGGCAAGACTTGTGACCCCATTGGGGGGTCATGCTAAGAGCAGTCTGTTACTAAAAGACTGTACCCCATGAAAGGACCCACACTGGAGCAGTTCGTGAAGAACTGCAGCTTGTGGGAAGGACCCCACACTGGAGCAGGAAGAGAGTGTGAGGAGTCCTCCCCCTGAGGAAGAAGGAACGTCAAAGACGTGTGATGAACTGACCACAACCCCTATTTACCATTCCTCTGTGCAGCTCGGTGGGAAGAGGTAGAAAATTCAGGAGTGAAGTTGATCCAGCAAGAAGAGATGTGTTGTGGGAAGGTGTTTTAAGATTTAGTTTTATTTCTCATTACCCTACTCTGATTTGATTAGTAATAAATTAAATTAGTCTTCCCCAAGTTGAGCCTTTGGCCTGTGACAGTAACTGGTGAGTGATCTCCCGTTCCTTATCTCAATTCACAAGCCTTTTATTATATTTTGTCTCCCCTCTCCAGCTGAGGGGAGTGATAGAGTGGCTTTGGTGGGCACCTGGCATCCAGCCAGAGTCAACTCACCACAGTTCTAAATACAATTTCCAGGCAGCAGGGACCACAAGTGAATTCAATTTGTTGGTTTTGCAATTAACAAGTACCCACTGTTTTATTGGGACACAGCTAAATGTGCACATCCAGGTGCTCATCATCAATGAGAGCGCAGGGACAAGTATGCTTTTGTGCCTGTTTTGGTAATGACAATACCTCTAGTGCTTGCAGGAACCAGCTGTCTATGCAGGTGTCTTATCCCAGTATCAGCCATAGTCACTGGCTAGATGGAAATGGGTAGTTCCCTCTACATGGCCCTGCAAGCCTGTCCTGTTCCTGTCTTTTTTATATGTATACCACTTCTATAATTTTTTCTTTTTTTTTTTTTTGTGTCTCAGTTTGCATAGTAGAGATTTAACATGACTAAACTGTTCAGCTCACACTCTTTCAACTTGAAATGTGTTTTCACTTTTTCTCTGATCTCTGTTCAGGCTACTGCTGTCTGGATATTCTCTCCTTTTCTTGTAGGATTTCTGAAAAATAAAAATTAAAAAAAATAAGGACAATCCACCATTTGCTCTTTGCAACATTCCCCCAAGTTCTCTGCTTTGGACTTCATGAGGGACTGCAAGCAATAATAATTCTTTCTCTTATATAAGCAACACAGTTATGGGTATATGATGTACAGTTTTTCAGTTTTTTGAAGAATTCCTGGTCCACAACTACAGAAAACACAGCTGAGTGCATTTTGGCACAGTCTGAGAAATACAGGATCTAAGCATTCTTGACTTGCTGTGTTAGAAACCAGCCACGATAGGAGTCTGCACTCTCACTCCAGCTGTGAGGGAAGTGAACGTGCGTAACCTTTCATTAGCAGAGTTCAGCGAAGAGTGAGCGATGCTCAGTCCTCCTCACTCATACAAGAAAGCTTAGTGTAAGTAGAAAGAAAGGACTGAAACTTGTTTTGGTTTGTTCTTGGAGAGTTTTGTTACAGTGAAACTGACACTGTATAATGGGAAATATTATGAATATGTTTCACTGTTTTAAGATTGACCTATTATACACATATTAACCTTCAGGAGCTTCTAAATACCATGATCTCATTTTTAGATTGATGGAAGAAAAAACCTGTATATAATTAATTTCTATGTTTGCTACAAGTGTTGGGGGCGTGGGAGAGGGAAATCCTCCATATAAGTAGTTTTAGGTGGATTTCCAGATATTTATGTTTCTGAAGCACTATATTTTTTGACTCTGGTTGGAAAGATCAGCCAAATACGTTATCTTGATTTCCTGAGTATTGCATTTTACACATAGATTATGATTCTTTTCAAGTGCAATAATTTCTTGTTACAGATGTAGATTAGAAATAATGTAAATAATAAAGATATATAAGCAGCCATTTAAAACATCTTCCATTTGAGAGATCTATAGGATCATATTTTATCAGTATAAATCCTTTCTGCCGGACTATAAATTGAGGGAAGTTTAACTTTAGATAATGTGTTAAAAAGTACTAGTCAGGAATATAAGTAAGTACTCTTTCCATATTAACTACTGACTCTCTACTGATTCACCTCTGAGAATTATTCTGGCACATATAACTTCTAATAATTATGTTATGTTGCAACTATGCACTAGTATAACCTTTTAGTAAAATTGGCCTGTGTTTTCGCATTATATTTACGAGGTAAGTAGCAGGTCAAAAAATAGCACATCACAGATGTCTGAAAGAAGCTACTCAAGACAGAAATTTTGTATCTGTTAAATCCATGATCAGTGCCATTGAGTTAGCTATTGCTGGTTTTTTGGCGTGTGGGCCTCACTGAAAGCTCAGTCTCTCAAAAGCTTGACTTTTATTATTGTGGAAACCTGGCAGATAAATCTTGCCAGTTCCTGTCTTATTTTCCATGATTCACTCTGGATAGGAGAATCTCCTATAGTTCTGGGTGGTTCTTTCTAAACAGTGGGCATTTCCAAATGATGAATGATGGATTTCATAGTGGAAGTCAGGACAGAAAATGGAACTATGGATTTTGCAACTTCTAACATGCAGGTCAAACTTACACTGTTTCATGAAAAAGCATTGGGAAAATGAGTGAAATTGCTTTAAAATATTGGAATTATTAGTAAAAATTGCAAGTATTAGTAAAAATTGTAAAAATGCAGTTTTTCCATAACAAGAAATTTGTGAAAGCTAGAAGTGGGTAAAGGCAGAACAGTACCTGCGTTTTAACCAAGGGGTGAAGGTGGTATGTGGAGAGGAACAGAGTGATCTTTCTAATACAGAATTTTTTATTCAGTATTGTGTGAAGGATTAAACAGATTTTTGTAGAATACTGTGATTAAGAGCATGGAGGCAAATGAAAATAATAAAATACAGTGTAGTTTTATGACCGGTAGATTGTGTGAGACTGATTTAATATTATTTTATATATATATATAAGATAACTGATTTCTTTGGCAAAGTAAGTGCAGTGGACCTAATCTATTTTAAGTAAGGTGTTTCCTAAGTATCTTTCAGTAAATCATCATGTAAGACAGAGATGATGGCCATTAATAGGGGAATGATGAGGGGGGAAGAAACTGAAAGGGAAACTGCAACAGCTTATACTTAGAGGAGAATTGTCAGCCTGGTGGCTAGGGTTTTTCTTTTGAATATTTAGAATATTGTGCTTTGTGTGGTGATTTCACATGTAGACATGTGTAGGTGAAATATATGGACGATGCATGCTGACTGCAACGTTCCTGGTGGCAAGAAAAAAGAATGTAGCATCTATAACAGGGGTAGGACAGGAAAAGGGGCTAGGGAGTAAGAAGCCTTATTTGCCTGATGGCCTTCCTCTCCAGTGTGGTCTTGTGAAGAGGATGTTTAATGATCCTTGACTCTTCCTGGCTGCCATTCACATTCCCTTGCTCACAGGTGTTGCAGCACCTCACATCCTGTTGTGCTGCCCCCCTAAACCCAGAAACAAGAGTTGAGTTGAAAGTATCTCTGCCTACACACACTAGCATGAACTGCACTCGCAACAAAAAAAAAAAATCCCTAAATTTAGACCCATTCAGCCTTTGCTCCTCCTTCAGATATGAAAGTCATGTTTTACATCTGCTTCTTGCCCCAAGATTTACAGAAGAAGGGAAGATGCCTGCATTCCCAGACCCACTGGTGGGACAGACCAGGCACCAGGTCACATCTCCCCTTCTCAGGCAGCCAGGGAGCAGCACTTGTACCAGGGTCTCTGCTCTGCCTCTCAGGTAAAAGTCTTCAAAAAATATTCTACGTAAAAAACCAAAAAACCTGGCTGGAAATCTCAAGGTGAAAAGTGTAGGCAAGTTGTAACCAAGTGCTGTTATTACTGCGAAGAATATCATCATAAGGGAAGTACTGGATGACCTTGTCTACAAGGAGTAGAAATGGGAATGACAGTTCAGAGCATAAAATGCAAAGTCATGCACTCAGGCACTGATAGCAAGACTTTTTGATATTACTGAGGGGCTCATCGATTACAGTGATGATGAAGTACAAGCATATTGGTCATGAGGTGACTTAGAGTGAAGTTTTTCACTAACTGTGAAAAAAATGAATGCAGGAGGAAAGGTGTTTTAAACAGATACAGCTACATACCAGCACCAGTATACAAAGCAGAATTTCATTGTACTATTGTGTACAGTTCTGGTCACTTGAATTCAAAAGATTCAAACTAGAAGAAGTACAAAGGTCTAAAATATTAGAAAAGCTTTGAGTCTGTTGAAAATGTAGGATTAAAAACAGGTTGTCATTCCTAACCTACAAAACCAGAGACTGGAGGTGGGGAACAGCATACGTTCATTCTGTATATTTTTGGGAGATAGCACAAGTATAAGGTATACAGGTATGAATTTGCCAGAACTATGTTAAAACTAGAAATGAAAATATTTCTAACCATCAGATGGTTAATTTCATACAGGAAAGTGGAACCATATTAGTTTCAAGAAAAACTTTGAAAGTTGCATGGAAATTAATCTATGCTGTGATAACAGTGACCTTTGAGTTATCTTGTAGTACATGGAAAAAATCAGGTCTTTCAAGCTAAGGGCCTAAAACCATTTTAGATGCTCTAAGTTATAGACAGAATCTGCATGAGACTGACATATATCCCAGAGGAGTTCCTCACCCTTTCCATGTGGCAACTGGAAGCCCCCAGGGTACTAGAGGGTAGCTAAATGACTCTGAGGACATTTTGGCACTTATTTTCTACTGAATGGACAGATTTGCTGGTAACCCTAAAGCATTCTGAAAACAAACTTGATCACAGATGATTTTCTTTGAGACTAAATAAGTCTATAGATTTTTCTGGTTCCCCATGGCAGTTAAAAAGGAACTCTTCCCTTTTAATTCTCTTTTTCTCTTTCTCTTTCCCTTACCTACCTACCCCAGATTTCCCAATACAAGAGTTTTGTTTCTAGGAGGTTATGTTTTTCCTCTTTTGCATCAGGAATTGATCTTGGACAGAGAATGTATATTGGTATTCCTAAGAGTGTTAAAAATCTCGCAGGGCTTGAGAAATATTTCAAGACAAGGAGGATTCTGCTCTCAAATAGAATTGGTTGGGCCCTTTGGGATTTCTCCATCTTTCTTTGAAGCACAATGCTTCACTTACTTTCTGCATCACATAGGAAATTAGTTATTCTGGGGACCTAAGAAAATGGCATATGTTTATTCTCATTTCCTTGACCAGACACATTCTGGTCATTCTTGGTGTTGAGGTGTTGTAGTTTTTTGTTCATTGTTGTTGATGATCTAAATATCACGCTAAGAGAACCCTTTGCATGTGGGTAGGTAATCTGTACTAGTTTGTGATTCTAGATGCCTGAAGCATTTCATGAAGCACACTTCCAGCAGTGTATTTCCATACTCAGCAGTTGATTGCACCTTGGCACTGTGCAGTAAATGCAAAACCTGACAGAATAGCTTGACAAAAGGCACTTAGAACAACATACAAGGAAATACAGTTCTTCTGACATGAAGGATGGGTTGAATTTAATTAGGCTTTGTGTTCTTTGCAATGCAAGTCTAAATTCCTCACTACTTTTATTTCTTAGTAGTATTCATGGTGACTTTGGTGTATCTGTTACCTCTGCTGGTCTTTTATGGTTTTTGTTTTTTTTTTTTTAATGTGGAAAACAACTGCATGACATTCAAATCCCTCTGTGGTCATGTATACATCTTAGTGACATGTACAACTTGACATTTGCAGAGTTCAGATGTCCATCTTCTGGGATGATGCTCTCAGCATTAACATAAAGATATTCTTTTCTCTTCTTTGACCTTGTTGGTTGATGTCTGTATATATGTCTTAAGACCACATAACCACATACAGTCTGTCACACTCTGCCAGTGTCAGCCTCTCGGTTTCATATAATGTTTCATTCATTGGATCCTGCCTGATGTCAATATCCTAGAGAAATTCATCAAAAGGATGTAATTCACATAATGCATCCAAAGCCTGAGCCCAGAAATGTTTAGGCCTGGGAAATTTGCAGATTAAAAGATACCAGACTATACTCCCCAGAGACTGAAACTTCTGAGATCTTGATTTATTAAACTGTCTTTTGCCCTTTATATAATTAATGCTCAGTTTTCTACATCCAGCAGCTGTGAAGAGCAAATGCAAAGGATACATCTATTCCTGTCCCTCTGTTCCTGACTCAGTCCCTATGGGTTGGGAACAGAAGGGGTTGTCTCCCACATTCAAGTCAGCCATTTCCCACATAAGTGTTCCATGACACAAGCACATTTAGTGGGAGTTATGCAAATGGACTGATTACATCCAAGATGCAGTAGTTTAAACCACAGCAACATACGTCTTCCTGATATAACACTTAATTTGAATGATGGGAATGCAGCTTCTGAATCAAAACTTAAAGTTACAGCATCTTTAATACAAAATGTAGTCACACATTTCACCACAGAGGTTATGTGAGCTCTGTTCCAGAGCATGTTCCAGGATGTTATGTTTTGGATTCACTTCCATACTAGTAAAAAATGGAATATACCCATATGACCATCTCCAAACTGAGTCTAAAACTTATTACAGCTTTGGTTTCCTTGTAGAGTTTATGCTCTCACTTTAGTGTTGAAAGAACTAACATGGGATGATTTGTAACTGTGAAAAACAGCATTACCAAACACCCTAGATATAAGCTGTTTTTACATACAGTTGGCAGGCAAGTGGGAAAAATACAATTATACTGGACGTTATTTCTTCGATTCTTGAATTATTGTTTATCAATAATTCTAAATTTGTCAAAACATCAAAGACATGAAATTTACAAGATCAGATACTTTATTTTCACAATAACTGTCTGGAAGTTACGTTAGGAAGTACACTGGGAGATTTGTTGATTTGTGAAAACAGACTTCATAAGAATCCAGTTTGCCCATAATATCAGAAATTATACTGGAATAACCTTATTTGCCTTTTGTACTTCTGCTTGGAGAAGATCTGAAAAGCCTTAGAAATCAATGAAACATACCAAATTTACTAAATTAACATTTTAAAGAAATATACAATTCTCATTCCAGCACAAACTGAGTAGGCCTTGTTAGTCAGGACTACCATTCTATCCTTTTTCATACCATCATGTACATGGTGTATGGTTTTCAGCACTTTCTGATACCAGGTGAAGCAGAATTAGCTATAATAAGCTTTAATTCTGTTATAACTTTAATTTTCGTTCCTTAACTTCCTTCTTGCAGAAACAGATCCTAGGAGGCTGCACTCTCCTAAATTCATTGAAGTTAATTTTGACTGAGACTAAAGTGTTTGGTTAAATTTTATGGTTTTATCCCAAGATCATGTCATAGACACCACATTATGACCCCTGGAAGTTTTGAAACTAATGGGACACGACACATTCTAAACACCAGTGTAATAACATATTTTACCACTTGCAGTTTTGCTGTGATTTCAGATGCTGTCAGGAAATTAACTTCAAAAGATCTTTCCACAGGACCATGGTATTATTTGTTCCATAAATTAATTCATAGTCCACATTTTTAAGGTCACACTGTGCCACAAGTAATACAATTTATGTATAATAAAATGTCTACTCCTTATTTTTCTTAACGAACTTAATAATGGGTAAAGAGAGTTTTTGTCATAGAGGACAGAATTATGATGTCAGCTAATGTAAGCATTTTATTGGTATCCCATTTATTATACAGAGCTTGCCTGAATGACAGAAAAAAGTGCGTAAGAAATAATGCATACTGATTCAGTTATGCAGCACAAGACAAATAGTTTAGTTTTGACTAGTAACAATGTCACTAGGAAACAGGGAAAAACATTAATGAACAATGACTTTTTCAAACATGCCAGACTTGGTGAAAAATGTGATTTTGACTCTGCTTGCAAATAACAAGAGTGACAGAAAAAGATGTAGCTTTCAGTATGGACCACTCTAATGTTTCTGATTTATAATACTGCTGTTGTAGCATTAAACTCATTCTGCTATACATTAAATTGATTTGTACCACTTTCAAAAGCCTGGTATATTCACAAAAAAATGATCACAGCAAGCAAATATAAGCCAAATCCAATATGAGCTTCCTAGACCTATTAATTTGCTGAGTAGGTTTGGAAGCTTTCCTAATTACTACTTAATGTTTTGCAAAAGTCATCAAAACCTCCTATTACATCTGCAGAGTGCATGATTGGACAGATTTAATTCTAAGATACAAAGTGAATGTGTAAATACATATTATTTCAGCCACCTTTCTGTAAGAGAGTTGAAAGCTGCCAACTTTTTTTCTAGTTTTGTGAAATTTTTTAGCTTCCTTTGGTCTTTTTCTTTGTGCTAAGATGCACTTAAAATGACGTCTATCATTGATCTTTGCAGCTGGTTTTATTGAGATTTCAGAACAAAGATTCTGGAATTTTTTTTAAGACATGTGTTAGCATACATATGCATGTGCCAAAGATTCACTGGCCAATTGACAAAAGCCAAACAAATAAAACAAACACGTAAAAGGAGAACTAAATCAATTGATTTATGTGTTTGCTGTAACAAAATTCACCTCAGACTCAGGTATAGATTAACTATTTTTTGTCAAATCATGCCATAGTATTTCAGGCCTGTTTAAGATCTATGGTGCTTTTTTTCTTTACTGTAATGTTGTGGAAGAAATCATACTTGTTAGGAAAGGAACGTGGGATTTAGAGCTGACTATTAATCAAAAAGATAAAGAAGTGGAAAACTCCTGTTATACCATAGCACAGTTTTTACTATGCTGCAACCTACAAGTTTATCAACAGCTAGAGAATTTGCTCAGCTGTGGAAAAAGTACACCGTAGGAGAAAAGAGATGTTATAGAGGAAGGTTGGTTGGCTTAGTTTTATTTAAATTCAAATCTAAAAAGTTATATGGCTCTCCTTTCCTCATTTATGAAATGATATTGTGAACAGGGTTGAGGCTTAAAATAAATGGCTAGGAGTTATAGAACCTGTGAATGCATACACATCTATCCCAGCAAAAGCTGGAGCATTAAAAGTCTGAAAATTTGACCAGGGATCAAAGGCACGTCCTGGATATCAAAACAACTACATCTTCATGAGCCTTATAGAGGATCCCAAGGCATCCCTCGGTAATCCCAATTAAGCCCTCTTATTTTCCAACTTTTGCTGGGTGCTCCTCTTTCTGTGCAGGTCAGGAAGGAGCCATTTATAATCATATGTATTACAGTACTCCAACACTTCAATGTGGCAGAGATTTTCTGCTTTATAATTTAGCATAATGAGCTAATAGAGCTACGTTAACTGGCACAATTTGTGCTTCTGGCCATAGACCTTATATAAATATGCCAGCAAGTGTAAAGAAGAGGCAATCAATTTTCCTCAGACATAGGCATACGCTCCCCTTTAAATTCAGCAAGAGTATCGTGAGTGCTACAGAAGACAGAATTTCACCTTTAAGCACTTAGACATGTAAGTACATGTACACATAAACAAGTTTTTTGTTCTCAGCTTCAAAATTTCTGGAACTTTGTAATAATTACAGCTCAAGAGAGGAAAAAGCAAGAAAAAAAATCCTAGTTCATGATTATTCCTTCTAACCTCTAATCCAGATGCTTACAAGTTTGTTTCCTAGTAGAAAATAAAGCCCAGGGTTTGTACCGTGATCTTTTTATGAAAACAATGGAAGGTAGCTCTTGTAAAAGTTGTGGCAGTGTATATCAAGTGACTAAAATTTGATCAAGTTTTGCTTGTTTTTTAATACGCTTTGCTCTTGTACAGTAAAATTCAAAGACCATTTAAGTATATTATATCATTATGAAATTCTTAAACATTTAACAAAAAATCCAAAAAGTATCATTGCTTTTGGAAAAAAAAATGTAGAATAGATCATTATAAGTCGATTATTTGTGTCATTAAGGAGAATTGTTATGCCTTCTTCAATGAGCAAAAATACTGGAAGAATGGAATTTGATGGTGAAAGAACATTTGCTTAATAGTAATGCAGGTGTATATTCACAGAGAGATAGCTGCTTTATGTGATGATGTAGACAGAAGCATTTGAAGTCCACCTAAGTGTCACACAAAGCATTTGAAAACACATTTTTTTATGATAGTTAAATTTTACACATCTTTCAGCTTTGCAGTGTAGCTCTTCTTTTTCTCCTTCATAATAAGTTAAATTATTCCCAGAAAAGGCTTCATACAGTTACCAGCTGCTTCCCTACATTTTTCAGTCAACATTTAGTATTAAAGTCATGACTTGAATGGACCACCTCTCTGGTATTATGAATGGTAATTTAATCTCCATTCTCAATCAACCATGAGCCCAGAAGCAAAGGTTGCCAATTATGTTGAATCGTACCAAACTATGCATCATTTTCTTTCAGACGTTCTGTTTCTCATTGATTTAACTCTTACTTCCTTTGTCTTTGGCACAAAAGAGAGCGTTTACTAAATTAACTGCTTTAAAGTGGAAAAAAACCAACCTCTATACATATGGAGCAAAATAAAGATATTTGATTGAAACAAATAATTCAGCTATACTGCATAATATCTATCCTTTGTAGAAAGCGGACAGCTAGATCATGTTCCTGTAAATCCTAGTGAGAGACAAACGTGAAAGGGAAAAAACATTCTGATTTGAAATAGTCTTAATCAGTTTTGTATTTCAGTTTTATATACTTGGATAAAGGCAATCTCATTTCTTGAACATATTTTGCTTACTGTTTACCTAATTCAGTGGTAAACCTGCATTCTCTACTTTTCTAAATAATTTGAGCGTGATATACTTCTGTACATGATAGACTTTTTTCAAAAGGTTTGGTGGTAGGTTCAAACTGAATGATATGAATTTACAGGTGTTGTCTGGGGAGGTATGAATTGTAACTTTTTAAGGATGAAAAAGATTGAAAAAATAGTTTTCTATGTCTACAGTGGTCCTTATTGAGACAATTTACCCTTTCTCCTAAAGCTAATTCTAATCACTCCTTCAAAACATATTTATACACTTTGTAAATGTGTACAGATTAATTTTGTTTTCATTAGCTGTAGAGGTAAAAAACCACAATTCTTTATCTTGAAAAGCTGAAAATGTGTAGTTAACTATCCTCAAGCAAATATCTACCACCACTGTTAAATGAACTTTTGCTAGCCAGTTCAGTACAGAGAAATTTGCCAGCAAATTAATATTTCAAATACTGTAGTAATATGTCACAGAATCACAGAATTGTTGGAGTTGGAAGGGACCTTCTAGAGATCATCCAGTCCAACTCCCCTGC
>JAOXJM010000019.1:61039247-61057274 GCA_026413425.1 Tringa solitaria
CCAGTTGTGTCCTCACCAGTGCAGAGTAGAGGGGGAGAATGACCTCCCTTGACCTACAGGCCCCACTTCTCCCTATGCAGCCCAGGATTCCATTGGCCCTCATGGCGACAAGGGCACATTGTTGGCTCATGGACAGTTTACTATCCACCAGGACTCCCAGATCTTTCTTCTCAGTCGTGCTTTCCAGCAGGTCCTTCCTAACCTATATTGGTATCTGATATTCTTCCTCCCCAGGTGCAGGACCCTACAATTGCCCTTACTGAATCTCACTAGGTTCTTCTCTGCCCAGCTCTCTTGCTGTCTCAACCGATGAACTTTTTTTTTCTAGGATACTGGATGGCAATGTTATAATTCAAACCATAGTTTACAGGAATTTCTTGCAATGTTTGTGTTTTCAGAAAGCAGAGATCATCTGTAATTATAGGTATTCAGGAATGCAACTTTAGTAAAATCCACAGAAACAGGAGCAATGGAACTTGTGCCGTAACAGCACAAACAAGCAAGATCAAAGCAACGTCACGTTAGTTGAAATAACAAGACTTAATTGTCAAAGTCAGCTGTGAGCCACCTCTTACGTAGTAGTTCTCACTTTTTATCAGAGATTTTCAAAACATGTACCTGAATAAGGCCTCAGTCTTGTCACTAAGCTTAGATATAATCATCTTTTCATGGTCTGGCTGTGCAAGGCACTGTCCTCTGATAGACATAGCTGTACCCTAACCCATATAAATAATACTACCATAGCTAAGACATGTTTAACTATGTAACTGCATAAGAGTAAATAACTAATGAAATTTCCTGGCTTACTAGAAAGCATTTTCTCTTTTTAAGGGGTAGTAGTGCTCTATGAATCTTTATTTTTTTGTTTTAACAACTTCTTCTCCATTAAAGACTGTTAAGCCCCAGAAACTTGATCAATAACACAGCAGACTCAGTAACAGTAAATGAAGTACTGTAAGCTTACATCAGACTAATTAGTCTGAGGGATAAAATATGGGGAAAAACTTTTCAGGTTGCTTTGTGAAAGGCAGTTTGCTTAATTAAGCCAACCACTAATTGTTAAATATTTTTCAGGCATTAACAGAGTTACGCTCTCTGTAATTAAATTTTGATTTTAGTGGTATTTGCAGGGATTAAAGTCACAATCTGCTGAGGCGATGAAGTTAGTTAATATTCACTTCACTGCCACAGCTGTCCTCCATTACATTACAAAGGACAGGAAAAGAGACAGCAGAATAGGGTGAAGTAATGAGAAAGCTATTCATTCATTTGAACCAGCTCCACACTGTACTGTACCACTCCACTGGATCTGATCTGCATGAAACACAACTAGGCATTAAATCCGATTTAATTTGATACAATAAAGGACAGCCTAAGCTCTAAATGCATTTTTATTTTTATACTTAAGCACTATACAATGTATCAAAAAATATAATCATGTGATTATCATATGATTCCATTCAAGTGGTATTTCTTGACTTATTAGCTCTACAGGAGTCCACAAGGATTGTAAACCAATTCCTGCTAAGCCTTATTTGTCCCATGTGTCTGAATGAACCCTTCACACTTCTAGATTGCAAATTTTTGTTCCCAGCAGAATATTTACTGGCAAGATCAATGTTTTGAAGATTTAAGCTTGGCTTTCATTTGCATTTGAGTTGCATAAGGGTGCCATGCAGATGGAGGAGATAACAAAGGCCTAGAGGCATGCCGTAGCTGCAACAACAGGGAGAAATTGGTCTTGGTGTTTTTTTTACAACAACAGTATTTCACTCACAAAGATGTTCTTTTCTAAAGCTAATGTTGGGCTAGGTTTGCATTCAAGAGAATTCATCTTGCCAAGAAATGCCAAAGTCAGCAATTGCCCACATCCATATAAAATTACTCTCCATCTCAGGACACACTTTGTGTGCTCTTGGTTGTATTAAATCCATCTTCCTGGCTTAGCTTCAGAACCTGCAGTCACTATTGATACTATCAACCTGGCCTTAAAATTGCCAATATTAGCTTATAGATTATATATATGTAAGACCTAATCTCTCTCCCTCTTAAGAATGTGTCAGACAGTCCTTAATTCTCTGACAGGGTGCTGATTAATCTCCCTTCTCTTCTTGTGGATGTGGACGGTCCTTGTGGGGAAAAGTTACACCACTGGGATACAGCATAGTTATAAGTATGCCCTGATTTCCTTCTGGGAGGTAGAGGTCATGCCAGTTATCATAAGGACTTTATACTGGCTATAAAGAAACTGTCTGGCCATGCTTTGGCGGCTCCATGAGACCTAAGGAACCCCGTGGCTGTCAAAATATTCATCATCTTCATCTTTTTTCTTTCCATTTTCTCTTGGTTTTTGTTCCACTCATATTCCATTTTACTTAATTTTATTTTTCAACACTGTCTCCTTAAAAGTTACACCTTGCCTACTTAACTCTTGGCATCTACTGATCAATCTATTTCAAACCGAGTAAGTGGCTAAACTCTTAAAATGCAGATTGTAGAAGTATGTTCTTCTTTACTATGATGCCTACCATAAAATTCATTATTCCAGTTCAGGGTTTCTGAGGGGGGGAGGGGGAGAGACTTTTTTATAAACACTAGAGACAACATTATCACAGAAAAATGTAAACTCAGAAGCTATACAGTCATTCCCAAACATTCAAGGTAGGCTCTTTCAACAATCTTTCAAACGGAACTTCTGAGTCATACCGTAGCAAGAGGTGGTTTTCTTTGTTATTTCCTACAGTGCTAATGAGACTTATTTTATCCATCAACTCATGTGTTTTACTCCTGAATTTAAGGAGGAATACTGCATTTATATTATATGAACTTTTTGTATTAGGACTAGGTGTTATAAGCAGTCCTCTTTGTGTGCATTGTCACAAATCTCGCGTTTCAGTAGTTGAAGAATTACTGGTATGAATAAGTTTATGGATATAGATAATTTTTTTTGCAGAATCAAGGCCTGACACTGGGAACTGGAAGCCACAAATTCAGTAACATTGCCATGCTTTCAAACCAAAGGAAAAGCTGACATGAAATAATGGTGATTACAATCTTTGTTCAAACAAATATTTCTGATAATTATAGTAAGGACCGTGGGAATTTTTCCAGAAAACATGAGACAGGAATGGATTTTTGTTTAGATACATTATATTTCAAAGTTTTCTCAAGTACAAAGGTCTCTCTTTAAAGAGGATCTTTTCACTAGCTATCTAACAAGTCATACTGAAGACAAACGAATATTAGAGAATATAATTCATACCAGAACTATATAACATAGGTAAATGAACAATAAAAATGATAAATTGGGCAATAGAAAAGATTACAGAAATAATGCTTTCACATATTGGGCATTCATTAAATTGACTTTCCAGGGTAATTACTTTAACATTTCTACCTCTGATTCAGCACAGACTTTCGGGTCATTAAACTAGATAGTAAATATTACAGGGTTTCAAGACCTGCTTTAACAGATCTATTTCCTGGAAATGCAAGAGCCATGTCAAAGCCTTTGCTCAAGGTTGAGTGGCTTCTCCAAATATTCCAGATAGGAAACAATTCACTAACATTTTTCTTTCTCAAAAACTGTTATTTTTATGAAGACTAATAATCTTCACTCTTGTGTATAGATAATTATTTTTAAGTATTATAGTAAAAGTAGCAATGAATTAACATAAAAGAATGATATACATTTACTGTTATTTGTATGTATTCTGATAATAACTTAAGGCCTAAACTAAGGATTTGTTAAAACAGATTCCAAAGCCACCTCAAATTTTGAGTAATTCTGAATGTTAGTGGAGTTGGAATTTGCTATTAAATACATCTGATAAATAATTTGCTTTTGAATTTTCTCTGGAAAGTGTTGAAGTTCCTAGCAGTTCCCCTGTAGCCATGGCTCCAGCATCCTTAATACAGATGCCAACCTTTCTGACTTACGCAACTTAAACTGGGAGTTGTGTGCTGTAAAGACTTTAGAGATTTCCACATGCAAATTTAGTTTGTGGAAAGCATTATTTCAATTTTTAGTATCTGGTAGGCTGAAACAAGAGAATTTATGCAATCTAAAAGTTGTCGGTTTAATTTATTTCTCTCTTAACATATATATCTATATATATTGAAAACTATATCCTTCTTGGGGTAAGGTTGTTTTTCTTTGGCCAAAGCTAAGGAATAGCAAACCACACCATGACATGTCTTATGGGGAACTTTCAGCTGGATTCACCTCTCTAACAGGCAGGATATCTAGAAAAAAAGTTGGCTAAGGACCTGAAATTTAGAATTATTCTCCATATACATACAGCAATGCACATCATATTTCCCCTATCCATTAGGTGTTTTAAAACTTTCTAAACTAAGGACCCTGACACTGATCTGGTAGTGTGATGTTGTCTCCAAAAAAGACATATTAAAACAAAGTGCTGCTTATCACTAGGTGCCTTTGCTTTGAATGCCAAGACACCAGAGCTCAAGGTGTTAAGTCAGATTGCAGCAACTCTGTTCTGGAGAACAGAAAGGACACCTGTTTGTTAAAACTACTGACTTAATCTTTAAAATTTAACAAGTCTTAGCTGGCAGAACAACTAATGCTTCTTACAAAGCCTCTAGTCCAGGCATGTAATAAACATATGCCACTTTCTGGAATAAGAGAGAACCTGATGATGTCCAAAGGACATTTGGAAAGCCTAAAGCTGTGCAGATATTCAGTTTTTTGCCAGATTGATACTTCAGGGCCCAGTTATACCACTGAAGAGCAGAAAATATATATGGAATATAGGGGAAGTGGATAAAAGAACTAAAATCTTTCAGTAGTACCATGAAATGTATCATTCTCTTCTCGTAACTATGTTACACTCCTACAAAGCTCATCCCCCCACCCAAATCGAAGCATATTCCTGCTCAGATCCTTGATCATAAATAAAAAGTTAAGCATATTAATATATGCCTGTAGGGGCAAGTAACCCCTTTTCAATCATTTTAATTAGCAAGTGATTCTCTTATTGATTTACTTTTAGAATTGCTTTCTCTTTTCTCCTCCCAGTTTCATTAAATCAAAACTATATCCTATCAAGATTGAAAATTTCCAGTTCAGTATAACATTTTTGATGTCTTCTTCTGTAGCTTAGTCTTCTCCTCTTTTTGAAGCTTACCAGAACATTACTAATTCTCAGTAACTACCATGGACACTGCCTTCTACATCTTCCTGTATCTGAAAAAAGTTTTCAGACTAACTTGCAGTAGTAATGTGGGCTAAAGTAGGGCTTTTGATCATATAACTTTATATCATGTAATGAAGCTAGCATTTTCTAACAAGTTACCAGTCTTCAACTGAAAAGTATGATAGATCATATGAAATAAAGTAAGTGAACAAGTGCAAGGAAAAACGAAGTATGCTGATGTCACCTTGAATGTGAGGAGGCCATTCATTGTCATTTACTGTTGTCTGAAAGAAGAACTTAAACAGACTCGCTGCATTCTGTGTTCTTCATTTGTGTTTCCAGGGGCATTTCTCTCATTGGCAGTGCCAGCTTCAGTCTTGTCTAGTCACTTTTTCCTACTTAAAAAACCTCTTATTCATCACATATCCCTACATAAAAGCACAGCTGTGGAGGTACTGTGTTGAAAATGATCTGACAAGAAGATGTGGAGGAGAAGAAAGGGGGAACACTACTTTCAGTAGTAACAGCTTAGGGGAACCGTCAATAAGATTACAGCCTCAGTGTGGGTAAAAATGAAAAAAACTAGCCTATAAGTGAGCAATTAATTTCCATTACGTCTATTCTATTATTAAAGCTTCAGCTGACACGCTCTTCATGACATATCTCTATGTATATATTAAAGAATAACGTTTATAATATAGTCTGCAAATGAATATTCCATTTCATAGTGCAATAGTCAGAGCAGAAAAGTAATTTAATTCCAAAGTCTGCATAGACAAAATAATGACAGCTATGGTAAAAATATATATTCAGAACATAGATATTTGCAAGACTTCAGTATAGGGTAAGCAGACCTCTGTCAAAAGTCTTGTATTTTTCCATGTATAATGATCTCTGCTCACTAAAGCTCCTGTACTGCTACAACAGCAGTCACTGAACCTTCCATTCTGAACAAGAAATATGTGAAGCCAGGCTTTATGCAATGCTTTCCCCACCTTAGTCCCGTCATTTCAGTTTGCTCTCAGTCAAAGGGAACTAGCGAGAGAGTAACATATTGCTGTATCCCTCTTTCATGATGTAGGGGTCTATTTCATTTTCAACTATTTCACCTTTCCTCACTCCCTTTTGTTAGGTGTCTACTAGGAAAAATATATCAACCTGTTTTTAACTTCAGTGGCTGCTAAAATACAGTTGAGGCTTGTAAAATCATGCTGAAAAAATATTTTTTTTACAGTCTGGCTGTAATTATGTTGTATTTTATAACAGAATTCCGTTTTTTAAAAAAAAAGGATATTATATAAAACATTTACTTGTGTATGTAAAATGCTTGCAGGTACATTGTTGTTCAAGTCTCATAACAAAGATAATTCCCTTGGAGATTCCTCCACGCAATGTAGATGGCTTATTTGGCCAAACCCATTGTGGTTTATGCAGAGCCAAATGTATATCATAACGTGATCCTTCATCCCCTCTCATGCCTATGCTGATGAACAATGAAATAGTCAAAAATCTAAAGTATTTTCTCTGTTTTGATCACCAGTGTAGGAATCAGTCCTTCTATCACATGACTCCAAACTCTATGTAAGTTCTTAATAAGGCAGTCTTCCTATCAAGAATTCTGTAAAAATCAGTGGACAGACAAGTTTCTGGAGGGCGTCAGAAGAAGATCTCTTTTGAAAAGCTTGAGATCCCAAACTCCTTAACTGAAGAGGACAGATTCTCCTTCTGGGAGACTCCAGGAGGTCCAGCATCTTTCCTCTGAGTAGAGAGGGAAATAGGGACTTCCTTTAAGGGAACAGTTTCCCTGTGTAGGTGAATGGATCCCATATGTCTTACACGATACCAAGCTCTCTGCATGTTTTTCTGGGGCAATTGAAGTACGTTTTCATGTTTAAGCTCTTCCTTTGGAAACAGGAAATCATGAAAAAGCTGAAAGCTGAGATTCTGCTTAAAAACAGAGAAACTTGTTTACATCCCACCCCTACTTACTTCCTCATATTCATGCATCCACCCCACCTTTGCTTACACTCTGTGAGTCATTTGCTCCCCTGAGAAGTAGGAACCAACTTCTGATTTAAGGCACAAAAAAAGGGGTTCTCTCATAAAGATTTAAATGAGCAAAACTGTAAGTAGTTAAAATATTGAAGAGCAGAGGGAAATACCCATTAACTCTAGAATGATTATAAAATCAACATGGGATTTTTCCACAATTAAACCTAAAAAGTTGTTGCTCATTGTGTTACTTCAGCAACAACAAACTAATGAAAAAGAAGAAAACTCCCAAGCACAACCATGGTGTGCAAAGAGAGAAAAAAGTGGAAGAATGGTTGAATTTACATCAGAAGAAATGATTCTCAGCTGGTGTAGTTATGTGTTGCTCTGAGGTCCATTGTCACTGAGGTATGGCCATTTACCCTATTTTAAAAATGAATTAGGAATCTCAGAAAATGATTTGCTGGAGCATAACACATATTTTCCCCTTTAAAATACTGTAAGGGGAAAAAAAATGGGACAGCAGGCTACTGAATGTGCTTGGTGCAGTGTGCTCTGTCTCTCCAAAGTGTAGCATGAGTAATGCAAGGTTACTGCAGTAAGTACACATTTCTTATTGGATATCAGAGAAAATAGGTGTGTAAAATCCATGTAATTTGATAGCACATACATCACCACTACCCCTGGGAGTACTGAATCATAAAGCTACATATTTAGCACAGTAAAAGAATATTTCTCATATTTTCTCTGCGAAAATTCTATGGAAATGAGTGGGGGATGGGAGAGAAAGCTTATAAATCAAGTATTAAACAACAGGCAAACTGAAGAGCTGCTGCAGAGACACAATGCATATCCTATTTTTTATTCTATGACATTTTATTTTAAGTGCCCCTCTCCCCTCAGTGTTTTTAGTACCAGTGTTAAATTACAGTAACACTCATATGAAAATACATGTGAGATTCACATGAATACCAAGTACATTCATTATGATCAGTGCTGAATTGCAAATGAGAATAGCTTCTCTTTTTTTTTTTTCTTCTCTGTGTTAACCTTCAAGGCAAGTCAACACATTTCAAACATCCTAGTCTGATTTTAATTTGGAAAACAGTCTTAAATATACCACTGCCAAGTCAGATCGACTCAAAGCTGTGAAGAATGAAGGCAAGGAGGAGGGGAGGCAGGACTGCCACAGCAAGGAGACACTGTGAGAGAAAGAGAGGTGAAAATGAGAGCTAACATCAGCTCCCCTGGGGTCTGCTGTAATCAGCAGACAAATGGTCTATACTCATGGCATGTATTCATTCTGCAGCAAGGGGCTGCCAACAAGAGCCTTCCTATGTCTGTTTGGAAATACTGTACTAGCCTTCCTCTATTCAGATGCTTTTAAATAAAAAAAGAACTGCTGACAAACACTGCTTTGGGCATTTGACACTGCTTTTTGATCTATTTACTCAGAGAGTGTAAAATGAACAAATTAGGAACATACTACAAAAGAGTCTCAGTCCTAGCTTGGTAAAACGTCAGGGTTTATAAAATTAGGGCTGGTTTTTGTGGGTTTTTTCACTCTCTTTCTCTTGATTGTTTAAAACAAAAAGAGCCCCTTCCTGTTTTTTTTATACGGGTAAATGGATGTTGTCTTTCATTCTGAATCATCATTTTTCAGATGCGTGTCTGTGTGTGAAAAGGACATTGACATCACACATAGCAAATATATCTATATATTTACCAACCAGAAACATTTATAATTTCTGTAGCTCCTATCTCTAGATATATGCTTTGGATCGTGAAATGTGAAAATTTTCTTTCAAAATCCTTTACAGGATTTTTTGCTTTCCCAGGAGGATCCCACTGTTAATTAAGTTAACTTCCTCTTTAATGGAACAAAAATACTTTGTGTCAGTGAAATGCCCATAAACATGGCTTAACAATTACTCTGGAGCAGCTCAACTGTTCTTTTTTTCAAGTACGTTATTTTTCAAATGTGCTTTTATAGTGACATATTGTGTATTGGGCACTACTGATCTCCTCTGTGGAGGGAAATTATGTCACATGCTTTGAAGCATGTTATGTGTGCTTATGTAAATGTCGAAAAGCTGCTCCTTTGAAACCACATCTCATTTTAGAGAGTGAGGAAAATTAGGTAGGCTGTTAACACAGAGCCAAAAGCAGACATCATACAATAGCCCCCAAGACTCATAATTAAATTAGATTATTTTTTTTAATTCAATGACCCAGATGGATTCATTGATGGAACAGCAAACCATTTGTGTGATCACTAATACTCTAATATATAATTGTAGGATAGCAGCTACTTATCCATTACATTCAGCTGTTCTGCCAGTGCTCCCAAGTTTAATTATCAGTCTGCCTTAGAAAATCCATTTTTCCCTCTCTTTCTGCAACAGCAAAATCAAATTTCAGTCACAGTTTGCATTATAATACCTTATCATAAATCCACGGTTCAGGATGAATGATTATAGTCATAGGTGCCTACTGATGAAAAACATTTACAATGTGCAACTGTTCCCCCGTGATTCCAGCTCTGATGGAAGAGCACATACAAGCGTGGAAGTTCATCACCATTTCCTGATCTGGATGTGATAAAGAGGTAGACAGAAAACAGCCTTCTTTTCACCTGAGAGTATCCCACTTCTAAGCAGCCTTAAAATCTCACAACAATGTAACCACAAACGCACCAGGACTTTGCAAAAATGTTCCAAGCAAAGGATCATTGGACCCAGTGCATAAAAATTGTGTGATTTTAGTGAATGAGATCCCAGCTGTGTCCCACCTGCTCATTCTTTTGGATGATCAAGCCTGTGCTCACACATATGAACAACAGAAAGGAATTTGTTCTAGATGTGGTTTTTTTATGTGGTGCATATGTATGAACAGTGCAGAGGAAGGGCAGAGCATGGATTGCAGATCAAAGGAAAACATTTTTTTCTTTCCCACTTTTTAGCGAATGCCATGCCTTCAGTAGATGCTGGGTTGGCAGTCTCATAGGCTGTGTTCCCACTCAGCGAGAGGAAGGGCACAAAGGACACAGTGGAAACAGAATCTTCCTGTGCCGAGGGTTTCTGCCCCAGACGGGAAGGACTCTGCTTACAGTTGCCGTGGCAGGCAGCCTCCACAACTCAGCATTTATTTGCCTTGTCCAGCTGTGGGGTAGGGCACTAATTGCTACAGTAGAGTACACCTTTTAAGGCCTTTCTCTTTCCTCTGTTCATGTAACAGATAGATAGATAGATAGATAGATAGACAGACAGACAGACAGACAGAGGGGCTGGCAGATAGCGTGTATGAGCTTATATAAGTACCTGCAGAAAGCTCCTAGAAGCCACTACACCAGCCATGGACAACATGTAGTTAATATCAGAAGTGTTTCGTAGGTAGAACTTTTTACTTCTTATTATGAGTCACCTGTATACTTCAGTCCCTTTGGGAGCCCTGAAACATGTTGCCATAGCAGAGAGGCTATAGATCAGACCTGGCAGGTTCTGCAATCATGGGTTTCCTTCAAACATCCACATGGTTTTAGAAACTCGGATGTAATTGATCTTTCTGTAGGTATGCTGTGCACATCACTGTTAATAGGACTGCTGTATTTTCATGATGTGTTTAGTATTTCAACAAATAAGGAGGCCAAGCAACTTATTTTGGACAATAAAAGACACTTGCTCTGCTAGCTACGTCACCAAAGTAAGCAAACTTTTTGTGTATATTCTAGGAATAACATAGATCAGATGTAACTGATGGTCAACTGATGATTGGAACTGTTAATCAGAGAATGATGGTGACTTCCAAATCATTAGTAAGTAGTTAATCCACTGAGGCTAAGGTTTGCAATGATTATCTGCTGCACCCTTTCATGATCATGTCACAAACATTGTGGCAATGGCCAGAAGGAGGCCAAGTCAGCCTGCAATTTATTCAGTAGCGCATCCAGACTGCTAGGCTTTCGAATTCAGAAGCATGCAACACAGTCTGAGGGAAAAATATCAGAGCAGAATGCTGGCTTTATTTGAAGGAAAATGTTTCTGTGGTGTTTGAGGCATTAGGAAAGTTGACTGTCTCAGGCTTGCCCAAAAATTTTCTGCAAGTCATGGAGCACCACAGCCTAACCATTCCTTCCTTATATCTTTGCTGTCTAGAGATGGTAGTCAGGCCTCCTGATGGCTTCACTGGTTAGAATGACTTCCTTATTTGCAGCATGGATTGTGCATAGCACTGTCTGAATACAGCTGGTACTGCTGGATAGAGTACCAACTGCCACAGTCATGCCACTGTTTTCGTCTCCTGCCTCCTTGCAGTCACCTAAGTGGAGAAATTCTTTCATCTTTAAATCTCAGCAGAGAAGGTCTGTTATCAAAATTGTGCCAGTTTCTTCCACACAAGATGTAAATAGTAAATCACAGTCAGGTGCTATCACTGAAGGAAGGATCCCTTTGAGAACTGGCCTGTGAAGTGAAACCTGCAGATGACTTTTACTACAGCTTCTACCTTGTATTTAAATGGCTCTGCTTGCTTCATTTAGTCTGAACACATCTCTCCAGGGCAGCTGAGAACAAGCTGATGAACAGGTCTGTGAATGTTGAGTGCAGAAGGATTGACATTTTAAAGGTAAACATTGAGACTTTTCGGCCAGGAGATGCAACAGCTGCCACAGATACTGATATAACTTCTGACAGAGAGCGAGGAGTGATACATAATGTCAGTTCAAGATGAGAGGCTACGACCTAGTTAAAAGCGATCCACTGAACGTGAAGCATGGGGCCGGACTCAGCTGCCCTGAATCTCATGTTCGGGAAAAATGACCTACCTAAATGCTAGGGATGACATCAAATACCCTGCTGAATTTCAGGACAATGAATTTGTCAGGTCCTCCTGTCTATTATGGGAGCTGTTTTAAATTCAGAATTGCTGAAACAGTTGCTCAAGAAATAGTTTGCCAAGGAGGACTAGTTGGAGAACATTATACTCCAGCCAAGCCCCTGAACTCCTCCCATCTCCTATGAAAGGGAACCTGCAAAGGCATTGTGGAGGTGGTGCAGCTCTTCTGCTGAGTGAAGACAGATCACATTTTAAAGTGTGTACAGAGCTCTAGAAACATCACTAGTCAGTGTTGAGCTTGACAGTGGTTAAAGGGAGGCTCCCAGGGTCCATTTCCCCATGCAGCATAAGTTTTACCGTAAGTTTGAGAATTCTCTTTTGCGGATTGTTGTCCAGCATGTGGAACCTTGACTAAGAGATGCCAGATCAGCCTTTCTGTCATTACCAGAAGCAGTTAAGTTGTATTGAGGTTTGGTTGAAATAAGCCTCCAAATTTTCAAAATGTTTAAAACTTCCTTAAATTTCCCTGATAAAAGATTCACACTGAAAGAAGGTGAGAACAGCTCAATTCCTCTATTCCATTCCAGCCATATCCTACAATGCAGAGGTAAAGAAAGATGAAACAAAACAGAGAGTGAATTTAACTAATGCAAGCAACACAGAAATATTGCCCTTTAGTTCAGCTGCATATTGTAACAAAGATTCCAATTCATTTTCATTTTATACCACACCTTTTTTCCTAGCCCCAATGAATGCATAATAGTATTCCTTTTCTCTAAATTCGAAAAAGGCAGACACCACACTATACAAAACAAGTGAAAATAAATCATGAGCAGTAAGAATTGTAAATCTTAGGTCATTGTAATGCAACTGGGAGGTTACTTTATATTTTGAATCTAATTGTATTTGCATTATTTACCTATCATTTTATAGGTATTCAAATTTTTTTATTCTTCATTAAACTTCATTTGACTCTTCTTAAGTTTGTTAGTCTGTGGTATTTTTAATTCAAAGTGTGAATCAAAGGTCTAGAAAGACCTATTATCAATGTGAACATAAATTAATAAAGAGGCCTACTTGAATACATAGTTTACTCAGTTCATAGGCTGTTTTCTTAACCTTTGACACCAGTGTTTAACATGAAGTATTTAATGAGAGCTTCCAAAAGGAGAACCGTCCACCAGTAAATGTCTTTGGTTTTAAAATATATGGGTTCAAGGGACAGCAGCACTTAAATAGTAAGTAGTGTTTTAAATCATTAGCCACAGCATGGTTTAGTGGGAAATTTCTTTTTTATGTTAATGTAAGTCATTGCATAATATTTTCCAGGCTTCTCTGTCTGCTTCCCAAATGTTAGTGTTAAGAATAATGAATGTCCCTGATTCATGAGGATTATATGCTGATGGTGTTCTTTTATAAAAAATCTTCAATTTATTATTCTTTCTGTTTCTGTGAAGTCTCCTATGAATGAACAACTCCACCACTCAAAAAATCTTGTAGGAAGAGACAGATTTTGCCAAGTCCTTTCTTATAAAAACACTACTACTAATAGTAAATATTTTAATAATTAGAAAGCAATACTTTATTGCTTCAAAGAGTTAAAAAGATATTAACTTTCCCTTGGGGAGCCCATAGTTGGTGTCTACAAAATTGCTGTAATATTTTGATTTATTAATAGAGAATAAATAAGACTTCAGCAGCTGAATGAAGAAAGCTGTTATCTGGAGGGAGCAATATTTTCATGTCTGTCCTATTTTCTTACTTTCATTTTTGCTTGTTTACTTGCTTGCTTTTCTCTTGGTTTCTCTATTTTCTTTTTTTTTTTTTAATACTCACACCGCTGAGTCAAGGTCAGAGAGCAGCTGGCATCATCAAGGCTTTTCGGTCTCATTTTGTAGCTCTTCCCTACCTCCACTCTTGACACTGATCAGTGCATCAAATGTTTGGTTGTGGAACAACCATAATGGGTTTTGAACTGTGTGCAGTCATGGGGATTTCTCCAGAGGGCAAAATTAATTCTACACGAGCCCCCCTCTCCCTCCCATTCTCCCTGCCTTTTGGCTGCATGCTTGGATTGATTCTGTGGAAGAATCATTTAAAAATACATTTGATAAAATAATACATTATTGCAGCATCTACTGTCAGTCATCCAATGAGACCATGCCATATGTAAGTTTTATAACACAAAGATTTAACTCTTTTTTTTTAAGTAAACACACATTTCAGCATGAAGTGTAGGTATTTTAATTGGGCTGTTCTTTATAGGCTACAGTTTTTGAAACAGATATTTCTATGCAAATATCAACAGTAGCACTAACTGCATGCTTTTCCCATCATATCCAATGAGTTATTTAAATTCACAGTTAAGTGGTCAGAGTTAATTTTAATTCAGAGTTAAACTATTATTTAAATATCAAACTCAGACTTGGTGATGGGAGGCTATTCTGAACACAATTACCCACATGTGTAGAACTACTTACTTGTATAGGTGTTTTGCAGAATAAGAGGCTTCAGATTGATTCTTAACTACAACAGTCAACAGTTTTGCTATTTCAGTCAATGGGCTGGAGCTCTAGTCAGTCAGCTTAAGCTATAGGTACTCTTATGTAAAGACCAGTAACTGATGAACAGCAGAAATTAATTTTGCAATATACAGAATCCTATATGCAAGAATATATATATATATATATATTTTGCATGCATGGTATATTTTGCATGGGTACTGAACAAAAAAAAAAATAATCAGTAGAATGGAAAAATGGAGAAAGAAATCAGGAAGCCACCAATGACTTTTTGGTTTGGGGAAATAATACAAGTAAATTTGATCACGGCCAGGGGAAGAGTCCATGTTCATGTGAATGTGGCTTTCTTATTTGGTAAATATGAGATTTCCCTATTTAGTAAATTAGAGGGCTCTACCATCCAAAGCCTGCTGACATGGGATTAGACTGAAGTAGATAGCGTTTTTAGATATATTGCTATTACAAATAAAGGACAAATAGTGGTGATAGGAGAAAAAGGGATCAGGACTAGAAATCAGCCACACCTTCTGACGATGTGTAGATGGAGTTTATATAAATATCTCTTTATTATTAGTTAACAAAGCCTCGTTTAAGAAGGACCACCAATAGGAAGGCCCCATATCTTAATAAATGTCTTTTTGCTTACAAGTAAAGTTCCATTATCAGCTGGAAAAAAAAAAAAACAAGCAAATCAGAAATTGCTCATCATTTCACAGAGGACACTGTCAACATGAGCGCTGATTTATTAAAGCTGCTTGAAAAGTGCAAGAAGTAAGAAAAATACACTTGTAGATGAGGAAGACTGTTGGAAAGGATCATTCCATTAAAAATAGAGATTACCTCAGAGTAATCAAAGCAGAGGCAGCCCTACAGACAAAGCCAGTATCTCCTTCACAGTCCCATCTGTTTCTTGTGATCTAATATTTTTTTCTTTCTTTCGTAATCAGGATGTATTAATTTCCAGAGAGCAATCAGATCAAGAAGGAAAGATAATATTTTTCCTTTCTCAGAAAGTTTCCTTAATGACAGCTTGACTATACAGTCCCATAAATTCTTTACTTGTTTTTTCATACATGCTCTTCATGAATATACCAGAGATTAATAACTCTGAAAAATAAATTCTTCACCTTCTCTACCCAAGAAAAAATAGCTGACAGACATTTTTAATGGAGCTTGAGCACCCTTCCTCTGTAACTTGGAGTAAATCATCCATTGATCAGAAAGTCAGCCTTCTTAGCTAAGATTGCACCAAAAGATTGCCAGTTGTGAAGGTGCTTATCACTCTTCCCTCAAAGGAAACTGGCTCAAGCCACCAACTCATTTTAAAGGAGCACAAACCCATCCTCAATGGTAATGACTTTTGGTTCACTGCTGACTTAGACTTGAATCAAACCAGTGACCCAGAGTGAAAGGCTCCATAAACCCTTAGCAATCCACTGAGCCATTCAGGACTTCAGGGGGAAGGGGAGGGGGGGGAAAGTGTCTCAAAAAAAGGGCCTAAAATTTCCAAAGGACTTACCAGGAGCATGCTATGCTTTATCCTCTCATACAATGGCAGAATTCACTAGTCCAGATTCCATAATTGAGATCTATAGTTACAGATAAGTAGAAAGCAATGACAAATGTGAACATTACAAATAGATATGGATTAAAGCAAAAGATATTTTTTTAAATTTTCCTTCATTTCATGAGGCGAAGAATTTTCAAAGCAAAGAAAAGTCACCCATTTGAAGGATTTGAAATACTGAAATCTGAAATCTTATATCATTCTTGTGAACAGAAAAGGAACTTTCAAATATACCTGCATATTTAGTTCATCATAACGAGGTATTAGATGAACTTCTTTTATTTTAGTATTGAAATTTGCCACTGATCTGAAGTAGAATATATGTGTATGTGTTTATGCATACACACATGTCCGTATGCAGATGTATCTAATGTACCACTGGAAATATAATCACTGATTTTATTAACCTTGCAAATAATAACAGTTATTATCAATTATCAGTCAGTAATATGTAGTATATGTTTTTAACATTAAGATGAACTATTTTTTTCCTTCTTCTATTGATTCACTATAATTATTAGCAATTCCCTCGTAGACACTGATTGTCTCTGTTCTATGCAAGTTAGTTCTTTTGTTTGTTTCTTATTTTTCTAAATGATCTGCCATTGTAGGAGTTTATGTATAGTGACAGCAGTGTTTTGCTTTTTACCTCACTTTATCTAACCCTAGCATTTTCTGTTCTTTTCCCAGAACTTTTCTGAATTTCATTTCAGAGCAAAGATTAATTGGGAAATTTATACTTTGAAATTTGGTATTATTTTTAATTCCTGCATTTTTTTTCTTATTTATTTACTTATGGCACTGTACTGAGCGACATAGAGTTGACGTTGTTAGCAATTAGTATCTTTCTCAGATTTATTCCTCTCTATTGAAAATTAATCCTCCAAATCTTGGGATTTCAAAACCTTGGGCTAGATTACCAAGATAATTGCTGAGTTAATCAAATTTGCAAGGCTCTGTGAAAATACAGCTGCATTTCAGTTTTAGGGGAAGAAAATTGATAAGTAATCCAAAAGATATATACACAAAGGATGTCTTTCACTGGCCATTAAGGTCCAAAAGGTTTAAAGTCCCATGGTTTCAATAGTAATCCTCAGCAGCAGCTTCTAAAAACTACAATTCTTGTTTTATGTCTGAGGTAACAAAGAAAATCAAACAATTCACTTGGTATTTATTCTAGTAAAAGTTAACTACTGACCTTCCTACCTATTCTATAGACTAGTATTAACCTTGTCTGCAGGAGGGTGGTGATTTTAAGAATTATGATTGTTAATGGCCTTTGAATGCAGCAGTTTCATACCACTTACTCCCCCGTGTACCACATGGTTCAGACTTTTCCAGATGGGAAAATGATAAGAAACAAGGAAGATAGCAGGTCATTCTTGAGGCAGCCTTGAGAAAATTGCTGCAAAATGAATCGTGCAGCTCTGCAGCTCTTTACCCAGCATATTTCTGTTTTAATTTATCAAGCCAAAGCTTGTTGACATGAAAGTGAATGAAATGACTGTGCAGTAGGCTCTAAGAAGCCAGCTCAAAGGCTTTGTGCATCAGCTCAGCTGTAAATAAAAAAGAGGATCCAGGAAATATTCTGCATACTGGTGTTCTCCATGACATTTTATACTTATCTGACACATCCTTAAATCCCATTATTAATCTCAGATGTAAAATAAATAAAAAATTGGGTGCCTGGAATTTGCCAACAGTTTGGTTTATGACTATTGCAAATTAAATCAAGCTGATATTAGTGACATTTCCTAACCTGGCTATGCAGACCTATATTTACATTATTTTTATATATATCATTATTTATATAATGAAATAATTGGTTCCATACAGGCTAGATAACTTTGTAATGGGGGAGAGTACATTCAAATGAGAGCAACATTACTGTTAGGAATCACAGAATCACAGAATCACCTAGGTTGGAAGGGACCTTCTAAGATCATCTAGTCCA
>JAOXJM010000019.1:61057374-61085849 GCA_026413425.1 Tringa solitaria
CCAGCAGATCAACACTCCCACCCAACTTGGTGTCGTCTGCAAATTTGCTGAGGGTACATTCGATCCTCTCGTCCAGATCATTAATAAAGAAAATTTCATACCATAGTCCAAATGTCCAAACCAAGGGGCAAAGATAACTTTCGCCACAGTCATCCAGCCCTGGAGTTCTTCCCTAAATACAGGCAGCCCAAGCTACATCTTGTCTTTGTGCAGGTGAGGTGTGTTTAGGAATCATGAGATTTAACAATATGCATTTCAAGCTGCTCGATTTTGTTTTCTGCACTTGAGACTTCCAGAGTTTAAAGTTTCAAATTTTGTGGCTCTGATAGCTAGAAACTCACTATTTATTGCAATGAATCTTGCTGTTTATTGTAATACTGCTTCATGGCTCCCAGTGCTGTAATTATGAGAACCACACTAAACGCTGCATGACTCAGAACAGAACCACTGGAGAAGAGCAATAACATAAAGCTCTGAACAATTTCCTCAGAGTCAGAAGAACAGATACATGTTTCACCTGATTTTCCTCCCTTCTCACCCTATTGCTTGCTGCCTTTGTAGGATCCAAGGAAAGCACTGAACAGAGGGAGAGATGCAGAGTAGAGTCCCTTGGTGTGTAGTTTATGCTGGTGTTAGTGGTCATGTCCGAGGCAGGAGAGGTACGACAGTGGCTTTAGGGAGGTCTGCACTGTGTAGTGAGATAACTCATGCAAGAACTATTAAGTATTTTATAGTTTAGTAGTTTATAGTCCATGTACTTCATATAAAAAAAAAATTTAAAAAAAAAATAAAAAAAAAGAGACTGGAATCTCAGTGGTTTAGGCAAGACAATTATAGAAAAACTGCACTCCTGAAAACTTGTTGTTGATGTTTTACCACATCCCAGGTACTAATATATGACAAAATCCTTTTGCTCTTAGTGCTGTCACATTTGTGTGAGATGAAGGTTGTTGTCTCACCCACACAGACGATAAGATGACACTTTAATTGGAAAGTGACATTGTTGGGAACATTTATGAATAATTTAGTATGTCCTCCCCACTCATCTTTTTATATGTTCTCCAAGTCATTATTTTATTTATTATTTATTAAGAACTGACACTGTGCTGAGAGCTGAACAGAATAAAGGAGAACACAAAGTCCTTGCTCTTGTGGATCTTACGCAGCAAGAAACAGAGCAAGCTCTTTTCCATCCTGCCCATAAGATAGTACACACTTTCTGACTATGTTCCAGACTTCTTTCCCTCTCGGAGTTTTTCTTTGCAGAAAAATACAATAATAACATTAATAATAAAAATATCTCAGCATGAATGTTCTGTTAAGCTTGGCTGTTTTTAAGGTTCTTCTTACCCTCTGAGACCTTCATATTCTGCTTTAGTTTCTTTTTCCTCACAGAAATACACAGATCTTCTTATCTCACTGGACTGAAGCTAATAGAACTTGCCTGGGTCGTCATCAGAGCATGTCAAAAGAAACAATTCTGTCTTTATTTACAGGGAGCTGAAGCTCACTACCCTTTTACAAAACAACAGGATTCCTTAATATTTTGCCTACTTTTTTCTTCTTTTTTTTTTATTTTTTGTCTTCATTTGCACATGTATATCAACTTGCTTGTGACAGGGTGGATTAAAAGGCTTTGCCTTTATCTTTGGTTGCAGAACTCTGGCACTGCAGATCCTTGTCCTCTATTCAGGCCCTTAAAACAAACATACAAAGAAGCAATATAGATTCATTGGGTGATTTATCCGCATATCCGCATCCCTTACTGTTGCAGGATTGACTTGCTGATTTTTATTAATCCAGAAACAACTCTTATCCTATTACATCTGTTACCTGTATTAGCTTGTTAGACATGAAATATAGGACCAACTTTTGTTGTCAAAAGAGAGAAAGAATCCTGCTTAGAATAGTGCGTTTAGGACTAAGTAATTTCCTACAGCCTGATATGAGGCTTTTAATTCTCTTATCATTTTCTATTGAAAGACTTAATATATTTTAGCTTTCAGGATGTCTGCATTTCAAGTATGTGAATTTTACCAGTTCACATTCAGAAAGTTCCTGATCACTCGCAGAATATGTTGAGGATACACTGATAGTGTATCTTGGTGTAACAGGTGCACTTTCCTGTAAGACATTTAATTTTAGAGCAGCTGATGCCTAAGGAAAAACATTTCATTAGAGACAGCTACGCTCATGTGTTCTGTCTGTATGCTGCATTTTTGTCCTTCAGTCATTACATTTGGGTTTGGTTTTTTTTGTGTTGGAAATCGGCCACTCCTAGGGTATTTCAGTTATTTCTTCGGTAACCACGATGCTATATACATGAAGTTTATGAAGGACTGAATAAGAATTTAAGCTGAATCACCAAACAATCTAAATTAGATTTAGTTCTGAAGGGAAAATAAATCTGAAGTAGGCACAGCAAGGAGTAGAAGATTATTTGACAACTGATTTTTTTGAACTTCCAGTATGAAAGAGAAAAAGCTATTTTCACCCCAAATCTGGCACTGCACAAGTCTTAACATTTAAAAGGAAGCTAATTTGTAGTTCCAATTTTTACACAAAAATCACTAAGTTCTCCAACAGCAAAAAAATCAGTGATGGGGAGTAAGAGACAACATGCTGGAAAGGGTGATATGCAGGGCTCAGTGCAGTAAGCAGTCTCTGTGCAGTGAGAACAAGATGAATGTGCATGAAGCCTAATTATCTGAGAGTGAAAGGTCATCAAAATCAATTTGCGGCATGATGTACAAAGGTCGTTATCAGACTCAAATTTTCTATGCCCATTTAAAACACAATAAAAAATAAAGTGGTTGCTTTAATAACTATGATTAGTAAAGAAAAAAGGCATATCATTGAGCCATCTGTTTAAACATTTGTGCTACCTTAGTTTTTATTCAAAACATTGCAAATAATGAGAGGTGTTTTTTTGGAAGGCACTGTCCCTGAAAGAGAATCCATTCATTTTCAGGATCTATAATGCTGACAGAATTGAAAGTACCTCTCTAAAATTACAGTCCTTCAAAATCAATAGTTTAATATTTGTAATTTGCTTCTTTTTTATTACAGACCACGTCATTATTATTTTTATTTTCAGTTTATGGAATGAGATAGGCTAGAATCCATCATTTTCTTATCTGTGGTTAAATTGCTTACACAGGGGTGCCAGTTGCCTGTTTTATTTTGCCTGGTCTTTTTATAACATCTCAGTGGTGAAAAAAACCCCCAAAACTTGTGCGAGCAAACACAGAAGTGTATAGCCAGCAGAGAAGACATTACAACTGCAACACCTAAACCTAAAAGCATACTCAGAAATCTATTTATGCTGGTTCTGAAGGTAAATTTAATCCACAGTAGAACAGAAAAATGAGCTGGTGTGCCAGAAGAGGATGGCTATCATAGGTTTTTTCTTATGAAGCTTTTTGTAAGCAGTCCATACAGGGAGCTGTCATCCAATAGGAACTAGTTGCTAGTCTGAGCACAAGCACTCAGAAAGTGAGCCAAGTTCTGAAAATTGTCCATTAATCACTTTTTGTGTTTGCTTTTCTCTTTTTCTGACACCTGGACTCTCCTTTCTCAATTGCCTATAAAGAAAAAACACTTGAAGTAGGTGAAGGACCAAGCTGGACATAGGGTAGAGAGTGTCCACTAATTACATAGATTTATACAGAGACAAATTTTTTCAGCTTTTCCACCTTGTCTGCGTTGTGTTTTCCAGGGCATTAGAAGTTCATGTGAAAGGGAAGAAAATAAACTTCCTGGGTACATGAGCAGCAAGTCCTGCAACGTGCCAGCTTGCCGCCAGCCCTTGGGCACGGGCCCTCCGTGTGCCGGCTGTGAGCAGAGCCCAGGGGCAGACCAAGAGCGCATCGTGCTCACAGCTGCTCCTCTCTTCAGGAGCTCTGTAGGCATCGCCTCTGATTTCTTGATACCTTACATGTATTCTGTATTATCTAGAAGTCAAATATTGAGAAACAATATTGAGAAACCCATTTCTTTCCTGCATAATATGCAGCCTCTGAAACCACAATGCTATTCAATATTAATATGTTAATAACTGTAGTCATCATACTTCAAATCTTAAACAAAACAAGCTCTTTCTGCCTGTGTTTTCTTCCTCTTTTCTTTACTGCCATGGGTATGGCTCTTCCTCAAATAGTTTGTTGGTTTTTTTTCAACATTCAGCTCAAAACTTCATGTCCTAGTAAAGATGCTGCACTTGTTTAATTAACATCTTTCTTTTTCTACAAATTAAAAAGGACAAAATTGTGCTTCAAGTTATTTCTTTCAAAGACATTTTTTATGAAGGAGGTGACCACCACAGGATATTTCCCTTCGTGCCAGTCATGGAAATTTTCCTGCCAAGGAAATGAGATTCAGCATTGCTAATGGGAAGATAAAAATACTCAGTATTTATTTTACAATTTGCTAATAATGAAGCAGACTGAGAGGATGATTGGTTGAATGCACTTGGAATAATAATAAAGGGCAGGGCAGATGCTGAAAGATATTTTTCATGTTTCTTCTTCTAATTGATGTTTGTTTCTCGTGTCCTTTGTGTGCATTTCCTGAATTAGTGTAGCATTCTCTGAGGGTAAATCAGCCTAATTTTCCCCTCCTGACAGCTGCATCCTTGATGATACTCAAGGAATAGTTCCAGCCTTGAAACTTGGCGCTCGTGAAAAGGCTGCGCCGGACTCCGACTGGTTCTAGATCTCAGGCAGAGGTGGACTGCTCTGCCTCTGCACCTAGAGATGGCTGTGGGGGGCTGCTGCTCTGGGCCACACAAAGTCTGCAGGCTCTGTGCCAGACCTATCATCAAGCTGCTGAGACCCCGACACCTCCTCATAAAACATCTCTGCTTTGACATCAAAGCTCACACGCCCCTTGCTGGCCTGGAGTACTGGGTTGTTGCAGCAGACTCTGCTGACGTGAGAGTATGCTTTGAGCAGGTAGTGGTGAAACCACTGCGATGGACTTGAGTTAGGGTCTTGGTGAAAAATAGGAAGTCAGACTGGGGGAAAAAAGTTGGCTGAGTGAACAGGGACATGATCTCACCCTTACTTGTGTCATAAAAAGTAAGTCTTCATGTTGATTAAGAGTATTAGAAAACAACTGCAAAAGTAATTTTACATCATGGTACACGAAAGATCTCTGGGATTTTTTTTACAGCTATACCTGTTACTAATGAGTACTAATGAGTTACAGTACCTGTACAAAATGAGTATCATTTACAGGCACTAACAGTGTATCTAATTTCCTTTCTCATAGAGATTGATGTGAGTTTTGCCTCTGAATTTAATAATTTCAGTTATTAACAAAACAATGTTGTAACTTGTAAGTTTTGAGACTCACAATTACAGGTGCTGAATTAAGCAGTGGCCTAACTTTGATGGTCCACCACTGAATCAAGTCTCCCCTCCACAACTAACTCTTTCTGTAGCTGCTGGTATATATGCATCTAGGTCCTGTTGATTGATCAGTGCTCATCTCCTACAGAGCCTTTGAGCTCATCTTATCACTCATTACATCTCCCAGAGAGAGATGATCAGTACTCACCTCTCTCTTTTGGAAGAGCCTTTGGGAAAAGTTGACCTGCCAGTTGGCTGACTAGATCTTTCCCTGCCAAGGCTGGTTATACAGATGTAGTTTGGGTGGAAACAGGTTGATCATTCACTTGCCTGAAGGATCCCATATGCTTACACTGTTAAGAGGCCATAACTCCACATGTCAATTTCTTTATTGACAGTGTGCTTGGGTTTCACTTGATCCTGCAACACAGTTTCAAAAGGCTTTTTGGAGGAAAGGTGTATGTGCAATCTTTCTCTTTTGTCTTGACATCTATTGAGGACTTGGGCACAAGGGAAATAATGCTCCACTTTCAAGCATTTTATTGTGTGTTTTATGAATAAAACATTAATTTTGTTAGCCCAGCAACATGTACTGTTTAGCATATTATTTTTTTCCTGCCCATCTCAAGTCCAGGGTATTTTCTTTAGGATTTATAATCTTGGTAGCAGTAAATTTGCAGGAAATTTGGCCTACCCACATTTCACTGCCATTTTTCTCTTCGTGCTCTAATCATTCAAATATGTTAAAAGTAATTAAATATTGTTCATCAAAATTATAGTCTCAAGAGGATGTGCTTGTAAACAAGCGTTTCATTCCAACCACTTTAGTTCTTAAAGTGGAGTTGAAAAGTGATCCAAGGTATGCCATAAAGCCAAAATGAAATCAGGAGGATCTTCATTGATTGCAGCTCAGCACACAAGCCAAAAGATCAACAAGTATATTTGATGGACACATGTAGCCTTCCATGTCACATAAAACTGAAGGCTTTAAATTACATTAAGGAGACTACCTGGGTGTGGAACTCACTATTAGGAATTCATTCATTGTTTAGCTTTTAATTATTTTTACCAGCATCTGCTTCTCTGTAAGGCAAGACCAGTGAGGGGCTAAGGGGTTTTTGGGAGGTGTTACCAAGACATTACTCTGGGCTTGTGGGGAGTTTTCATTGCCATGATGGACAAGCATCACAGGGCAAAAATTAAAGAACAAAAGGCATCACTGATTTGCTATTGAACCTTACATGAAATGCTAACAGTTCCTTAAAAACACATGCTTAGAGCACTGAGGTTGCACAGTGAAGCATTTAAAAGCAGGAAATGCAGATGGCTGTCTTTATGGCAATGACATTCATCAGTGCTTGGTCAACTTTAATTTGCCACCACTAAGGCATGAACGTAACAATTCAGTCATTAATAACAAGATTAAGTGGGATTTCTCAGTAAATATTATATAGTATCTTAATATTTAACCCCCATGAGATAACCTGGACTCTCTAACCCCTCTTTTTTTTCCTTTGTCTCCAGTTTTAAAGATTTCCCTTACTCCATAAAAAACAAATTCTGAATTGAATGAAACTGCTTTTTACCAGCATTTGCTAATTCTATTTGCTAATTGCATCTCTTTTCACTTCTTATCTGGTGGCCAAAAGCTCTGTGTTTTTCTTGCCTCTGGTACAAAGTTTGATTCTGCGTAGATCCCATAAGGTTTACAACCAGCTCTGACAAAAGCAAAGCATTCTGTAAATATTATCTTAAGATTTTACATTTGCCTTCCTGTTTGAAGAGAAGTTACGATTGCTGGTGTCCTTGCAGTAGAAGGACTTATGTGAAGGCTAATTTAACTGGCTTGCTGCCTTTCAACTAAGGTCATCATGTTACTTTCTATATCCTGTTTTCTGGTCCATTTCAAGCTTCACATCAATTGTTGACATGGAGTTTGTTGATGAGCGTGCCCTAAGAGGACCATAAACCAATTTGTGGAGCAAATAAGAAGGTTATGAAAGCAATGACATACCCAGTGATTTTCCACTCTCTGTCTCATATATGTATCTTAATTCCCAGATAGCTGCATCACAAAATGGAAAGAGTTAATAGCCTTCTGTTCTTTGTGTTCCCTCCCCACCCCTCTGTTAGGTTTCAGTGGACTAGTTCAATAAAAGGAAAAAGGAACACTATTCACTAGAAAACAGTTATTTAGGTACAATAATTTGTACTTTATGTCATATTATAATGGTGAGTGTAAATTTTCCTTTGAACCATGTTTTATTAACATTTTTTTTCCTCAGAGTTACATCAAAAGACTCTATAAATAAGTGATGTGCTCAGCCTGCCAGCTCTTACATGCATACCAATTACCTCTATTGGTTTCAGGACACGTAGTCAGTACTTTAAACAACCCAGATAATATTGCAAACTGAAATATTCAACGTCTCCATCTTGGTATGCTGTCACCATGCAGAGAATGATTATAATTGGTAATCAGTTTCACTGCTGGTAAGTTGAGTGGCATGATGCATTTTATATCCATGCTTATGTCAAACTCAATTAACATTCTAACACAGTGTATTTCAAAGACACAGACCTAATCTGAGGGAACAACGCAATTATTTTTTTGATGTTCAAAATTCTCAGTTCCATGAAGAGAAGAATTTGAAGCACAAATACATTTATTAATACTGTAGCATTTCCTAGTTTTGCTTGCTAGATGAAGAGGGGATGAACATATATCTCCCATCTCAAATACCTATCATAATTGGGGCATGCCAATAACATGAGAAACTGCAGCAAATTCAGAAATACAAAATGATCAAGATTTTTCTTTGTGATTACACACTGCTGTATCAAGGTATGATATGGATTACAATACTCTGAACTGAAAAAGGTCTTAATTCTTTTTTTTAAAAAACATACTAATTATTGAGGCCATTTGTTATTGATTAATTTGTTTAATAGCCACAAGCATCAAAGTGCTTTGTCAAATTCCACATAAAAAATGGAAAATAAAATCACAAAGAGAAAGCTAATATGTGTTACCTTTTCAGGAAAAATTGGGAAGTTGAAGAGGGCAGATGAAAGCTGCAACATTGTGGAACTCATCATCACTGAAAATTCTTGCTCCCACCCCAACACCTCTCTTATGGGTTATGCATTTCTCCTATCACCCTTAACATCAGGTTGTAATAATGTAGCAGCTTTCATGGTGCAGAATGGAAGAGAAAAAATAAAAAAAAATCTTTAAAAAAAAACCAAACAAACAAAAAGCCCAACTCTGGCTGATAGACATTACACAACTTGTCTAGACTACTCCTGTTCTACCCATGGTTAGTTTGTTGTATTATGACGCAGCTGGTCGTAACTTGCTGGTCCATCTGCCCTGATGGAAGTGACAGCATTTTGCTGGCATGTCTTCTTCACGTGGGCTCTTTTCTATGCAGTAGCTGCATGGTCTTTAGCACATAAATATTCCATCAAGTGATCCATGCTCTGAAGTTACAGAATCACACAATAGTTAAAGCTGGAAGGGACCTCTCAAGGTCATTTGGTTCAACCCCTCTGCTCATGCAGAGTCAGCTAGAACAGGTTGCCCAGGACCATGCCCAGACAGCTTTTAAATATCTCCAAAGAAGTGGTAGGAAGGAAGAACACAAAAACAAGCTGCTGTTTTGCTTTTCCTTATAGGCTTTTGGGGGTAGGGCGGGAAATACTGAAAAATATGAAACTATAAATGTTCTGCTAAAAGGAAGATTCATAGTACTGTAGTTCAGAAAATAAACAAAAACATGGTAATGTCTACTTTGATCCTTTTGAGATGGAAACACAACCCATTTGGTGGCTGTGAGATTGGTTGAAGTTAAAATAAATATAATCATATTTTTCTCTAAGTATTTGAACCTCTTCAGTTTGAAACAATGGCCTGGAAATCCTGAAGGAGCAAAACTGACAGTTTTGAAACCATTTTAAGTTTTTCACATATATATGTTATTGTTTTTTTCACATATATATGTTATTGTTGATTCACACAAAATTGTCAGGATAAAAATCCTTCAGCTTGTGGAACAATCAAAAAGTTCCTGGAAGCTTTAACTATCAGACTCAGACCAAGTTACCCCAATTGATTTTTCTGATCTTCAAAACATGAAAAAATTGTCAATGAAATAACTCACCTCAACTGTAAATTGTATCAGCAGGACCATATGAAATAAGAGTGCTGTGGAAAACTTCCACTGAGCAGAATCCTCAAAACTTGGCTATTCCTGTCTTGATTCTTCAAAATGGAGAGGTGCAATGGAGCATGTTGTAACAAAACCTGACCAAAGACTGACATGACTAGTCTTTATGTCACAATGTCTGGTCCACTGTGAATTTTTATGATCTGTTGACCTGAAATTTAGAAAGAACATATTTTCTTCCTGGAAAAAATGGAAAGGTGTTTTGTTGTTCTGTATTATCAGGAAGGATGGAGCAGAGTGTCAAAAATTCGTATCTTTACATCTCAAGAACAAGGCCTTATTCCTACTTTCTTGTAAGACAGATATTTTTTCATCACTCTCCTTTTTCCTCCACAGCCACAAATTCAAGGTCATGCTCTTGTATTTAGTTTTACTAATATCTGTGGGCTGGTGCAAACCTTTTCGGAACAGAATACAAGCTATAATTTTTATGATGATATACTGTTGTCTATCCTGTTCTTGACCATTGAAGCCTAGATAAAGCCTTGGTGTTACATGATGACTTCATCAGAATAATCCTGTATTCATTGGTAGCTATTGTGAGAAGTTATTGATATAAAGATATTTCATCAGAGACCAGTCTTGTCTCTGATTTGGACATATTGATTTTTCTTACACCATTTGCTACAATGATTCCTTTGAGAGTATCAGCATTTGGTAACAGGACAGAAAACAGGTATCTAAGTCAATTGCTATCACTTGCATTTCTTTACTTCAATAGACAATTTCATGTAATTAATTATTTTTGACATTTAAATGAAATATTCCATTAGTATTAACACTTTAGCATTCTTAGGATGAAGCTTTATACCCTTTGCTATACTTAAAATATGTTTTACATGAGCAGCCTGGCTGCAAACCATGGGGAATAATTTTTGTACTATATCATCACAAAGAATTTTTCTTACTGTTAACTTAGCTGTTCCTGAGAGTGGCTAATAACCCTGATGTCACATCTGACCACTCTATTTCCCTGAAAAGCAATATATTCAACATGGCAAGGACACTTCTTTAGGCAGTGCCATTTACACAGACCACATTACTATTTATCTCAGGACTAACCTGCAACAGCACTGCATGGTAGTTTGGCTACAGGGCTGATTAATGTAACACATTCTTAGCTGGACTCCAGGCAGTTTAGCTCCATTCTTTGACACTGGTTTAGTATGTACAGTATATTTGCTTGAGGGCAGAAGATTCTGTGTTCTGAATATTGTCACAGATTAAGTGTAATTTAACAATTTTGAAGGAATATTTTTTAATTTGTCAACTTCTGAGAATGTCTGAACAGTTATTTCTCTCACTGGATATGGCCTTCATCACAGTAGGAGCAGAATGCATGATGTACATTATTCTGCAATAGACTTTTATAATTGCTGTGTACTAATAATTAGTATTCATGTGGCATATTTACTTTAGTACAGGAGGCTGGATCTGATGTACTATGTGAATACTATCTGATTCTGTAAGCAGTTTTATTAAAAGGCATATTTGGATGACAAATATGTGAAATAGGATCTTGGAATCTGACAAAATTATTATTCCTATAATGTAAAAGTAGTAAAATCTTAACAACCTATACGGTATCTGCTGTACTGATATCTGGACAGCACATTATTTAAAAGCTTCAGCACTGCATTTTGAGTTGCAGATGCATTTACATTCAGTTATCATTGGGAATAATAACATGAAAGATTTTGTCACTACCAACAATTCCTTTCTTGAGCCCTATCTCCCTCTCCTTTATTTCTTTCAAACACATAGGACAATTTCTATTTAATTCATTTTTATTTCTTATTTTATTTCATAGATTATATGTTATATCATATAATTGCTTAAGATAACATAAGGGATTACAAGAAATTTTAGAAATGCAGTAGTGATTATAAAATAATTATGGTGCCAAAACATTTCTGGCATAATATAATTTTGTCCATAAATTGAGCATCCTTCTTTCTTAAAAAGCAACCTTTGGGGATACGTGCCTCATCTATCAGCCTCATCTTTCATTTCCTTTTTGCTTTTATCATGGTCTGGATTCATAGAAAATATAGGAAATAATAGTTCACATTAAAACAATGGCAGAGAAGGCATCCTGGTAACATCTGTGGGGATACTGAAATGATTTATTATTTCTGTGACTATTTCAGATTTTCAAAATTACAAGAACTGATCTATTATTCAAGTATTTTTGCATCTGCATTTCAAAAAGGCATTACACAGACCAGACCTCCTTTGCAAGAAGACTGTTCATATACATGTGCAGTAGATATTTCTGGTAAAATATTTGTAGAAAACTAATGTCAGTTTGGAAAGCTTTGTGAAAATGATTTTGTTATGCATGCATCTCAGAAGATATTTTCTCACAAATATTCAACCAAAGAATAGAAATAATACACTATTTCTGAGAGCAATATTAATGAAATCATTCCCACACATTTAGAAACTGAGATCAAACACACATAATAAATGACTTGTGCTTAATTCAGGAGGTAAATGACTTTTTAAAATTTTTGTGACATTTAGCTGACAACATATTTGGCATGTAACGTCTTATTCACAGAAATTTCCTAAGTGGTGCCAGATGTTCTTCCACACTAATTGTTATAACTTCTCCTACCTGCACTCTTTAATTCCTACAATTTCCTCTCTGATACTTATTCTCCCTTATTTCCTACCACCTATCTTTTATTACACTCCTCCATTATCATCCATCATCCTCAGTCATGTGCCACAAACAACTTCATATTTTCTCCAGCTTCATCTCGGTGTCACACAAATACTCCGAACTTCTCTTCCTTTTCAGTTGGGTTCACAACATCCACTCCTTAAATGACATCTACAAGCAATTATCAGGTCAGCTGAGGGGCATTAGCATCTGGAGATGCATAAGTTAACCATTTTTTTAACTATTATATAGTTCTGTACAGAAGTACATGTAAAGCTTAGAAAAGTTTGCTTTGCAATTTTCTTGTGCTTTATTAACAACTTTCTTTGCATCCATGATATAATTATTTCCCATCACATTTTTTTTTATTGATGATAATGTGTCCTCATCTGTTCCTGCATCTTTGGGACCTGGATGTATCTACAGCTTCTGAGCTTACAAACTTAATAAATACAAAACCAGTGGTCAAACCATCCGCTGCTGTTAGCAATTTAGCAACATCATGTCAAAATGAAGATGTAAAGACAGATACCCTGACAAAAGAGAGCTCGGGGCTACGACAATCTCCCCGATGTACTTTCCTTAAGACTTCAGAGAAATGACTAATGGCATGATTAATAGCAGATAGAAATTTGACAACAGTTGTTTGGGCTGGTTTCAGTTTGCAAATGAGGACTCCACCCCCTGGGTTTATGCCAGTTTTATGATTTGTGCAAGGGACTTTCATGTGGAGCATCCCTGCCTTCTCCCATGGGGATGAGCAGCAGCAATCAGCCATCCTCCCCATACTGTCCTGGCCTTGTGTCAGAGATCTTCATGGGTGCACTCATCTTCAAACACTTGTTTGAGACAGGGAAGCACAGATTTTTTTATTTGCTGGGAAGCTGTATTGCATGCAAGGACCTTGGCCAGGGAGGCCCTCAGCCACCATTGCAAGGTCATCCAGGAAACACAAAACAGACAGAAAACAGAGAACAGGGTTGATAAGGGCTTAAATCATCCATGTTTTTTTCTTTTTTTTTCTCCTGACATGAGGCAAGACACATTCCTGCAAGGTAGGGAGGAAGTAACCTACAGGAGCAACAGGGTTTAAGTGGTGGGGGCTGCACCAGTGCGTGGTGTGGGAAAAAGCCATGGACACACATGGGCCCATGGCACCTGACTGCAGCCACCACTGACATTGACAGAAACAGCACTGGAAAGAAAACCTACCCTGAGCCTTGACTGTATCGGTTGGAAGAGTGCAGGCAGATCCTGATAAGATGTGTTTAAGAAAGGCCCCAGCTGCTGGGGCTGAAGATGCACTTTAGTGAGGGCATAATGTGGCAAAGGGGTATGACAGCAGCCATGAGACACACATGCTAGGACAGGGACACCTCCAAGGGAGTGTGGCCATGGGCAACCTGTAACTTGTGAAAACAAAGGGACCTGAGAGTTGGAATAGGGGAGACTGGTGTTTACCTCAGGGTGTATGTAAATCCTTACATCTGTTTTTCCCTCAACGCCTGAATCAGTGGCCAGGCACTAGATTAAGTGAAATTCCCCAACTCAAGATGGGACTACTTGCACCAGGGCTGAGTGCAGTGGCAGCGGTGACAGAGGGGTCTGCAAGGTGCTGGTAGCTCCCACCCACAACCAGGCAGCAGCATGCATAGTGCTGGCTAAGCCAGGCTCGTGCAGAGGCACTGCCTCCACCTCACCTCCCAAAACTCCCCTGCCCTCTGGAACCACTGCACTGGTGCCACAGCTCACATACGCATCCCAGGAGTAAGTGCCTGAGACAGCAGCATGCAAGATTTAAATGTACTTAAGAAAACACTGGATGTGATATTTTAATGTTTTCTTCTGCTGTAACCTTCAGGCCATTCAGCTTCTTCAAGACATCAAATGTTCTGTCTTACTGAGGAGATTTCAAAACAGGAACTGGAGAGTGGGGGAAGGGAGGGAGAGAAAAGAACAGCTTAAAGACAGACATTGTGCTGTAAGATGAAAATATACAGAAAATGGTTCAGAGCCACAGGATATATTATATCCAGCCTCATATGAAAGCTGTATTCATTTTGCCTGTTTAAGAAGATCAAGTTATGAAAGCATACTCATGAACGAACAGCATACCCTTAACCAAACAGTCTGAAAGACTTCAGCACTTGTTCTCTCATATACTGCGGTATATGTGAGCAGATAAATAATGACATCAGAAGTGTTGGCTAGGAACACTGCTGAAATACAGCTGTCAAGAGTGCAAAGGGAGTAAAGCGGTCATTAGAGGCAGGCAGTGGTGGCCTCTCTGGGACTGCAAAGCCTTGCTGAACCCTCGGAAGGCAATAACATCAACCTACTGAGTAGTTAATGTGCTGTCACATACCCCAGGTTCCCCTGTCAGACACCCCCTGATGTTCATATTGCTTACACTTGATGGTCATCTTGGGATCCCAGCAGTGTAGACAAGCATACTGTTAGAAGAATACAACTCTGCTGAAGACGGATCAAGATTACAACAATGCAGGAAGTGCAGGGCTGTACTCTGTAAAGATAATTTAATTTGTTATTCTTAAAGAGTTTTCTTCCTCTCTCTTCACAAATACAATGCATTTTTCAAACAAGAAGTTTAGTGCTGTTGTAAGTGGAAGAGTGATTACACTGTCTGTAGCTAAGCAGAAGGTCTGGAACTGCTGAAGGCTGCATGAGCTAGACTCCCCCTTAATAAATTGGGTCCAACCTACAATCTACCTATCCTCGTCACAAACTGACACTATCAGTCATGCTAAATGGGAACATATCTTTATGAGCTGGGGAAATTAACTGAAATTACATGTTATGTTTATAAGTGTTCTGAACTCCTTCCTGCTTTGTGCTGAATTACACTTAAACAACAGAGTTGGCCTCATCCCTACTCTGTGAACCTAAATAGCCTCTGACCTGTTTGTGTTCAAATAGCTTTTTTAACATAATGGAAATACCACAGTGGTAAATGTAAAGTTAAAACATACTATACAGTTAAAACATGTATTTGGTTAATTTTTAAGTTACAAATATTAGGGGTGGAATGTCTTCCATTTGAATCAGATAAAGGAAGATTCCTCTAAGGGGGTATCAGAGGAAATTTTTTTTTCAAAATTACAGAATAAGAACCTTCCTAGCATTAGCACTGCACATAGACATTAAAGCTCATTCTTTGGAGTCTATAGTAAGAGCTAACCAGGTGTTTTGGGACATTCCACTGTGGCTTCTCAGCTCTGCCTCATTTAAAAGAGTTAAAGTCCTCTCATAGCTCTGAAAAAATACCCATTTACTCGCATGTTATTCAAACTGACCATAGACTTGTCAAATTGACAGTTTTTTGTCCCCCGAAGGAAAAGTGCAGTTGTAGTTTCTCTCACAGTACATTACTGGGGTGTAATAAATGCAGAGAAAGTAGTTCATTCTGGATGCCAGACACACACAAGTACTAGCTTTCCTGTCCTTGTCTCTGCAGACAAAAGACCTCAGCACAGAGAACACAATGTCATCCCGAACCTGCCCTGATTAACCAATTACACAATGAGTGGATAGCATCCCTGAAATCTTTTCCATGTGACTTTAGAGCTGTTTGGGAAATGCTATAGTTCCCAGAAGATTTAAACTAAAGAGAAACAAGCATAATGCTTAGTTTCGAAAACAGTTGACAATGAGCACAAATGAGATGAATGAGGTCTGTGTTAATATGGAACATCAATTTATCACCCCAGCTGGACACACAAAGGTAATTTGTAAAACCACAGTGTTTATTAAACCAATTACAAACAGGTGCACTTGAAGACAATATGGCTTCCATGCTCTCTAGGCTTACAAAGTAGTTGAGGCTTCTTCACACTTTTTTTCTCTCCCTTGCTTTTTTTTTTTTTTTTTTTCCTCTGTGAGGTATCTTGCTGCAAAGCAGCTGTTAAGGAGAGATGATGAAACGTCTCCTGGGTCATATAATTGTATTAGAAGTTCTGAGCAAACAGCTTTACCATCAAAGGAGCAAAGTAACTTTCTGATAGTCAGTGTTTAATTTTTATGTACAATGTACTAAGTACAATATAAACACTAGGTTTTGGCAGTCTCTAACCTGTTATCTTCTCAGATGATTGCTTAAGAAGCTCAATTATACATCTGTTATAATTAATGCACATTTCGAATCTGGTAGCTAATAAGTCAAGAATTACCACAGAAATTGTTGAAATTAACTGAATAGATGGAATATCAATTTTAAACTAGATTACTCATGTGCATGAAAATACATCAGTTTGCAAGTGTTGAAGGTTTGGGCTCTCATTCTTCATCTGTTGTTCCTCAGAATAAAGTAGGACATGTATTTCAGTGTTTGTGAGCCATGTTTTTTAGACTTCTCTTACAGACCACTTGGAGACAGGTTAGAAAAATGTCTTTCCCAGAGTGAGGAAAACAGAGCTAAGACAGTAGCAGCACTGAGCGGAGGTGTTACTTCAGTTGTCTATAGTCATGCTACAGTTTGTGCATCCTGATGATTTAAGTGTCTTTCTTGCAGTGCCAGAACACTACGGATTCATGTTTTACTTATGATTAAGCATAACCTGCAGATCCTTTTGTGAAGTACTGCCACTGAGCAGTTGTTTCCTTTCCCACATTTGAGTGACTGATTGTTCCTACCAAAGGACAAGAATAATGTTCCGTAATCCTTCTTTCTTTCTTTTTTTTTTTTTTCCACCCCCTGGCTATTTATCCAGTTTGTCAAGATCATTTTTGCATTCTGAAGTTGCCCTCCAGCACTTGCAACTGCATTTAGCCTGGTGTCATCTTCAGATGTACTAATTATGCCCCACTCCATTATCTAGGTCATTAGTGACTGAAATAGTACGAGACTGGGAGCAGAGCTTTGGGGATTTCCCACTTGATTTTTCTCTTCTATTCTTATAGCGATCTATTAGCAACTGCTCGGTGGGTTCATGCAAGTGTGGGATATTTTCATTAATCCCTTTTTTTCTACCTTTGGAATTTCATACCTGTTGGAATGAAATGATGACATGGCCTCTAAACTTTGTAGACCTGAGGTCTTGATGCTTCAGTAGCCCAAGTGATTTGAAAGTTGCATGCATTGCTGCTCTGATTAAGTCCTGGTACTTCTGGATCCTTGAGGGAAAATAGGTTTTTTTCCTCTGGCTTCTGAAATTCAGTATACTGGTGTGATTGGCACTTAGGAACTTAATATGTTGCTCCAAAAAAAGGAAGTTCATGTAAAAATATTCTCACATTTAAACGACTGTTCTTAAAAGCCACTGATAAGCTTTTGTTATTATCAAGAATACTTTCTAAAACTTGGTATTTTTAGGAGACTACCTATTTGTGGTAAATTTTCACATATCTACTTCAGAGATTTTGGTTTAAAACTGTGCTTGTGAATACTGTTCTCTTATTAAGGAGTAAGTCTTTTCCCAGAAATGTAGCCATGATGCTGTTTGTTCATTGACTTTGATAACATTTAGCAAGCAGAATAGCAGAATCTCATTTCAGAGAATAGCTCCATAATTTCATGCACCTACCATAAAAACAAGCAAATTGACACCCTGCCAGGAGTAGCCAGAGGAGATCTTAGAAGAGAGTTCATAATGATACTATTGCCATATTGCACGCCTGTAAATAATTCATTAAGTCAACCACCCTTTTGTTTTAAGCAAACATGAGCAGATGCCTTCCTAAATTGGATGCAGACAACAGTTTTCAGCAAAACATTGTTGTAATATGACACTTAAAAAGAGTAACATTTTTCTCTTATTGATTTTTGAAGCATTATCGACTCCGATAATTCACAGTGATTACTTCTGTTACACATCAAGTCTCTCATTGTTTTTCATCTACGTTTTCCAGATTTTTGCCATGTGATAGATTTCACAGTTAGCTGTAGTATGGTGGAAAATAACATAAATTCGCAAGCAGTCAAGAGAACAGAGAAGTTTTTCAGCAGCCCAAAATATTAGTATTAATTGTTTAATACAAGGCCTCTAGTTTAGACCTTATATCTGCTTTGTATTTAGAAAATCAATGAACAGAAATAAGCATGTAATTAAAAGATTAGAAACAACAGTTGTGGGAGTCCGAGCAAAAGGTTAAGGTTAGTGTTTACACAGCTGATGACTCCTCACTACTCAGCTTGTAAAGTCAGGCCACACCTTTCAAAATACCATAATTGTACTGTGAGGGAAGTGTGCAAAATTCATTCTTATATGTAACCTTGTTATATTCTTTTTACCTCCCCAGAAGTGTGGGGAAGACTTAGATGGGATTAAGAAGTGGTATTTTACTATTTGCTGTTTCTACTTTGAATCTCACCAACTTCTCTCCGTGCCAACATTTTTCTGCGTACAAGTTCACCTAGGATAAGCTCTCCTTACATGCATTTCCCTATATTGATTTTATTCCAAGTTCGTCTTCTCCTTTGTGAAAACTTTAAAATAGGAAATAAGGATACTGATTGTAACAAAAATTAGGTATTTCTGTAAGTTCTGAAGAGTACAGTAAAATATCAAACTTCAATATGATTTTAACCAATATTCTTTAAGTAAGTGTTAACTTATTACTGTGAAATACTTGCAGCAATTTGTGCACCGTTTCAGTTGATTGTTAAATTGCCTTTCAAGTTTCTAGTAACTCAGCTTTACAATCAAAGTATCTTCTCCTTTAGAAACTGCAATAAGGGCATCCCCAGACAGATATTCCATTTATTATTTACTAGTAAATAAAATAGAATGTGTAAGCGTATTGACTTTATTAGTCCAACTGATGTTTCAGTACTGCTAGAATGATATTTTGGAAGATATTGAGTTATAAACCTCAAATCCTTTTTCATACAAATTACATAACTTTCATTGTACAATAAAGTGTTTGGAAATGAGGGGGGTTTTTAACAAAAATTTTAGTTAGATACTATGTGAGTTAGCCTAATTTAGGTGGAACAAGTTGGGGTGGAGAGGAGTGGGGAACCTGCAGTGAATTAGATCTTTATTATTCTATTCATACCTCTTAAGAAAAATGCCCTGGGCAGATATCCCAAACATCATACAGAGGAAGAGTAAAATGTAGTTAGGAGAGTCTTAGGATCTCATGTCTGAAGGAATTTTTACACCATTCTAATCTCACAGCACACCATCTAGTTATTTTTACATTAAGGTAACAGTGTTTACTGTAAATTTAATCCAGAGAAATATTTTATTATTGTGAATTCAATGCAAGAGAAATAATTTATTCACAGAGCTTCAAGCCTTCCTTCAGTTGTACATTATTGGTATATTCAACATGTCAAAGTGTGGCATTCATTAAAAACATTTGGGTCCAATTCACGCCTCCAACCATGACTCCTCTGAGGATCTTTTTTCTCATACGTAACAACATAGACAATGGAAGCACAGGTGCAAAGTTAATTTCAAACTTAAGTGTGGTCAGGTTAAGGTCCTTAGCGAAAATAAGAAGTGCTTTTATAGTGAAAAGTCACAATGTTTTTCCAATTATTACAAATAGTGTAGATGAATTATAATTAATCCATAAAATTCTACACACAGAATTTATTCATTCTTGTGCATTGAATTTAAAATGTTCCAATAACTTCAAAATATCCTAGGAGAAAAGTCAGTTTGCCAGATTGGAGGATTAGATGGACTTGATAAAGAGATTTTATTGGGGAGCAGGGGGGTGCAGGGGGGTGCAGGGAAGGGTGGCTTGTAAGGTCAGTCTTATAACTTTGGGTATAATAAATGATTTAATTATTCTAACAGAGCCTGAAAGTCTGTAATTTATGTCAGATCCACGATATGCTGATTTTTCTGAATGCAACTGAAATCTCTTTCAGAAAGATTTACAGTGTTAATAACCTCCAGCTATTTTAAGTCACAGTCAATCTTCATGGAAGCAGCACAGAGATTATACAGGGTTTTTTCTTTCCCTGTGGTTACTGCCTTATATTTTAAATATAAGCTGTTTGATGAAAATAGTATTGTACATTCACACTTTGAGAATGCTCACAAGGTTGTGACTTTTTTCTTCTCCTCTTCTCGCCCCCACCACCTCTGCTCAAACATTACATGAGGAAGAAAGACTGTTACCCTGTGTCAGCCAGAACCGAACAAATGGCTTTGGGTTAAACTGATTCAATTGGGAATCATTTGGCTTCAACTAGATTTCACTTACTGTGAGCTCTGTAGAGAGTGCTAAGCAGTCACCCGAGAATGCCCACATTTAAACAAGCAAACAGACAAGAAGCATATATGGATGTCCTTAAGCAGACAAACTGTTTATTTGAAAATGGGTAGGCACACACCACAAACGATGAGCAGTAAGGAACAGGTCCTTAACCTTTCAAAGTGTTAGAAGCCTAGGTGAAATCCTAAATTAGGGACATTCTCTAGGGAACATGGTTGGATTCCAATGTTGCCACTGCTGTTTAAAATAGCTCTAAAAAAGTAACATTGAATGTGCTATCTTTTCTGCATAGTTATTAACTAAACCAACCATTGTTATCAATTTCATTCTAAATGACTTTTTCAAATTCAAATGCAACTTTTTGAAGCAATGAACAGCCTCATGTCAAAAAATTATTCCACTGCCTTGATTTTTGTGTTTTACTTAACAGTGCCATGAAGATTAGAACCTAAAATAAAGGAAATCTTGGCACTGAGAGGAAGAACAATCTAATTCTTTGAAACAAAACACTGATTTTACTTTGCACTTTCTTGTCAAATGCTTCAGTTTTTTCATATGAAACTTTAATGCTTTTGATCTTCAGAAATCTTATTCACCCAGACCATTGACCATTATAAGAAAGCTTAAATTAAGCATAACTTTTATTGAGCATATCAAGAAAAAAGTGTGGCACAAGGACTGAGTTGCAGATACACCACCAAATTAACCGTGTAAGGTGTTTTGAGAACTCTCGGTCAATATCTAATCCAGCACAAGCTATTTTTTCCCAGTAAACTGTTCCACCACAAAGAGTTGCTTTTAATGCAACATAATAGTGAGTGTGTCACTGGGATCCACCAAATCTCCTGTTACGCATAAGTTAAAAAGATAGCAGAACAGACTTTCCTTGACAATCACTTTTCTTAACATGACTGTAGAATGGGCATCTGTCAATAAGAAAGTGCTCTCTATGTATAATTTTTTGTTGCTAGTGTGACTGTAGGGCTAACTTGCTGAGTGACTCTAGGAGGAACTGTAAGGAAAGTAGGGGAAAACCTTACCTGCTAGTCTAGTCCATGAGTGAGGAGAAACATCTAGTTCTTGAGAGAGAAAATTTGCTGACACAGTAAGACTGCAAACCCATACCTTGTTTATCTTAGGTAAAATATTTTGATGTTTTCTTGGAGGTATACATGAGATGAAGTGGATGTATACTATGCTAAAACTTTTGAAATGCTGAAACCCAAGACACATCATGAATACATTTTTCTTGGTCTTGTTAAAATCCAAGACTGAGACTGTCTCCTCACTTATTCCTCACTCTCATTTCTTGGGGTTTTTTTCTGACTTTTGCAGGGCGAACACATGCAGAATGCTGTGTTCAGACATTAAGGTCGTGTTCTGTAGATGGCTTATCAATGACAGTTACTTCAATTCTTATTGGCTGCCTTCTCCAGAAGATCCTGGTTGGAATATTGTTATTGGAAGAAAAAAATGGACAAAGCTTCACACTATACACTTCCATCCAGGAAATCAAGCACCATCATCCTACTTTGCCCTTGTATCTCCATTATAACTCTTATAGGCTTAAAAGATAAATGAAGTCAAGAATTTTCCTTTCTCGGTACTTTACACGTCAGACAAAGCCAGTGATGTACACCTTTTTTTTTTTTTTTTGTAGTGACGGAACCATTTTTTCATAGAATCAAAGAATGGTTAGAGTTGGAAAGGACCTTAAAAATCACTGAGTTCCTGCCATTGACACGGACACCTCCCACTACAGCAGGTTGCTCAAAGCCCGATCCAGCCTGGTCTTGAACAATTCCAGGGATGGGGCACCCACAAGTTCTCTGGGCAACTTGTTCCAGTGCTTCACCACCCACACCATAAAGATTTTTTTCTGAGTATCTGATGTAAATCTACTTTCTTTCAACTTAAAACCATTACCCCTCATCTTACCACTACACTCCCCTGATCAGGAGCCCCTCCCTAACTGTCCTGTAGGTCCCCTTTAAGTAGTGGAAGGCTGTTATAAGGTCTCCCTGGAGCATTTTCTTCTCCAGGCAGAACAACCCCAACTCTCTCAGCCTGTCTTCATAGCATAGGTCCTTCAGCCCTCTGATCATCTTCATGGCCCTTTTGTTTTGTAAAGACCAGTTGCTTACTTCTTCTTGTAGTAATCCCATTCTTTCTTCCCAAGCTAGGTAACCCTCTGAGTCTCTGTAATTTTAGACATCTGGCTGCCAGGTTCCAGAAGTGACCAGGGGAGCTGGTGCTGACTTATCTAAAGTATGTTTTTTCTCAACACAACCTGCTCTAACACTTTATTATTGCAAAACTGTTATGTAGTTTCCTGAAGCCTGTTGCCATCTGTGTGTTTCCTAGTTTACAGAAATGGAAAGATGGTCTTCTTGCAGGCTTTGGTATAATAATTATACCACGTTTTTGCAAAATTAGTATCTGTACATGGAACATTTTAGATGTAAATTGTCAGCATGCACTGAATTCAGTCACTATACTATCTGCTAGTATTTTTGACACAGATAGCTTTCGTAAATTTTCACTTACTATGAAATGAATACGTAACACCTGCACATAAAATCTTACTACACTAAAAGCAAATCTTTCTGTCACAGTGGTGAATATCAGACACTTAGGTCAGGAATAATTTTGAAGTTGGTTTAAATACTTGCAATAGTTTTACGCTTGTGTAGACTAAGTATATAATTTCCCTGAAAAAACCCAATTTCTGCAGTGGGCCACTGTCTGCCCAGTTCTGAAGACTATTTTAGGTCAGAAAAGAAATTATTAGAAAGCACATGTTAAAAGGAGCTTTTTTAAAGTTAATAAGAGAGTTCTCCCTCTGGTTGCTCCTATAAACATCACAGTAACCCAATTGTTTTGCATTTGAATCATTATTGGCTCTACATCTCCCAGTTAGCAGTACTGTTTTCTGCTGCCTTCTCTTAACTCATGAAGGAAAAGGCTGATGTTTGTACTTTCAGCTTCTGCATAACAATAGTGTATTATGGCTTTCTTTTCAGAAGAGAAGCAGCCCTGCCAAACAGAAGGAGGGGAAAGTGAATACTGCACAAATTAGTCGACAATTTCTTTTCCTATGAACTGGCAATGTGGTATGCATTAAGGCATTGAAGGACTGTGGTGAGAATGGTGGATGTTCTTAACCTATATTTGATTTTAATTTCCCATATCTGCAAGTGAATGTGTGGGAAAATTTTGTGTTTTCCTTTTGGCAGCTATAGTATGTAAGCTGTCCTAAACCAGTATCAGCTTTTTGCAAACACCTTGCTGCTCACATCTAGCACAAAAGCTGCCAAAAGGCATCCTTTTTTCGGTTTGTTGTTTTCTGTTTTTTTTTGTTGTTTTCATCTTCCATAAAATTAAATGTTTGGATATTGGTCCTAAATAGTTTATCCTTCTAGGCTGTAGAGAGGAAGGTAATTTCACCTCTGCTACTTTTATTTAATTGAAGAAGTCTGAACAACAGCTTACTTGTTTATACACTGACTTAATGAGTCTGACTCTTTAGCACAGTACAATTACTCTGTATAGCACTGACAGTGTTTATCTTAGTCCTGATCAAGCTGGTGCAACTTTCTCAGCATAAGCATGATCCAGTGGAGCCATAGAAACTTTGTCACATGAACTGCTGAGGCAAGGAAAAACAGTTAAAGCAGAAGAAAGCTGTCATATCTGGGTCACCTATGGATACATAAATTCTTTGTCCCTGCACAGCTACCTATCATGTACATGAGTTCAATTTTACCTTGAACTAGCATCTGTTTTGAAGTAGTGGTAAGTCTGTAAGTCTAGCCTTCTGAGCTCCTGTAAATACCTGCTTCTGAACTGCCCTGCATGCAAATTGGCTTCATGGCAGGATATGGCTCTTTAGCATTGTTTATAGTGTACTACACAGCTTCAAAGCATCTTTCTTGGTTAACAATGTATACTGAACTTCCCACTCTGTACATAGCAAAACCTTCCATGGTTTTTTTTCATTTTGCTAGTCTTTTTTTTTGTTGTTGTTGTGCTCTGTCTTTTTTGAACTCCTTTCATTTGTGTCATTTGATCTAAATTTTTATTTCTTGTAGCACTTTCTGTTTAAGCTCTGGAGACCAGGTCCTCTTTCCAATTGCTTCAGATAAACTTTACAGCACAGTCCTGGATGTTGTGCTTTGTGTATTCACTATCTTCAAAGCAGAAAAGAGAAAACAGCTAACCCAGGCACTGGGCTAGAGACTCATTCATTTGTATGCAAGGAACAGGTCATGGTGACTTAAGAGTGGCAGGGCATTGAATGCTGTAACTCTTTAGGTTCATGCTTTGTCACTAAAATTGAGGAGTTTGTATTACCAGCGTGAAGTACTGCATAATAACATGTAGGGTATTGAAACACTTTCCTTTGTGGTTTGGTTGTTGGGGTTTTCTTTTGCTGCATTTTGTCTTGAACTTCTACTCCCATTTGCACCTGCATGTTCTAGCTGAGGAAATACAGACTTTACACTTCTTGCAGAAAACTGAGTATATGTTCTCTTTTTGCCATTCTTGGAAATCGCGAGGGAAAAAAAAAAAAAGAAAACTGAGTATTTGAGAGGAGGCTGCTGCACTTCAGAAAATCGGCAGGCTCTGTTCTGTGAGAAGAGCACTGGGCACTGAGTTGGAGGGGGTGCAGAATAAGGAGGAAAACATAATTCAGCCTTGATGTAATGGGAGAGTGAACGCCAGAGCTGCCTGCATCTACTGCAGAGTCTTCTAGCGTTTTTACAATATTCTCTCCTCTTCCTGATGATAAATCTTTCTAGCCACTCATGTTGTCGCCTTATGGCCTCTGCTAACTTTTGTCTCTTTATGGCCTTTTGGGCATAGATTCTCACCTTCTTAAATAACTTGAAGCTGAAGAAGAAACAATATCAAAATATATAACAGATGCACAAGTGTACCTTGGGGATGGATGTCTTATGGACACAGAACTGTCATCACACTTCCATAAGCACATTTTTACTGTCTCATTCATCATGCATGTGTGGCTTGCTGGCAGCGCGCTTGCTCCCAGTGGGGTAAACTTCTATTCTGAGTCCAAACTAGCCGGATACATCTTTCTACCCTACATGTTAGATTTTTAGTTCCAGTCTGAGGTTTCAGATCTCCATCTCTAGTAAATGATCTAAAAAGCATTTTTATACCCTACTTGATGTGCTGCTGAATTTTAAGTGTAGTAACAGTTTTCACTACGCACAGCCTTAGGAAGACATTCAAGGTCATTTTGACAATGTGTAGAAACAACTCAAAATTGACAAATTTGTAAGGTCTGTGTGAAATTTATAGGAGCAATATTTAAAAAAAAAAAAGATTACCAATGCCGCTGCATAATAGAGTTAGGTATAATTACACAGCCCTGGTTTTATGTGAAGCCATTACAAATGCAAATCTGAATTAGATAACTGAATAGATAGTTATAAAAGTGCCTGAGTAAGGTAAGAAGGGATGGCAGCATGCCAGTCTGGACTGGCATATACTAGCATAACTGTAGGAGAAAACCTTCATGACTCTGCTACAATAATGATTAAGCACCACTTCTCTAAACCCATTAAAGAGATGTTCAGAAAGCTAAATTCCTTATGGAATAGGGAACTCCTTTATACAACTGTTAAGTGCCATAACTTTACTCGTGTGGGGGTTTTTCTATGTATAAAATATCTTGACTTTTTCTTTCTCTGGGATGATTTTCCCAATCTTTTCTAACTATTTCTAGGGTTTAACCATCAAACTGGGGCAGGACAGGGGGAGGAGATAAGAATCTTGTCTCATTGATTAGCTCTAGGGTTAACCTCCTATAAAAGCATGATTAAGGCACAAAAATCTTTATTGTCTAATACACTAAAAGGCTTTCACCACCGTAGAGATATATGGAGCTTCTTCAAATAACCCAAGCACTTGTCCTTTATGGTATTCTGAAAAGATATTTTCTCTGAGTTGCTTTCACTGCAAGAATTTTCAGGACAATGGTTTGTTTTCTGACCTTAGCACTAATTTCAATGTAACTACTTTAGATTTCCACTAGAGAAAACGTGACCACACCACCTCCTGGATTTCTTGCTTCTTATGAAGCTTTGGTGTATGTTTGACCCTAACGGAGGAGAGGAGGAAGGTGGCTTTTCCCAACTAGGAGTGCATTTATTTCCCGGGGCATGTGAAGCAGTTCATGGAGCTAAGGGTTATGTGCACACAGCAGATAAGATGCTGGCTGAGATTCTGCTGTTATTTTCAGCATTGCACAACATACAGTAGGACAGTTTTTCTATGATCTCTTGCTGTAGTAATAGGAAATCGTGAAAGTTTTTATCAGAGAGTTGATATGTGAGTTTATGATGTGCTTCTGGTTAGGAATAGCTTGGAGGTGTTTCACATCATATGGGGAAGTACGTATGCCATGCTACCTTAGTTACTGCTGCACTTACTACTCATTGCTACAGTTTCTGGAGATTACTTAATGGGGAAAGCTTTCTGTGTAGACACATACACATTTTTAAGAGTAGTCCTGTACAAAGCTTTTCTGTTCTTGCCAATGTACAGTAATGCTAGGAAAAATTATTTTTCATAGGTTAAAGAAGCTCTGTCAAGGCAACAAAACCCTACAGTAGTTTTGGTCTGAATTCTGCAGTGCCTAACAAATGTCCACATAGCATGAAATGGGGAACACAGTTTGAAACAGGATCAAAACAATGTTTTAGCTAAAGGAGATTTATCCAAAGAATGCAGAAAACAAAGGGAATGTCTGAGATGCAAGCAGGATTACTACCTCAGAAAGTACTCCCCAAACATGTGAATGCAGAAAAAGGCAGGAAAAACTTAAAATTACACATCTTTATTTGGAAGTAAGAGAAATATCCTAGATGAAATTACTTTATGTGTTGGAAACTTCAGTAATTTCTAATCAATATACTAGAAAAAAAGAATGTTAAGAACTCTCCTATTTAAATGAGTTATATTTCTACACCAAATAATCAAACAAATCTAGCATGTACTAAAAGCTTTTTAATCTCATCTTTCTTGCAACCACAGTTACATGATGCTTACCTAAACAAAATGAATGGAAATATAGCATGGACAGAGATGTAATTAAAATTACCAACTTTTATCACTCTTTATCATGGTCAAAACAATCTATTACACATCCCTTTTGTACTGTGTTATACCTCTGCAACATGAATGCTGGTGCTTAAGGAAACAGCCTATCAATCACAGCAGAAATATAAGACTTTTAAATGGAAAATTAATTTTAGTACAGACCAGGATGTTATCTCCAACACTGCAGTCCCTACAAAGGGGAGATCAAGCTATAATAGAAGCCGTCAACCCCACATGAACCACTTAATCATGTTTATATATAACTTGCATATTAAAAAGCAATATCCAATGTCAATGGCTCAGATTTAAAAATATCTTAATAGTCAGTAACTGACTAATGAATACTACAGTAATAACAGTTTAATTTGAAGAATTCTGACAGCTGGTTGCCTTGATGAGAGCTGTTACCAGGGAGCCCTAGTCCCATGCTGAGAACATCCACAGCATGCTGATTTATAGCAGCAGTGCAGAACTGTTTAATGTCAGCACCTCTCAGCTAAAGTAATAATAAACAGGAATGTTATGGTTTATTTTTCTGTATGAATTGTTCAGGCTCTGTATGGTAAGCACCAACTCAATAGGGGATAATAGCTGCCATTCCCCAGGGAGTTGTAACTGAGGTTTAAGCATTTTTATTGGCAAGGTTACTATATCAAAATGAATCCAGAAGAAGTTGTTTGTTCTATTCTCTTTTTTCCTTTCTTTTTGCTTGATTTCTCATCCCATTCTGGAAAGGAAATATAATTCCTGTAGTTATGAAAGCTTCTTTTACATTTCAACTGCACTTCTTTTTTGTAGTAGTTTAACTGCCTTCCGTTCTTACATTTAGTGTTGGCTCTGAATTTACTACAGACATCACTGTATAGCTTTTTCACTCCTTCCTCTGCTCCTTCCCCCCCCCCCCCAAAA
>JAOXJM010000019.1:61095382-61148449 GCA_026413425.1 Tringa solitaria
AGGCGGGGGTGGTGGGGGGGAACAGGACACACGATGACAGACATGGAAAGAGCTCGTTAAGAACTTTTTAATTGCATTTGTTGGTAGAATGCCTTGCAGTTCTTGAATATAGATAACTCGTGTCTCTGGGTATTTGTGCTTTCTCAGATCTGTTGTCAGTTACCGGAGTTGTTCTCAGTCCAGATACTGTGGGACAACTAGAACCAGTACAGCAATCCACATTCTTTTTCTCCATTGGAGTTTTTATTTCCTTTCATTTTAAGCAATTTCAGGACGAAAAGAAGGAATTGCAATGCTGTGGGAAACTCCATATGAATCCTAGTGGAGGCAATCTCCTCCGCTGTCAGCCAGGTGGGCAGCAGGGAGGAGATTCATAACTTTTGCATTGTTTCATCTATAGCCCAGGAGAAACCTCTGATGTTGCAAAGCAACTAAATTAACATTTAATTTCTTTGGAACTCTTGAAAACAAGTGGGTGTGGATTGAGTAATTATTTAACATAGTAAGACATTCTTTCCTATCCTCTGTCCTCCTGTCTGTAAATCTGTCCCCTTGGGCAGGGCTTTAATGGAAAATAAATAGGAACAGTAGGTCTGTGGTTCAGAAATCTAAAGCTCCCTACAAAAACATCAGTAGAGAGTCTTGGACAACATCTGTGTCTTGAGACATCTGTGAGTACAATAAACTAAACTACTTGCTGCAGCAAGGGGAAAGAGAATATAGAGGCACAGGTAGCTCCGCAGTAATTCAAATTCATGTGTTCATGTGGGGTTTTTCCCAGGATGCCTTTTATTCCTGCAGGTAGTGGTGGCTAATATTGTTGCTTATTTATATTCAAAGCAAAACTTAAACAGCTAAACTGCATCTGCCAGAAAATACGTTTTCTCTCCTTTCTCACCCCATTCAAACAGTGGAGCTTGTCTTTGAATTCAGCAGACTCTTTGATGTCTGTTCATTTAGCAGAGTATTTTATAACTCAGGTTAATTGAGGACATGGTCTACGATTGACTCAAGAGTTGCTTTAATAAGATTATGTTTATTAAATTGATTAAAGAACTGTTTGTCCCCATAATCAAGTATGAGAATGTTGTTTGTGGTATTAAAAATGGATTAAGATACACTCAGCCAAATTAAACATTTTGTATAACAAGTGTTATTTGTGGAGAGTAGTACTGCTGGGTTTTGTGTGCGCCTTCTATGGCTTGCACTAGTGCATGTCAAAGGGCAGCAGTTTCTGCATTTCTTTTGTTCACAGGGTTTCATTGTCCCCCACTAATCGTTCCACCTGGCAACTGCTTGGTATCTAGCAGTATGGCAGGGCATCAGTGGTGGAAATCAGGAAGGGATTCCCACCTGTCCACATCCCAGAGTAGGTGAGCACACCACCGGCAGTCAGTGAACCTGATGGGAGCCATTGGCAGGTCCTACATAAGGATGTTCTGCCTTGCTTCAGTTTTCTAACACTGTGTGGAGTCTGAAACTCACTGTGGGAAGGGGAGATTTTCATTAAGGCTGAATCCCTGTGAGGAACTGGTATGAAGAGGAGGTGAGATGCTTAATAAAAAAGCAGAATAATGACCAGATGTGAGGAGCAGGTCTTGCTTGGAACCATTTGAGACAATTCTGCTCACTTCCTCTCCTACTGAGTTTTTGGTTCATCTTGTGCAAAGTTGTCCTTTTCCAGAGGCTTTCCCTAGTTTTATGTTTTAACAGTTTTATACGAACCCACAGGTTTCATCCCAGTAAAGAGGTAAAGAATTATTTCAAACTGAAACAGCAGTCATTATTTTCCCTCTCATGCAAACCTAACAGTACCTATGAAATTAAAGCCAACCTACAAAAGAAATTATTTCATGGATATTTATATTTTTTGAGCTCTAAATTTGTTATTGACATTAATAAAAATTACCCCACAGAAAAGAGAAAAGGAGAGTATTTTTGGAAGCTTGGTGAAGTATTGAAGGTGAAATTTCATTTAGAAACATAGCCCTGCTACAGTGGAGGAAAAGTCAAAATATAGATAACCCTCCCATCATAACTATGAAGTGCCATGTTTTCTCCCCAGTAACTCACAATGAAGTTAATGCTTGCTCTCACAGAAAAATTTACTGCTGTTTCTTCACCCATGAAATTTCTCTGTCCTAAACCGAAATCAGAGAAGAAAATTGTTCCATGCTAGCTATTAGTTTGTTATTAGTGCCAAATTATGGGACCAATTATGGAAGCCAAATTATTAGGCTCAATTATTAAAAATAAAGTTTACCATATTGTTTACTGTTCCCCGCTTGCCTTATCATGGCCAAGGTTTTACTTTTAACACCAGAAACTGTGTATTAGGAACCACTTGAAGCTTTAATTCAGTAAGATAGAAAGTTTCGTGAAACACTGTAGGATGATCATGTATCGTACATGTACTTCAAAAGTATGAAGAAATGCAAGCACCCAAGATTAAAAGATGTCTAACTAGGATATTAAAAAATAAAAAATAACAAATTGAAAATCTAACCAGAATTAAAGAAAGAAGCAGACAGCAGACTCTGAAGTGGTAATCAGGGGCTTTTGTATGACTAAGAGCTATTGTGAGTTTCTCAGTCAAGCAGAGAATTAGGAGAATTTTACTTTTTGAATATATTCTTGATTAAAAAGAGAGTTTTCAAGTTTATTGCCTATATATAAAACTGGGGATAATGACCACGAGATTTTGCTGCTAAGAAATGGTAAAAACTAAGTGACTGACGAGTAACAAGGTCACAAAGATCTTCTTAAGACAAGAGTGGATTTAAAGACCCTAATGGTACATTCTCAAGTCTTCTGCATATAGAACTCAATAACTCAAGTGGGATGTGAATAGAAACCTCTCATGCCAGACTTCTGATGCAGTCACCAACCAGAAAATGTCTCCATTAACTTTTATAACATTTAGGAAGCTGGCAAATGCTAGTATTTCTAATTCTCAAAACTGTATGAATAACATTATTCTACCAAATTGTTGTCTACTCCTCGTCTTTAGAAAAGGTGAGACAACAAAGCAGCTGCAGAGCCTGAGGGCTTCCTCCCAGACTGTTCCAAAAGGGTTCTGCATAGACCATTCCCCACTCTGCTATGTGTGTGACCATGCTGCCTGAAAAACATATTTTTTGACACAAACTCTGGTAACTAAAATATCAGTGCATCACAAATTGGAAAATGCTGATTGTTTTTTAAATGTGAACTGATTAATAAGCAAAGTTATTAAAGCCAAAACTTTGGAGACAATGCAGTTATTTCCAAATTACTCCAAAGTTATAAACATACAGGACTGTCTGGGAAGGTAGAGAGGGTCAAATAACATGATTAAGACTCTACCTTCTTTTCTTCCCAGTATAACATCCTTTCCCACTTGATGCAGTGTTCTAATATTCTTTTTTTCTGCCTCAGTACTTTTGACATCCAATATTCTTCTCTATCCTTATACTAAGCTCCAGATTACTCAAAAAAACTAAAAATACTGACTGGACTGGCATATCTTTTGAAAGACTAAAACCTCTTCCTTTGACCCTTAGAGGTAGAACAGGTGAAGTTTTGGAGAGCCACTATTACCTGCCCCTCAAACGTAGAATTATTGTAAATTTTTTGTTCCTTTTCCTTGTTTTATTGCACAGCTGTTTTTCTTTTATGTTTCCATGCTTCAACATTTATAGTTTAGATATGATAGCATGGACTATGAGCTGGTAAGTGAGCTGCCACTCAGAATTTCTTCTGCCTTGCTACCTATTAAGCAATTAATTTTTCTTAGAGCCTTCGTATCTATCAGGTTTAGCTCTGCCGGAAAAGTCATGAGTTTATGATATCTAAGTAGGCTCTAAAATTCCTATACTGTAATATGTTCATTCCTTTGGATTCTTACTATACCATCTTATGTCAAAATAAATCTTTGTAGACTGTTCTCTATTTTCCAAGATGCTTAAACTTGATCAAAAAAGAGGATGTTAACCCAAAATATTTTTATTTCCTTTTTCCTGTGGAACACACATGAAACATATGCTCATTAGTTACAGGAACTAATTTAAATGATAATGTTTTCAAATGGCCAACATCAAATAAACCTAGGGAGTAAACATCAGTGCAACATGGTAAACAAGCTATGAAGTGCAGCTGAGTGTGAAGATGATTATCAAGGGATAGGGTTTCTGAGTACTGGGCAAGTAAACCAATCTACTTTTGGATAATAATGTAATTTTCTCATGCAATATGCCAGATTACTTCCCCCTCAGCTCTGCTCTTGCTGCTCTCTTTCAGTAATATTATCCATTTGACTCCTGAGCCATTGCTAGCTAGTGCAAAGACCATCAAGCTGCATGTGTGTGCATATGCACATACACACACTGCTGCTGGGATTAATTTTGTTAGTCGCTTTTAGATGCTCACAAAATCCAGAGTACCCATTAATATGTTTCCGCAAGCAGAGGCCACTAAACTGCTTGTAAATCGGGGCATGTGAAAGGAAATTAATCTTTTCTCTCTCAGTAGCAAAGATATAAATATTGCTACAGTGCTTAATCAGAGAACTTTTATTGTATTTGTCATCTTGTTTTAGTTTAATATTTTGTAGAGTGTACTTAATGATTAGACGCTTAAAGGGATCTATTTATTTACAGTGTTGTGCATGATGTCTGCAATGTCACATTTTGTAGCCAAGTGTAAAGGCATTGGAAGATATTACTGAAGGAATTTATTGGGTTTTTCTTGATACAAGTTTCTTCGGGGTCTTAAATTGGAATGTTAATCTAATTCACATTTTAAGTGTTTTTACCTACAGTGGACACTTTTTCTTTCTGTCAGTGAGATGTGTTTGTAAATACATGCATTTATTCAGCTCTTCTCATCTGATAAGCTCAGTAAGCTTTCAGTGCCCAATTATTTAGCATTAGAAGTCATTCTTACTAAACTAATTTTACAGATTTGTAAGATGACGCTCAAGTACTCCAAATAGATTTTGATACATTTGGGAACCAGTGAGGTTTTTCAGAGCAATGATGTGATTCTTTGATGTTATGATGTCTTTTTTGCAGTAACTTGGCCTGACTAATGCAGAAATAGAGGCTGTGGGTCCATCATAAGATTAGAACCTAGTTTTTATTCTTCTCATTCTGAGAAGAAAGCCATTAACAGAAGTGTGTTTAAAATGAGTAATGTACCCAAAGCCAACTCCAAACTCCTTATTTTCTAATACTTATAGGGTACCTCCTGAAAGAAAGCAATTTTCAACCTGATTTAAATTCAGGATGCAGTGCCAGATATAGGACAAGCAGGTTAGGTACCCCAAACAGGCCACATTTCAGCAAGCCACTGTAACTATGCAGCAGCAGTAGATGCTGGGTCAAGTCAGCCCAGGCAAAGAAAGCAAAACTTGCTTTTTCTCGATTGTGAAGGTTTCATCAGCACTCTCTGTGTGCACCAGCTCAGCTCTGAACTCCGAGTTTCTTGGACCATCTAACACATAGGATTAATTACCTTTCATAGTAAAGCATGTCTTTCCTTCTCTGGTTGCAAATATGGAATTTCCCACAGAAACTACACAGATCTGGTACACACAGATGGTATAAGATTCAGTCCAGGACCAGTGAAGAATTAGTCTAGCATCGCATGATCAGTGAAAGATAAAAGCAGGCGTTTCTTGCCAGTAACAAGCCAGGTTGCCATCTTTCTAGATATTGCATAGTTAGGGACCATTTTTTAATATATTGTTCAAAAATGTTAAAAATGTTTTCAAGTTGATACTGGTGAATTTGGAAAGGCTTTATTTACAGATATTTCCCTTCTGTATTACTGGACTCTGGATCTAAAGCTGAGAACTGGAAAATGATACCAGAAACAATTTTATTAATGTCATGATATATTTCCCAAATTCTGCTTCTGTAATTGCAATGAGCCTGTGCAATGGCATGGAGTTATAGAAGATATAATAGGTATTTTATTTGTTATGATTTGTGCAAGATATGCCTGGCTTGTCTTGCAGTGTAATGCTCCTAAGTCTAAAAAAACTTTACAACATGCTATCACCTCTGTTCTCTCTAAACAGTAAAATAAGCACGTATTTAAAATTCCATGCACCTAACTTCTTACTTTGGAATAATTTTCCATGTCCATCAAGAAAAAAAATGTGTTTCTTTTCTTTGCTTCCTTCTGTTTCTGGCTAGATGAAATGACTATATTCTGTTGGTTTTTAAGAGCAAATCCAAAGAGATATTGATCATCCAAAGAACAAATGAGTCAAAATATAGTCCGATTAACAGATTGTAGAATTCTAAGAACACATATAGTTCTTAGTAGCCTGGATTTGATCTTAAAAATATTAGCATTTTTAATTAATTAAGTGGATCACCAGGACACTAATCATATAACAGTATGTCTGAGCAGAAGAGCATGGATCAGACTAGAGAACTGTGGCAATGGAAATCCTGTAGGCATAAGCAGTCAGTATTACTAAGCAAGTCATAACACTTAACATAAAAATTTGCAGAGAGCAAAACCAAGTATCAGAAAAGGGATTGCTTTTTTAGTATCCATGGGTCCTATTTGTATACAACCTTGCTGTCTCCATGGACCATGTAAAAGTTTTTTTGCAAACACTGAGTTTTACCTGATTTACAATCATGATTGTCACATGTGATAAACAGTCACCAATATGTTCACGGTGTTAAAACTGATCTTGCTGTTCTAGCACTTATACTTTGGGGATAGCCAGGGGTTTTTTAGATCTCTGGGGGGAGAATTTTGCTGGGTTTTTTTCTTTGTGGAAAGACCTTGCACTTCTGGTTTTGCATCTGCTGATCTCAGAAATTACAGAGCTCTGTTTAGAAGCCAGATTGCAATGTTTTTAATTTGAACCTTCTTTTTTTCACAGGGGTGTGTCAAAAGAGTACAGATCAGGATTCAGAATAAAGTGAAACTGTTTGTATTTTAAAGTGGACTTTTTTTTCTGTGAAGATTGATTTTTTGTCATTGTTTTGTTGTTTTGGTGGAGTTCAAACACTCCTGGTGGACGCTGCAGGTCATATTTTCTGTGTTAACTCTTCTGAGGGTGACAGGGCAGCAATGCTTGCCCTCCATTGCTCAGTGATAAATGGTTTCAGTTCATTAGGCAAGATTCCTTTATTCCAAGTGCTGCAAACCAAAGAAAGTCAGTCCTCAATCACCACAGAGATGTTTGTTCACCTTGTTCCTCATTCACTCTGACTATGAAAAATAAGTCTGCTTGAGAGCACACAGCAGTGTAATTGACTCTATGGAGCAGCTGTCATAGGGGTTTTGCTATAAGAAATCATATTAGTTTTCCTTTTAAACTTGTTCAAGGTAATAAGTCATTGTTGACATTCAAAATTCATACAATAAAATATCTTTTAAAAAAAACCCACACACAATATGGAGCTTGGCAAATAATTAATATCAAACGTTTGTCATGCAAATTATGTCCATTTGTAAAAGTGACTTAAAAAAGGGAGGAAGGAATGTTAGTTTCTTACCTTTTATGCCTCTTTTTTTTATAGGCTATCTAAAAATCAATAAGTCTTTTTTTCTTTTCTAAGCTAGACTGAGCACAACTTACTGGAAACCTTTTTTTTTATTATTATTTGAATGTGGAAATAGATGTGGGTTTTTTTTCTGACAACCATTATCAGTGCTGCCAGAAAAAGGCCACTTCCTGGAAACTGTTTCTTTCAGCAGCTATTCACGAGGGATTTTTAGTCTTATTTTTCTCAGTTAGTGTAAGTATATTTTAACATGGCTGTAGGTGTGTTTATGCAGAGGTGTGGAGATAGAGACTACAGTGAAATATACTTTTCAGAAACTTATAGGACACCCCATGACAGTGTTGGATCTTAGTTTTGGATCTTGTTTCTCTCCATCTGTTCTTTAATTCTTTCAGCTGAAAAAATCCTTTCTTTTTCCACAAACTGTGTTAATCCAGAAGAAGCCAGCTGGAATTAGTGTCCCTTGAAAAGACAGGTCCCTTTGGTATAGACTGTAGAATACTGTTTTCAATGAGAGATACTGACCTCTTAAATATTCCTCACAGCAGTCCAAGATGACCAAAGTCTCTTTTTTACATAAACCACAGAGTGGCTTGTGTAGGTGGCAATAAGCAAACAGCAGAGGCAGTAGAAAGATGCAACTTCTCTCTCTTGTAAAGATACATGGGAGTCAATAAAAAAACTGGGCTACACTGATCTTCAGTATATGAGGTAAGGGTTAACGAGGGCATTGTGAAATATCTTCTGGACTTAACTGCCAATAAATATTCCTTGAAATAAAACAGAGAAGGAAGCCCAAATTAAAAACAACTAGGTTTCGCATGTTCGAGTATGTACTTCTTATGACTGCTCAGGTTTTGGGTTTACTTCCAGCTTGCCAGCTGTATTTCATAACTAAGCCACAGGAGCTGGGTGCAACATATTTGTACTGATCCAGCTACAGCGTAGGAAAAAGTCATGAGGTTCAGGGAATCTAATTATATCCGTACACTTGCTTGTTGTTGTGGTCAAATATGAGGCTAAGTAGAACTAAACTGCAATGTGGCTGTCCAAAAAGGAACAACATTTGTTCTCTTTGGAGCTGGTCATTGTCAAGTAAACCCATTTAACTTGCTGCTTCAGTGTAAACCAACATGGTAGCATTTTACAATAAGTGTCTGCCTGGATGAAATGGAAACTAATGGCCCATTAGTACTGTGATGTCTAAACCCCAAGAGGAATATAAATTTTTTTGTCCATTTGGTTATGTTCAATTTACATCAAAATTTAACTCTGAATAATTTACGTTTTCAATAAACAGTTTTGATAGTCTTTATATTTTGTTTAATTTACATAAATAATCAAATGCCTTAATTCTGTGCACATCCAAACACATAAAGGCCCCTGCTTCTTAAAGCTCCCACTGATTCAAGCCTCTATTATAATGACCCTCTGACAATATAGTGCTGTAAACTGTCTTGTAGCTGATTTAAACACTCTACGTTTTTTTTTGCTGCCCTTTCTAAAAATACTTTTGACACCAGGTTGCTATGTTTAGGATTGCGAAGAGGGTGGAGTGACTCATTGAAAGTCTAGTTCTACCCATTATAATCTTGCCTCCTGGTTTATACTATTTTAGAAGTGTTATTTGATCTGGAAGATCATTCTGTAACCTTCAGATTACTGCTGGGTGACTTCTGCAGAAAAGGAATTACCAATGCATTAAATTTGAATTAGCTTTGAGAAATCATGCAGATGTATGCACAGAACATTACAGCAATGCTGTCTCCAAGGCACAGCAGAATTGCCTTTATGCAGTTTTAAAGAATCACTTGAGCAACCCTTAAATTGCACACATGATGAAGCTGAGCCAGCATCTTTACTTGGGGGGAAAAAAAAAAACATGCATATACACGTACACAGAGCAAATGTAGCTTTGAGAGTTGTCTTTCAGGGAAATCTGATCACAAATGGACGGCTGCTGAGTGGGCCATTTGGGCTCAGACCTGTCGTATTGGAGAGCACTACTGCACATACTGCAGAAGTGTCACTTAGACTAATGATTATGAATTATGCAGAGGGTCACATCCTCTTAGTTACAAGTCATTTCCACACTTTCCCTCTAGACTGCCTAGCCTAGTTCCATTTTTTCCCTTTTAGTGCTGCTAGCAAATAACACACAGAATGAATGCCAAGACCTTCATTTATTGACATTTTATTTTCCTCCCATAACTTCTAGTCGGCAAAATGACTGAACAGTTGGAGGGGGGGAAAGGGAGCCAGCTGCTATTGGTGGATTAGGAAAAAGCTCCCTTCAGTTCAGCAGGTCATTTAGCAAAGTAGGACAGTAGAAAGCTGTAGAAACTGTTTTGCTGCAGGCTTTGGATCCCAAGCATTTATGTCAAAAACATCAGTTCTGCACCTTCCCGATTTGGAAAAAAGGCTATAGTTTGACATATATTAAAAAAGCATTGCCATTTTGTAACCACTAACCTGACAGCACCAGGGTGCGTGACCTTCCCCTGTCTAAGTGCTAACCAGAAAATCTACTCTGTAGATGAACAGGAGTGCCAGCAAGGTTCATGGAGCCGCTGTGGAACAGGATGTGTGATACGTACGGCAAACACATTCTCTGGCATGGCTGGGTTTATCTTGCCCATCCTTGACACCAAATGGGAACATGTCACATTTGGAGGGCAGCAGCTAAGCAGCAAGCTGTGGCAGCTGAGAAGATGAAGGAGTGCTTAGAGAAGAGCGTATAGGAGGATATTTTTCTGCCCTGGGACTTTGTCTTTCTCCCAGTGATGCGCCTGTGTCCAGCTCCAGGAGGTTCCTCCCTCACAAGCACTCAAGGAGGAAAAGGATGGTTAGCTAGAATGTTATCTCCTTTTCTTAAAATGAATATGCCTCTTTCTAGCCTTTCTTTAAAAGTTAATTAACGTAGTACAAAATGTAGTTCAGTTCATCCCTTAGCCTTACAGAGAGCTCCTCAAACTGTAACACTTTGACTGTAATATTTTTCTTTAAATATCTACCAGTCTTGTTCTCCATTAGAACTTGAGACAAAATGTTCAGGAGGTGTGTTTCTATTTGTACCATGCATTCAGGAAAGAAAAAAATAGGGAACATTTCCCAAAGCTTTTCCTCCTTGTTAGCATGTGGCCATGTGTAATATTAATACCTGGGAACAAAATGTTTCATAACACTCGAGGAAAAGTTCTGTCTTGCAAGAGTGTCTAGAAAGTTAGTTATGTTTGATTTATAGGGTACTTATACTCTCTGGTGTCAAAACATTTTAAAAAACATAAACATCTATTATCTCTTTAGGAACATCAACTGGACCTTTTTTAAGAAGACTTACTGGGAAAATATTAAAAATGCTGTTGAGAGCTAACAGTCCATTTGTGACTAATCTTCCAGTTTCCCTACAGTGAACAGAATGGATATTCATCCGTCTTTGACCCTAAACCACTCTCTATTTCTGTTCTGTTTTTTTTCAGTTCCTTTGAGTTTCAGTTGTTATTTTCAGGTAAGAGTCCCAAGTGCTTTTCCCACATACCAACTAAAACAGATGGATGGCAAAGACAAAAAATGCAACAAGGAAGTGTGGTTAAGAAGAACCAACCTGGAAGGCAAACTAACAAGTTCATTTGTCCCTGTTTTAGGTGCCTAAATCAGTTGTAAGCAGACAGTTTCTTGTAGGTGTCATCTGGAAGTAAAACAGAAATTAGCACAGATTCTGAAATACAGATAGAGAAGTGCAGCTAGGTGAAGTGGCTTTGGATGGTATATTCCAGTTTTTGAGTAGCTTTAGACCTATGAAAGACAGGTTATGCTGGAGATTACGAGGGTCTGTGTATGCAAAAGATCACCATCTGAGATTTTTTTGCTGTTTACTCTTAGCTGTTGTGATTCCAATGGTTTAAAATATCTAGGGGTGCAGAAAAACACTCTTCTAAATCCTTTTGTTCATACTGACTGACAGAAAGTGCTCTGTCCAGAAAATACTCTTCATTTCCATCCTGGATGTTTTTTAACTGAGGAGTTTATTCCCAGCTGAGCTTCAGGTGAAATGAATGCAAATACTATCAGCATGCCGAAAATATTGCATATTCAGGTTATGGGGTGACAAAAAACATATGTGAAAACATATAGCAGGTAGAAATGGATGTTGTGGTTATATTTATTTCCAGCAAGAGTGACAGCAATCATGAGACTTTGCCCTCATGAGGACACACGTTCATTGAAAGCAAAAGATTTATATTTTATTTTTCCTCACACTGGCTCTTTGATGCTGTGTTTATATTAGGGTACCAATCATGGTTATTCATGGTTATTCCAAGGGACTTCGGTATGCTCATATTCTGGTCAAGGAAGTTATATCAAACTATTATCAGCACATGGCTGTAAATTCAAAAGAAAGTCTATTTTAAAATAAAAATAGTAAGTTCCCATTATGGTGAAATACAACATGTGTGTATCTGTGTATAAATATAGAGAGAGCTTAGTAGAAAACCCTTACCTGTTATTATTGGTGTGACTTCTTTGTGTGTGTGTTCAGGTCATTCTGTGACTTGATACCATGCTCTCCTTCACTGATACAATGCAGAACTTGAAATGTGAATGAAAAAGGGATATCATCCTTCCCTTCTCTTGATGGCAGAGAAATGAACCGTGTAGTGTAGCAGATCACTTTGATCCATAGTGGAAGCAGACCATTATCAAGTAATCTACTGAAGGGCTAACATTTTTAAGTGTATTTTGGGTTTTCTGACTTCTTTAGTAGAAACCAGATGCAATATTGATGTCTAGATATCTGAAATCCTCATCAGAAGGTCTGCCTACGGCAGGGGCCTTTCCTTTCCCTTCCAGTGAAGTGCAAGGACTGGGAACAAGAAATGTGATTGAAGAATAGGGCTGAACCAGCCTTTAGCACTGGGGACGGAGCAGCTGAAGCAGCCTCAGCTTCCTCAGACATCCCATTGCCAGAGTGACCTTGCTGGGGTGCTGCCGGAAGGCCAAGGTCTCCCTCCACCACCTGCAACCCCTCGGCCTCCCTCCAACCCCTGACAACTCTTCCAGTCCTCCTCTGCGTGGCCATACTGCGATGTCCAGAGTCTGTTTGGGGCACGAAGTGAGTGGGGTGGTCCAAGAGGACGGTGGTGAGCAGGTGGGGACAGCAGCTGGAGAGCAATCCCAGACAGCCGGCAGGTGGATGGAACAGCAGGGGGGCAACACCAGATGGGCGGCAGGTGGAGAGGGCGGCGGGAGGGCAACACCACTTTGTAGTCAACTTGACATTAATTACACTTGTTGGAATCCTGCGTGGCTCCTAAAGCCTTTTTTAGGTGTTAAGTTACAAATTATATTTGTTTGGATTATGGAAATAGCGTCCCCTAAAGAGTGAAGACTTAGGAGGTGTTTGGAGTAGGGAGGAAGACAGGCTTCTCCCAACCTGAAGCTATGAAAACTAATTGGGCTTTGTGTGGAGGCATAAGTTGGTGGTTTGTCAGTTTGCCCCTATCCACCCATACTTTCTAGGAAAAGCCCTCAGAGGTGTTAAAATGTTGCTGGCTTTCTCAATGGCTCTATTGTGTAGAGTTCTGCATTGTGGTGTTTGCTGAAGTGCCCAGATGTTTATAATTAATTTAGTCTGATTACTTCTAATTACTCCTTCCTATCTGCATTATCTTGCATTTGTCAACTTCATATGTAAGTAGCCCTGCTGCCCATTCGCTTAGTTTTGTAAGGTCCCTTTGGAGCTTCTTAACCTTCTCCAGTGATGACTAATGTAAATAATTGTGCTGTCTGCAAATTTTTTCCCACCCTTTTCCCCAGAACATTAACAAAGAGAATAGAGTGTTATCCCAGTACAGAAACATGAAGAATCCCATTGCAAACCTGTCATGATGAAAAGTGACCATTAGTCTCTTTTTTTTTTCCATCTTTTTTTTTGCCTGCTAACTGATTTCTGATTCCTGGTAGTATTTTAACTCTTTGGTCTTTACCATTTGAATTTCTCAAGTCTCTTGTAAGGCATTTCATCAAAGGCTTTTTTAAAGCCCAAGTAAATCATATCTATAGCAACTACATTATTGCTAGTCTCAAAGAAATCTGTTAGATGAGAGGAATGGATTTTACTCTCTAGAAGGTGATTTCCTGCAACATATCTTGCTCAGCTATCTGATCTATAATTTCAATTACTTTTAATTGCTTCCTGTTGGTTTTCCTGATCTGAATTAAAACACAGTGTGTAACTCACGGCTTTTTTGAAGTGCCTATTTGTGAGTCCTTCTAGAACTTGGTCTACAGTTTCAGGCAAACTTGTTACTCAGTCCTATTCCTCGAAGCCTTCTCCTATTGGCAACTCTACATTTCAAATAGCTGTTTTAGTATCTTCTGCTTGTTTTTCTCTCCATAGAAAAGTAGAAATCTTAAGAGAAATTGATACACTTAAAATATTCACTGACCACAGCTACAGCTATCTGCTAGAAGAACAATCCTCTGACAGTATGAAGAAATGATAAGGCCCATATCCTAAAGGTTTTCACTCTTCTAGGTGTCTTTTATTGCTTATACATGACCTTACAGCATTGGATCTATCTTTCTGTATTGCAAAGGTACCAAACAGAGAAGGAGCTCCTTTGCTCTCCTGTGCTGCTGGCTACTTTCAAGGTCACATTTCTTCATTTTGCAGCTTTTGGTCCACGTGCTGGAGCGCACTGAAAAGTACAAGGCTCCCTGGGTGAGAGTTTCTAAATGGGCAGGTTGCTGAGAGGTCTATTTAGAGAGCATAATAAACAGGGAAACTGCTGGGATGAAGACATGGGGGAGAAAATGTACAGATAGTATTTCTGTCTGCCCTGAAAGGGAAGTGAATTCTGCCTGTCCACTTCCCCCTGCCAGTCCAACGCCCAGACACCGGATCTTGAATAGCAGGTAATAAGGGGGAACTTATAGGAGCTCTCAGAAGGGCAGAGCATGAAATGTTTGCAGCTTCACTTTTCTAATCCTTCTTTCCTACTTCTCTTGCTCCCAGTGGTTAAGATACAAAGGAGGCAATGCATTGTGCTGCAGTGTTCCTAGAAGCTGGAGAATTTGAAGGAGAAAAAAAGGAAAAACCTTCATATGGTTCCATGTGAAGCTTTCCTCTTTCCTATTGAAGGTGGTCCATTTGCCTTTACCTTAGAGGGACAGCTTTTGACCTGAAGCTCTGTATTTTTTCCATTTCCCTTTTGTAAAAGTTATGCTGTATTTTTTACTGCTTCCCCCTCCCCCCAATCAATATTTTATGATCTGAGCTGAAAAGTTGTGCTCCCTTCCTTTCTGAAACAATTTGGAAAAGGCAAGTCTCACAGTTTTGCTCGGATTTTACTTGTGTGCAACAGATGGATGTATCCAATTTTCTAAACCAGCACATCCCTTTTATTAAGACCATTAAAAATGAAACCTGTTTGTAGCTGGTGTGGCTTGACAGAATATATAGTAGGAGTCTCTAAGTCTGCTTTCTTGGCTGGTACAATCAGAACATGACTCAGCCTTTCCAAAGGCTTGAAAAGCTTTACAAACTAATTAAGCTTCACAGCTCCATCTATAATAAGTTAGATGGTGTCACTGCAACCATTTAGCAGCTTAACTGTAAACACAGCATCACATTTTAGGGTATCAAATAAGCCTATATTTCTTTAAAACTACAACGCAAATAGAATTAAGCTCTGAAAAGGTACATATCGGAGTGGGAAAATGGTCAGAATTAGTGATGACTCCTCACAAAAATACTAAAGCTACGGCTACCAGAAGTTCAGCCTTTCAATGAATTTTCTGGATCTGCTCTTCATCCTCACATCCATAAACAGGCTGTTTTATTCCTCCTATTCCTGTTTGTGTAAGGACTGACCACAAGAGACATCTTGACCTGTGTCATTAGGCAGGCGGACCTTAGAGAAAGCAGAAAATCACCCAAATGCTTTGGCATTGGCTACTGAGCCTGGACTTGCTATCTCTAATGTCTCTCTGATAAGAAAGACAAATCTAAACCATTCGGTAACACTTCTGCTATTACACTGCAATTTCCTCTTCCTGCAGGCAGAAGACAATGGGTCACTGGTAATGAGTGACCAAAATAACAGGAGCCAAAAAAACACATTTATGTGTAAATAATTCAGGCAGCAGTTGAACCTCGTACAAACCCAAGCACTTTTCTAGTGCCCAAAATCACTAACTGTGCTTGGGCCCCTTGTGTCTGCCTGTGCTGGCAGGAGACCTTTTTCGTCTTCGGATCTGCTTCGGGGTTTGCAGCCAGAGTGTTCAGCAGCCTCCACAGCTCTTTCCCACTGCACTTGGGCTAATTGTGGGTATGTGAAGCACATGTGCAGAGGTGGGAGCACAAAGCAGGAAGGTCAAGGACTGTTCACCTGCAACCTGCGGGGGTTCCTCAGTAAAGTTAATTTACAAAGGCTCTGTACTCAGGGCTCCCATCCCTCTAAGCCTTGATGAGGTATTTGATTAATGGTTCTGCAAGTCAAACACGAGGAGTGCCCCCTTGGTTTTGAAGGTCGCAGGTAAATCCTGGCCTTATTCTGACTCCAATAACGCATTTATCTAAATGCCACATCTAAGTCATAACCACTCATCAAAGTGGTGACTATGTAGTGCAGCAATTTCTATTGAAGCATAGAGCACCATGTGATAAATTACATCTGCAAGATTTGTTTCATATGTCAAGCACACATTACTTCTAAATCAAATGCTAAAACATGCCTTATTTAGTCAAAAGTAAGCAGAATGTTGTAATTTATAATCGTCTTGAAGCACACTGCAGCGAAAATGAAAGCAGACTATTAAAATTTAATGCCTGTTTGGCGGAGTAGCACATTTCTGGCCACGTTTGATGCAGCGTCGTTTTCTCACACCATTGTGTATGCACAAAAAGTCAGCTTGTGTTTGCCAACGTTTGTGGAAACTAATTGAAAAAAATGATTTAGCTGTTAAAAGCTGACATTGGGCTGGAAAATTATTGTCAGCATAGACAGTGATAGCAGTGGCTCCTTTCTCCTCCTCTTACCCCCATCCGCTTGCCTTTAACAATTGTCTGTTGTTCTTCCACCCAGCTCCCTGCAGTACAGTTGCTAGCAAATATTCATTGGGGTGTCATCTCTGTTTAAAGTCTCATCCTACACACCTATTCATCTGTGCTAAGTGAACAGCAGCATCAGCTCAAATTAAGCTGGCATGAAAACAGCCACTGCTAATAATTTCTGCTGTGATTCAGCTCAGCTTTGGATAACAGGTGAAGATGTTTCATAACGGAGGCAATTATAGCTCCGTAAGCTCTTTCCGGCTGCCTGTTTAATCAGAGGAACGGAGCGCGGTAGCTGCTGGAGCGTGTGGCACGGCCGGGCCCAGCCGCCATCAGACGGCATTTGTTGTCTGCGGGATTGAGCAGGCTGCCTGTCAGGGGCAGATGCTGGGCACAGTGATTAGCATGCAAAGCGCTTTGGAAAGGCTGGGGTCCAGGGGGTGGAAGTCAGCCCGCTTCATCTGAACTGGCTGCAGACCTCTCCCGCCGGATAAAAATCTTCTAAACCACCCTTCCCTTTGGCCGGGGTGGAAATCTGTGTCAGGATGCGCGGGTGTGCCCGGGCATGGCGTGTGCACGTGCATCCGTGTCGCGTGTGCTGTATGTAACTAAAAATAAGGTTAGAGGAAGTGCAGAGCTCTATTTCACAAATGAGGACAAAATCCTGTTTGCAAAGCGGTAACAATCGGTGAACTTCTGAGATGATAATCAGGTCTGCTAAAGAAGTAACCGTTTAGCATCTGCTCATTAAGATGCAGATGAAGGACTGCGGTGGGTGGAAATTAATAACTAGCAAAATATAAATGAAGCCTGTACTTTCATATGAGAAACGTTACGCTACTGTGATGGATCTTTAGCAATTTTTTTTTTTAATTAAAGAACAATGTATTTCCATCTACTGAATCTCTATTGTTCTATTATTTAAGTTATCTTTCATGTCAGTGCCACATGGTTTGAAGTGTATTAAAACATAGTCATATACTTAATTGTGTGGATTTGCAGACGGTTCATTTCCAGCCAAATATTTTTTCCTCAGAGCTCAAAAGAAAATCTCTAGCAGACTAAATTGAATTTTTATACATTATGATTTCCAGAAATGTAGTTCTTAATGGTTTCTGATGTGCCTAAAGGCATGAATCTTGAACTACTTTCTTAGAAATGTGTTAGGGAGAAACTGAAAAATGTGTTGTGGGTTGGTTTTTTCGCATTGTTTTTTTGTTTTTTCTGGCTGCAAATAGTGAATTGCAATTGTGTACGTTAACCTACTTTTATTGTATTGCTGTAGTCTTTTCTTGAGCGCTTGTAATAATGAAAATATAACAATGTATATTTCAGAAGGGCTTGATCACAATTCCACCATATCTGCAAAATGTGTAGTGTATATTGATTTCCAGAAACAAAAGACACATCTGCTTCCTTTTCAAAGAACAACCTTAGACGCTTTGAAATACTCGAGGTCTATCTCTTACAGAAGGTAACGTTGAGATTGACCTATTTCCATATTCCATATTTTTTCCAAACGCAACATTGAAGGATTCTCCTTTCAATTAAGGGAAAATACTTTTGCAATTATTTTTAAGTGCCCAAAAGATTAAATTAGTTGTGAGCTTGTATCCATATTCAAATTCTAATCTCCCCGGCAAGTAATTGTTTTATTCAGTTCTGACAATGCTTTATCTACTGTCATCTTGGACTATATTCTGCATGCTGTCTCTTCCCCTGACAATTACTGCTGTTCCTTATCCCCGCAGCCTTTAAAAGCTCTGTGTAACATTAGCCTATCTAGCCTAGTGAAAATGTCTTTACAGATTAGTGTAATGTTAATACTACTGGCTCCCTGCTTTTGACCTGAAGTGGAATATATTGCACTGCTGGAGCAGATGGAATCAGGGCTTCATTGGGAAACGGAGATTGCTTGGCTGCCCGCCAGCAGCGCGGGGCTGGCAGCGGCTGATGGAGCCCAGCGGCAGCGGCGATGGAGTCGTAAAGAGAGGGGGGGTGGGGGTGTGTATGTGTGTGTGTGTGTGTGTGTGTGTGTGTGTGTTGGGGGCAGCATCCCTTAAATTTGCTTTCAATCAAAATACGTTTCAGGTTGCTCAACCACAAATGTTTACGCGGTGCTCTAAGGAGGAGATGAATCTCTCTGTGAAAATGGAAAGCTCTCTATTCTTAAGTTCATAGGTTTGGGTTTTTTTCGGGGGTGGGGAGGTAAAGTGGAAAACATGAGAGAAGTATAAAACACAGAAAGCAAAGTTGTGAACTCCTAGTAACCCTCTGAACAGATGTAGGTCATAAGGACAATTTAGCGTTATGTTCCTATTGCTTTTAGTGAATCAAATAAACTTATTTTACTTTGGTTTTGGTTTGTTGTGGGGTTTTTGCCAAAATATTATGATATCCAAAGGAAAAGTATTTCCCTAAAATATTTACTTTTAGACCTCCTATGCAGCTCATGTGGCACTAAAAACAGAAATGGATGGAGGATTAAGAGAGACACATCTTCTGCTGCATGTTTTGTGTGGTCCAGAGATTAAATACATTAATAGCAACATGTACACTCTATTATTATTACACCAAGTAAACCTTTCATTGAGCATCCCTATTAAATATGTCACACCGGATTTTTACCTTTTTCTCCCTTGGCAATCATATTTTTCTCTCAAGTACTGCATTTCCCTACCAGTAAAACATATGCTGTTTTCTGCCTAAGTAAATGGATAATGTAAGCTGTGATGTGGAGAGTATTTTTTCTTACCATTTTCTTTTTGAGGGTGTAGTTATAGTAACATATATGTGCTTTTATCTGTGATAAGAACTACCATCTGGTAGCTAAATGTGCACAGCTTATTGCTTGAAGTGCTTATACACATTGTGAAAACACACAGCTTTTGTGTATGTTAGGATACTGCCTATATGTATTATTAATAAACCCACATATTAGCTATTTGAATATGTCAAATGATTATAAAATAGAACAGTGATTCTAGACAAGAAGGATTAGGAGTGGCACGTTGCCAGATGTGTATTTATTCCAGCAGAACTATTGTGACCTTTTAATATCATATTGTTTGCAACCTCTTCCAGACAATAATTGTTTGAGGGGGAAAACGAAGCCTCTTTGACAAAGGAAAAAGCCTTTGTTATATTCAAAGGGCTGAAGCTTTCATCCTTGGTATACCAATTCACAAAGATCTGTGCTGAATGTGCGCGAGCAGCAAGAGAGACAGAACATATAAATTTGAGTTACTTTGACCTTTAATCCAGGAGACCAAGAAGAGAAATGCACTAGGAAGGCTGGTTTGTTGCTGTCTGGAGACTGATAAGCTGTAATAAAGGTGCACTCCGTTGCAATTCATCTAAAGCTTCCATTGCTATCATCCTCTTTTTTCGATTTTTGTTACCTCAAGTACTTATCTAAATCCCTTTCAATGCCAGCTTGAATGCACTTTGTATTCTCTCCAACTGTGACTGGTGCTGTCTGTGTGCGTCAGTGTGCTTCAGCATACAGTCTTTCCCCTTGTTTGACAAGAGCCAGTGCCAACACCTAATTAAGGATAAGCTGTGGAGCTCTCTGCTCTATCTTTGTCAACCGCTATGTTCCCAGCTTTCTGCCTAGTTGAGCTTTTATGACAAGAGCAACATTTTGGGTTCAGCCTACTTCTGGCCTCTCTGTTCCCCACGTGAGAACTAAGTGCAGCTTAACTCAGCGGCTGATTTTAGAAACATTTATGGTAACTAAATCCACAATTCTTTTCTGTCTGTTTCTGAAGTACACACGTTTGTACATAGATCTGTCTCTTCACTTCTGTATAACTAGATATGAATGCACATGCATATCTGAACACAAACTAGACATTTTTCAGATTTCCTTTTGTCTGGTCCCCATCCCCCTCTTCTCCCCCAACTGTTTCCTAGGAGATGATCAGAAGAGTTGGGACGGTATTTTTCTTTTGCAAATACTGTATTAAAAATCTACCAGGAGCCTAATTTAGCCAGACAGGAAACCACTGGTTCAGATTCCTGTCGAGCTGTTTTAAGCATTTTGTCTCAACAATACAGATGTATTTAGGTCACAAAACAAGAAACTCCTTTAAAGGCTTAACCACTCTGTGTGCTTGAAAATCAGATTAATATGACTGATAGGTGACTACCAGACAGCCATTCAAATGAGTACATGCAACAATTTTGTGGGGAAATTTAAGCATATGTCTGCCTGCATAACCAAATTACTTCAGAGACCAGATTTAATTTTCTTTTTTTTCTGCATCCAAATCCTTGCATCCAAATTCTGATCTGAATTTTATGTAAGTCTGTGTACCTTGCCAGGCACACAGCAAAATTGCAATGGAGATACATTGGTGTAACTCAGAATTCTATTTACTGGTCAAATGGTAAAACTTACCAAAGCTTCTAGAAAAACGTGCTGGCTACATAATGGGGACCTCCTTTGCTATCAAGTGCATACATAACTGAAGGCAGAGAGTGTGATTACTGGCTTCAGTGTTTGAGATTCTGCTTCTTGTGTTGTTAATCTAACAAGAAATGGAGGGAATTTGAGTGTGAATTTCTGTCAGCAAGTACTGAATCTTTAAGTCTGTGTTAACTCTAACTGAAAATCCCACCTGTAGAGACAAGGATCATCTGAAAAACTACTTATGACATTCAGGACACATATAAATAGTTAATAGAATCTGGACATCTCTTACCAGCTATACTTCACAATTTGGCCAGCTCCTAGTTTTGAAAGCTGTTTAGGACCAATTTCCTTTGCAACTATGAGTTCATCTCTTCCTTGAGTTTTGCCCGTTACAGTAGCCTCTGAGCTGCTCTGTTTGTAACATCTTCCAGTTAGCCCCACTTTTGTTCATGACCTTTGCTTTTTCATTACATTGGGAAGGAACAGAGAGAGGGTGTCAGAAAGTCAGTTCTCTGCACAGCTCCTAACTGTGTCCTTGAAATTGCTTTGCGTTCACGTTAAACTGTTCCATAGCTGATTACCTGGGACACTAGAGCAAAAAAGACAGGGATATTTTATTTACATTTTTTGACCAACACTGAGTAAAATAATGACAATAACATCTCTACTGTACTTCATCTTGTATTGATGCATAAAAAGTTCATCTTGTCATTGATATAGACTTTGATAAAACTAGCCTAAACGCTTTTAATTGCTTAGGTATAACAAGAAGTGCTATGCATTTCAAAGGGTTACTCTCTGCATTAAAAGCAATATTTCCTGAGGAGCAAGGCTGTGGAAAAGCTATTTAGAAACCAGAGGACAACACAGACAGTACACTTTACCCATTATCCTAATCTTGCATTTATTTGTTTATTTATTTTATGTCAAGCAGCTCCCCAGCCAAAACAGCTGGAGGCTGAAAGTTAAAACCTGGCAGTGAAAGAGATCATAATGGGCAGGCATGCGCTTTGTGTGCTCCAGAGAAAAAATGGATTTGATTTGGCTACGTTATGAGCCTTGGAAAATCGCTCCTCATGTGAGCTCAGTACATTTAACAATGATAGTAAAATTAGTTTCAATCATGTTAAATTCTGGAAGTTACATAAATAAATTTCAAGAACTTTGCTCGGGCAGAGCATGGAAAAGAAATAGTATTGCAATGTGTGGTATCTATGTATTTTGAGTTAAAAAAAAATCCCAAACAAATGAGATTACATTGTGCCACTTGAGAAACAATAGTGCAGACACATTATAAGATGTTAATTTTATTCATTACATTGCAATTACAAGAAAAACTAGGCTGGTGATTCTTTTTGGTCCCACAAGTCTAAATGATATAACCTTTTACTGCTTTACTGCTTTCCTAGAACAGTAGGTACAAGCATCCTGCTGCTGCTCACTAAAAATATTGAGATTTTTTATGCCCCATTCTACTTAATGTCTGCCAGGATTACTGCAGCAGCCAATTGTGTATTGCGAGAAGCAGCCATTTCATCTATTTTTCCACAATGCAAACAGGGGCTTATAAATTGACCTTGGATTCTAATGCAACTGAAGTGTGTAGATTATAAAGATCTTGAAGCATATGTCTACATTAGCAGCTTTAAGCGGAACTAGCTTGAGTATTTCGCACAAGTATTTAAATCTGAATTATCTTTCCCCTTACCCCCCACTGCACCCCGTCATAAAGGACATGCGGAGAGCTCAGCTACAATTGCTTTGACTCAGTGTTTCGGTTCAGCTACTGCAAGAAAATTGCTAGTATGAACACAGCCATTGACTTGCTATGAGAGCTAGATTTCTTCGTGTTCAAGCTATCTCTAAAAGCTATTTTAAAAGCTTTGGAAAACGTTACCCTAAGGAGATGACAGGCTTATCAGCTTTTCTGTGCATACTCACAAAGATGACCACTGAGGAAGAAAGAAAAAGCGTGGTTTGAGGATTATGCATACAGCCTTAACTTTTTTGGCATTTTTAGGGAGTAGCTGCAAAACATCAGTGCATTTTCTGTACAGATGACGGGTGTCTGTGGGAGTATACACTTCTAACAGGGCAATCCGAGAAATTCCAAGTCTGGGCATTCCCTTTCCAGCACCGAGACAGCAGGAAAAATACAAAAACCTTATCACTGCAAGTGCTAAGCACTGTAAGCCAAATTAGCAACGAAAGCAGGCTGTCCTCTACAAAACACAATGCACAGGACTGTTGTTCTCATCACCAATGCTTATGTCACAGGCAGCACCAAATATGGGGCCAAAACACAAGCTATTTTCTGGCTGTAGGAAGCTGCAGTGAGAAGTTATGCATGTTTATGTGTGCTCTTGTGTATGCATACCTATACATTGAGCATTTGGAAATGGCATTCTTACCCTGCTCCTAGCACAGCACATGCACATGCTGGATCTGCTCCAGACATCCCCTCCTCCCTGGGGTTCCCTTTGTAGTTAACTTAAATAACAACAAACACGCCTGCCAAATTTCGCTTTGGAGCTTGGCTGCTTCTTGGGCTGCTCTCTGCAGGACCTCCTTTGTCCCTGTCACTAGTTTCCTGCACTCCAGAGAGGGATTCACAACCCATTCTGCATACAGGGCTGGCGCCAGAAGGATCCACCTGCTCTGGTTGTTGACAGACCAAATATCTCTGCATCGTTGGAGAAATCCCTAAAGCTTGACCACAGGAGTGAGCAAACAAAGTAGCTTGGCACTTGCATGCGAGGTATAGGTGCTGCTGCCTTGTTTACGAGGTGCTAGGAGGTGTTTGTACACTAATGTGCCCCGGCTGATAGAATGGGGCTGGGGGGGATTGAAGTGGCCAGAGTTTTCTTAAGTGGTTGATATGCACATTTGTGTGTTTGTGGTTGCCAGGCCTTTTCATCTCTGCGGTGGTGTTTGCTGGCTTGGATTTCCGTAGGGATCAGCTCTGCTGTCTTCAATCGCATGGCGCCTTTCTTCTAAGTGCCTGTCCACTTCCAAACTCTCCTTCTGTATCTGCCTGTGCTCTAACCTAGTCAGAAGTTGGTCACCTAAGACAGCAAAGAAGTCACTCAGATGTTTTACATGACCGGGTGAAAAGAAGGCAGTGACTTAAAAATAGAGATTACTTCTCCATATACCAGCCATTGTTCCTCAGAAGTAGTGTGTTAGTAACTGCAAAGCAAACAGTAATAAGCAAATTGGAAAAGCCATGCACAGTGTCAGCTTCTGGTTTTCCTAGCTTCTGTGGAGGAGTGTTGTGAATGACGCAAAGGTTGTTGCTGAAGGTTTAATTTGCTTTGGTTTACTTTTGGTAAAGTGTGTATGTGCATTACACACCCCAGTGTGAACTTAAAAGCCCTGATATGATCATAAAAGAAATTATTCCAGGTTACAGTGTGTTTTTCCTGCAGTTTGTGTGAGAAAGGGTGCCATGTATATGTCTGAAGTCCCAATACTGACACGGTTTCTCATTTTTGTCACTGGGATCAGGATGCCAGTATGATTCTTAAAGCATTTTAGCTGTTAACAATGGCTCCAGACATGTAGGATGAGCCTACAGAGAAGTCCAGCTAATGTGATTAAATTTCTTCAAGTAACAGGTGATCTAACTTCCCTTAATTTGCATATGCTTTGGCAATGCTTTTCTGCAAATATACTAGCACTTAGAGAATATCCCAGATCCCCAAAGCTTTTCTAATCAAGGTTAAATGTATTCTCTGCTGTACATACACATCACTCTCTTTAAAGGAATATGGTACTAAATTTCTCTCCTTATGTTCCTTAGAAGACAAAATGATAAGCTTGCTTTTGCTTAGGAAAAAAAAAAAAAAAGCAACATCTCATTATGGTAACTTGGTCAGAGAGATGTAAGTTAGTTTCGGCTATAGCAGAATCTGATGTCAGCCTGGTAATTACTAGGCAGAGTCAATAATACCTCTCCTCAGTATAATTGCAAATCCAGTACAACCATGACCAGAACTAAATTGCTTGAGAACAATCAATAGAAATCTCCTGATTGCATTCCCTGGTGTACACATCGGATATAAAACGGAAAACTGTCCATCCAAGCAAAAGGTCAACTTTACAAATGAAAACTGCAGTATAAGGCTAGGAATCTTTCCACACAGAAGCTTCTTGGTTAACTTTGGCTAGAGGTGACAGGCCTGCATGGGAAGATGTATATTTTGAAGGATAGAGGCTATGCCTACGTGAACAGTAATTTGATGCAACTGGAGTGGAGCAATAGATTCATGTAGCTGATGCTGAGTTCCCAATATTTGTTCCCTATGTGGTTTGTGGCTTTTACTCACACTAAATTTAGTCTGTTTCCTCAAACCAAATAGTCCATCACACATGGCTTAAAGCTGTCCGAAGCACCAATCTTTGACTCAGATGTTTACGTTCCTGTGACAGGCTGGACGTTTGTATTGGGTTTAGCATGGCAAGATTTTGGTAGTGGGGAGGCTACAGGGGTGGCCTCTTTGAGAAGATGCCATAAACTTCCCCATGTCTGATAGAGCCAATGCCAGGCAGCTCCAAGACAGACCCACCACTGGGCAAGGCCAAGCGCATCAGCAACGGTGGTAGCACCTCTGGGATAACATATTTAAGGAGGAAGGAAAACTGCTGTGCAAGAGCAGAGGACAGAGGAGTGAGAATATGTGAAAGAAATAACTCTGCGGACACCAAGGTCAGTGAGGAAGTGGGAGGAGGTGCTCCAGATGCCGGAGCAGAGATTTCCCTGCAGCCTGTGGTGAAGACCATGTCTGTCCCACTGCAGCCCATGGATGTCCAAAGTGGAGCAGATACCTACCTGCAGCCCATGCAGGACCCCACACCACAACAGCTGGATGTCCAAAGGAGGCTGCAATCACATTGGAAGCCTGTGCTGGAGCAGCACCCATGTGGAGAGCGGAGCCCACACTGAAGCAGGTTTGCTGGCAGGATCTGAGACTCCATGGGACAGCCATGCTGGAGCAGTCTGTTCCTGAAGGACTTCATCCCATGGAAGGGACCCATGCTGGACCCTTCATAATTCTATAATAGGAGGAAAAGGTATTTTCCATGCGAGAAAGTGGACTCTATCCAGTAGTTTCCTGCCCAACTTGAACTGGAGAGCCCAGAACTGGACACAGTACTCCAGATTCAGCCTCACCACGGCAGAGTAGAGGGAGAGGGTGACCTCCCTCGACCTGCTGGACACGCTCTTTTTGATGCACCCCAGGATATTGTTGGCCTTCTTGGGCACAAGGGCATATTGCTGCCTCATAGTCAACTTGTGGTCAACTTGTGGTCCACCAGGACTCCCAGGTCTCTCTCTACAGAGCTGCTTTCTAGATCAGGCCCTAACCTGTGCCGGTGCATGGGGTTATTTTTCCCCACGTGCAGGACTCTACACTTGCCCCTGTTGAATTTCTGACCAACACTCCAGCCTGTCCAGGTCTTGCTGAATGGAAGCACAGCCTTCTGGTGTGTCAGCCACTCCTCCCAGTTTTATATCACCAGCAAACATGATGCGGGTACACTCTGTCCCCTTACCCAGGTGGTTAATGTTTATATCGAACAAGACTGAACCAAGTACAGATCCCTGGGGAACACCACTAGTTACAGGCCCCCAGCTGGACTCTGCACTGCTGATCACAACCCTCTGAGCTCTGCCACTCATCCAGTTCTCAACCCACCTCACTGTCCATTCATCTAACCCACACTTCCTAAGCTTACCTATGAGGATATTATGGGAGACAGCGTCAAAAACCTTGCTGAGGTCAAGGTAGATGACATCCATTGCTCTCCCCTCATCCACCTAGCCAGTCACCCTGTTGTAGAAGGCTATCAGATTGGTCAAGCATGATTACCCCTTGGTGAATCCATGCTGACCGCTCCTGATGATCTTTTTTTCTCCTACATACTTAGAGATGACATCCAGGATGAGCTGTTCCATCACCTTTTCAGGGATGGAGGTGAGGCTGACCAGCTTATAGTTTCCTGGGTCCTTCTTCTTGCCCTTTTTGAAGCCTGGCATGACATTATGTTTCCCCCAGTCCATATGCTTCAGGATTTGAACATAAGCTTTAAAAAGTGCTGAAACTCAGTCCCTTGAAACTTCAACAAATATTTCTAGGCACCAGAGATGTGAAAGCCCAGCTACTTACTTAAGACTCTCAAAACCACTGTGGAAAACAGACACCTAACAGCCCCTAAGTTCCCTTTGAATATCTGCCCCTGGTTGCTAAAGGGGCCAGATGAGTGGGTTGTTAAATCATTTGGGTTTTTTCATATCGTCATTATTTTCTCCATTTATATTTTGGATTGGGTGAAGTAACAACTCTTACGCATTCTGTCTGCTATTACATTTCCTTTTGGAGGTTTCTGTTACAATGGATTAGCTTTCTAAACTGACTGGAGTTTTCTGAGAAATCCACTTTAGCATAAAATTGTTAGCTTTCTCACTACGTCAAATTATGCTGCCCACACAGTACACAACACAAAATAAATAAATCTGCACAAAGTTGTGGTGTGGGAATCATCAAGAGTATTTTTGCTTAGGTTGTGCTGACAGAAAATGTGTTCTTTCCAGTGTAACTCCACCTTTCATTTGACACGTCTTTTGCTACAAGTTTATGAGCCAAATATTTTCAACAGGTGCCAGATTTAAAAATACATCTTTTTTTTTTTTTTTTTAAGATGCCTTCATAATTCTATAATGGGAGAAGAAGGTATTTTCCCCATGAGAAAGTGTTGTGTAGAATTCAGTATAAAATTCTATTTGAGGCTCAACAGAGAAAAAAGTGTGACAAGCATTGCATTTGCATTATGGTAAGGATTAAAGTACTGCAGTCAGAATAGCTGAAAACGGCTGTTAAATAGCTGATAATTTCATCATGTTGGAACCGAGTGTAGAACTACAATGCCGTTGCATTAGTACTGTAATGCTATGAACATTTTCAATTATCATGCTTAACCTTGCTAAGAAGCTAAAATGAATGCTATCAATACAGTGCGGCAGGGAGTAGCACAATAGTAGCCTGCTATTCTCTCGCTTTCTCCCCCTCCCTCTTCTCTTTCTTGCAACAGCAAGGGAAATGTGTGGACTCTTGCCCACACCGTTTCTAAATTGCTCAAGCAATTGTTTCCTGTAGATTAATTTGTAATTCTGAATCTCGAGAAGAAGGAAACGTGAGCATGTTCCTCCCCCAGGCCATTTACAGATCTGGAGTTTTAATGTAATCTAAAGCAGAGGCTGGGGAACCGACACATGAGGAAAGGGAGGGCAGCAGCAGCAGCAAGGCAACACCAGAGTGTTTCCTTGGCAAAGGCTTTCCTGTGTGTGCCAAAAAAACTTGCTTTGCCCAATGCTTACAGCTTCCTTGGTGTTTTCTCTCATGCAAACAGGCTTATGTAAAAAAGCTGGGGGTGGTGGTGGTGAATGTGTGTACAGGGTGCACATACACGTATTTCATGGAGGCCTATGTGTGACTGCTGCCTTTGTATGCATATGGTTACTCTGGTGATGATAGGTAGTTTCCTTACATGGATAAATTAAAACAAACAAATAACTTCCATCAACACTGATGCTGTTCTTCTTCCTCTCTACACAGGGCAGTCGGAGCTGTGCTTTTAAGGTTATTTAGGTATTAAAAGCAGCAGATAGGCAGATTTCAGGAAGAGTTAGAAAATACATAACTAGTGATCTGAACGCTGGTATCTTGTAAGTATTAAAAGCCCCTCCAGTGCTTATATAGGCCCTGTTGTCTAAATAGCATTTAAAATCTGACATTCCATAATGACAGAATTCTCCACCTTCACTTTCTTCTGCCTTTTGGGGTTATCCAGAATAATTAAAACACATCTGTTGATTTCTGCATAGCTTTCTTTTGTTCTTCATTAGCAGTGAAGTTTTCTGCTCACCTCAGGCTGATCAGTCCACAGTAAAAGAAAGATAAATATAGAAGAGAGAAGACTAAAGGAACACAGAAGAAAAAAGTGTTACAAAAAGGGGCTAGGTAGTTTGGCTTTTTGCAAGCTTCCCAGAAGACTTTCCAGAGGGGGGCTCCCAAAAGTGGCATTGTTCTTTTCCACTTCACGGGGTGAAGGGAGAAAAGTCTTCAGTGCAATGAAAGAGAATTTTGTGTATGTGATTATGATGAGCATTTAACACAGCAGAAAAGTCATAAACATTAGAGCAAAAAGCTTATGAGAAGACTTTCTGTCTTCAACAGTTTTCTCAGATAACTGCTACAAATTGGTTTTAACCAGACAATTCCAGAGTTCGTTTGTGTTATGGGTCTTTTCATCCCTGTTTGCAAATGGGAAGTTACACTCCCTGTTGGCAAGCGTAACGTCCAATCTCCTGCCTCAAGGTTACCCCTTCTGTTCTGCCAAAGAACAGCCTTTTAGGGCAGATTGCCCTCAGCACACTGGAAAAATCACACCTTGGGAGAAGGCAAAGACAGGAAATCAATCCATCATTTCACCTGTGTGTTCTCATGCTTCAGTCTAGAGTATCCATAACTGAGTGGAGAGTGTATAATCTCTTGAAAATTGCCAAAAAGCTGATTAAGAAGGAGAGAGGGATGTTTAGAAAAGAAATGTCTGTAACATTATCCCAGGGATTCCAGCCAAATTTTTCTTCCCTTTTATTTTGGCAAGGATTGGTGTTGATTTTTGATTGCTTAGTAAATTTATTTTCATTAGAAACTTAGGGGACTATTGTTAAATAAATGCTTAATATTACTGTGGACTCTGGAGTGTGCTTGTTTCACAGAGGTGTTAAATTCCCAGCCATTCTATTGCAGTGCAGGGAGGGGTCAAGGAGCTTATCTGTTCTCTGCCCAAGGCATATTAACTCCTGCCAAAATCTCTTTGCTCAGACAATAATGTCAAAGTTCACCCTATAACCATTCATAAGGCAAGGGAGGACAGAATGAAATAAATGGGCATCAGAACAGGAGGGGTTTCCAGGTGCTGTGAAGCAAAGGAGAAAGGCTTCCTGGGCACAACAATGGAAAATTACCTTGTTTCCCTCTTGATCAATTTGCTATGGCACCACAATGGTACAGAAATACTGTGTTTGCCATCTATATCAGGGATGTCGCTGGTCATAAAGAAAATTTATCTGTGTCAAGAGGACGGTGAGATTGCCCCTGAGTACGTCCTGATGCCCGAGCACAGCTGGCTTTCTGAAAAGGAGGATCAGGAACCTGGAAAAAGGGACATGAGCTAGAATCAAGAGATGCCATTTGGTTGAAGTTTGGCCATCTGCTTAATTAAGGTGGAGAAGGAAATCTCATTTGGGAATCAGAGAAGCTGGGTCATTTTTATTTTATTTTTACTGTTTATCATGGTTCTATTTTCCAAGTACAAATATTTAAGACTTCCAAGATATAGCTGGTATTCACTCTAGTAGCTAGACTAGAAGCCCTCTGCATGTCACTGACTGTAACTGTTTAACTTGATTTGCCCAGGAAATGGAAGGACTTATGGAATTGACATATATATTTATGTCTGCCTCCAATGTATTTTTTGTCCTCTAAATGTGTCAACTATCCCAGGTTAATCTGATGAGTTAGAAGGTTCTTTCACACTCAGAAAATACGTGTGTGTTGTTGAAGTGTATGCTAAAGCATGCTAGTAATTTAATGAAGTCAAAGCAAGTGTAGTTCAAACATGAGATTTATGTGTTGAGCCTAAACTTAATATGGCAACCTTGTGAAAACATTCTTATTTTCCTTTTCTATTGTTTGTACTATGCATGTGTTGCGTGCAGATGATGCTCCAGCACTGTCCTTCCCAGAGAGACTGCTGGTGTGCACTCCTGGCTTGGGTGGCACTGTTGACTGGCGCAGCTGACCCAGGGCTTTCAGGCTGGATCTGAGACCTTCCTCCTGTTTGGCACAATTTGACTCTGCCCCAGGGTTGGAGTCTTAACTGCTTTGGATTGCAGTGCAATTGAAAAGGGAGGGGAAAAAAACAGTAGTTACAGCTGTTCAGTACCAAGCCAAATTTCCAACCATATGTACAATCTTCTCTTAATACTCTTGGAGATTTTCAGGGCAGCTTTTCAGGTTATCTGATGAGCTTTTAGAGGGAGGCCTCTGATACAGAAATCTTGTTCTTTGAGCAAAATGGCAGCTGTGTGAGGACCTTGAAAAACTTGGTCCTTTCCTTTATGACATCTATACTCCATGGGCCAGAAGAATTTAGTAGCAGGAAGCCAACTTCTATGCCTTAAGGGGCCTGAAAAATGTTTCGAGGAGCCAAGTATTGCACTGTCAAAAAACTTTTATTTGTGTTTACTGTCTGTAGATCTATATTAGAGAACTTATTTAAAAAAAAAAAAAAAGTGGAGTTCTTCTAAAGTTATCCACTGCCTTGAAATTCAAAATGACCCTATTTTTCCATTGAGCTTTTCAAAATGCTTGCTGTGATTGCTCAATATCTCAACACAAGACTGGTTTTGCTTCATACATTTTACCACACAATTTGGCTTTTCTCTTTATCCTTTCACTTAATTTTTTTCTGCTTAGTGACTTCTTCGCAGCCTGACTTCAAGAACCCTTAATGGGCTTGTTGTCGAAAGCATTCAACTCTCTCTGCTCAGCATGTTCACTCCATTTTACCTGCCCTATAGTCTTGTTTATTGTTGTTTAACGTTGCTGCTATAAGTTTCTTAGATTTTTCAGCTGTACTGGATCTTTGAAAGCTGGCAGGATGAATTGCTTGGTTTCCAGTCTTTAATGTTTATCTCCCCTTGGATCTCACCATCTGTTCTTATTTGGCAATGCAGGTAAATTTTTTTCAACTTCTTTTCATTTGCCCTGTTTCCTACAGATACTTAGCTTATCTGTTTCCTCTTTCTCTCTCCAGACATCATCAAGAAGGATTTGGTGGCATTTACTCAAGCTGGTGAATCTGACTGAAATTTCCATGCTGGATTGTATGTTGCAGGATTGCTTAATGAGGAGGAGGTAGGGATTTTTTTTTTGTTGGGGTTTACATTGACTAACACATCCTCATGGAACGTACATCCACAAAGTTATGACTGGGCTTTTTCCCTTCATTCAAGTGTGTTCCTCCTAACTTCTTCCATTTGCCTTTTTATCTCAATGTCACATCTTTGAGCACAGCAGCAAGCCATATACCTGTTATTTTGAGAATTAACGTCTGTTCTGCAAGAGTTCAATCCTAGTATAGTCCAGTTCCAGCATAGTCACAGCTACCAGAGGCAACCCTACACTTCGGATCAGTAGGCACTCAATGGAGTCTTGAACATCAAAGATTTTTTTCAACTTTTCTCATTTATGGTCAATCTCAGAGTAACTGCAATCTTCCATTCTCTTTATCTTCTGGATGTCTTGAAGGGAGAGTCTCAAAACCTGGTGATCTGTTGCACCATTCTGCATATTGTTGAAGGGAAAGGAAACAAGGATGAAAGACAGAATGTGCAAAGTAGAAGGCATTTGTTTTTTTCATATTTATTACCCATAGCCGGAAGCCCAGCTTTGAAAAGCAGCCTTCAATTTTGAAAGTGCTACTTTGCTACCCTAGATAATTGTATTTGTAAACATTTGGAGGTACAAAAGCTCTCTTTCAGAGTCAAAGGTACTACCTTTCTTGTGCACGGCATTCACTTAAGGTCCTTTACAGTGTTCTCCCAGACTATCTCTACTTTCATTATTTTTGTATGTTGACATTGAAGGGAAATGGGATCAGCTTGTGGTGTGTACCTTAATGAGTTACTGAAGGGCAGTTAAGGATCTGCCTCATGAAAGGATTCATCTGAATGAAAACCCACCTGCTGTTCCCTTTTGTCATTCATCAACTGTCCTTAGATTCTCTTCTCAGTCAGACCTATGAAATAATTTGCCAGTTGTTGCAGTCTGTCAACTACGCCTGTTAACTAAAAGTCATTTCCATACAACAGCTGTCCCTCCATAGCTTGTGCGTAATGAGTTGGTTGTCAGTTCCCTTCCAAAAACCAGCACCCACAGCCATTTGGTGTTCTTCTTGGGAGTGCTCGTAAAGAGCCCAAGACCCAAACTGACACCAAGGCTGAGTGCCAATCTGGGAGTCAGAGCCCTTCCTGCAGCAGTCTCTAGGACTTTCAATCATTGCATCTAGTTCATCGGGTCAGAGTGATGCTGAATGAGCAAAGTGGATCTTGTGTAATGGTTGGTAAAGTTTTATCTGTTGTATGTTTAAACAGAGGATTTTCATTTTCAGCTCTGTCAGCCAAGCATTTTTCCCCAACTACTGAAAATTAATTTTTAAACTATGCAATAAACACTTTTACAAAGATCTTTTCCTTTTTTTCTAACAATTTTTGGCAGCTTCTGGAACTTCAAGCAGGACCATGAGATCCTTTCGACAGCTTAGCAAGAGTTATTCATTCTGTCTAAAGTCAAAGAAGATGTTCTAGATGTTACAGCAGTGTCTTGACTATTGGCACAGGTGTTATTTAAATCATTAACAGCTCTGTAGACATTGTGGTCCATGATGATTTTAGTTTCCCAGGTACTGATAATTTCCTGATAATTGCTGTCATCAGCAATTTTGCAAGCAGCTACAGGCTATTCTAATACAAGAAGACAGGTAGATCATATATGGTCTTTATACTGAATAATGCTTTTAATTTTTTTTCTGTTTGGATGTTCTCTAGATTCTAGACCATGCCCTAAAAATATTCATCAAAGCACTTAGGACTCTATTATTTGAAAAAAAAAAAAATCCTGACTTCAGCTTTGCCTCTTTGATTCATAAAAGCTTGTCTGCTTTTATTTCCTCCAGCTTAGATTAGTGGTTCTGCTGTTGATTTACTTAGTAAAATGTTTTGCTACACTTCAAGCTCTGTGTTAAATTCTGCTGCCACAGTGGAAAAAGCAGAGTGACACCAACTCGATCCTTGTTCAGGGCTTGTTACTTATGCAACAAAAGGTAGCTTTTGAGGCCCTGCTAACGTTGTGTAATGCCTTCTATCATCAAGCTCTGGAATACATTTCAGACTTGGATCTTGGTATTGTATGAGACATGTTTCATCTATTAATGTACAGGGAAATGGAATGAAAACAACCACCTGAATCACTGTGTTCTCTCATGCTTAAATTATCTACGAGGTGCCCCTTGCTCTCTTGCGTGGGTTATGCACTCATGCATCACAGCACTGGCAGAAGGGAGGAAGAGCAGTATACACTAAGTGCTCTGTTTCACCACTCAAAACCACACAAGATGTTTTTCAGGCTTATTTGAGTCTACTTTAAATCTCAGTTCTCAAATGACTTACGCTAAAACAAAGCCAGAACCACCACACAGTATCTCTGAATTTATTATATCACTTGAAAGCACTGCTTATAGATAAATCAGGTTAAACCTTTGGTGAAAGGGCATAGCCAGACATACTGGTTGTGCTGCAGCTGGTTGGGTTAAGAGATGAGTGACTCCATTTGCACATTCTCAGCTGGTTCAGATTTTCTGGCTTTACTGCATTTGTAACTGCTGAGAATAACCTGTGCTAACTTGCATGCATTTTAGGCTTTTTGTTTTGTTGTGACACTTCTTTTCATAGAAACTGGTGAAGACCTCACCGCTTATACAGTTGTGCTGGCATCGCTGAAGGAGCAGGGGACAGAGAAGGGGGTGAGCAGATGAGGACAGTGACCTCTTGATAATCAAGTTAAGCTGTAACCACAGCACATCTGACTGTGCCTGAACAATTTTAATTAAAAAAAAAAATACAAACCTTGACATGGGGATGGCCAGGAGCCAGGGATGAAATTCTGGCCACGCTGAGCATGCAACTGGGAGGAATTTCCCGGGTCGATGAATCCCACCCCATGTTTTTCCAGGAAAACATTCTTGAACTGATCATGGTGCACATTAAAGTTTATTTGGTCTGTTGACCTGCTACCCTTGAAAGCCAAACATCCCGTAGACTTCATTTGGGTTGGGATTTCATTTCAAGTGATAGTTCAACAGAGCCATAAATAATCACAAAAAGTTTCTGCCTAACTCTTCAGACTGGTGCCTTCCCCGTCACACCCCCCAGTAACATCCTTGTTGCCATCCTGCTGCTTAAAGGCACATCTGCTCAGAGTGCTGCCCTCCATTTTATAGGCAAGAAGCAGCATGGTTCTATAGGTTGCCATAAGAGGGTTTTCTGCACATTAAACACATTCTGCCCCACCACTGGGAAAGTTTTGCAGTTGAAGTCTCTCTATCCCAGCAGGTAGGTGGTGGCAGGGAAAGATTTCCTGTTCCTTTTCTTACCCAGACCTTGTCTTCACCCAGGCGGTGTGCTGGTGATCAGGTTTTTCACCAAGCTAAAAGGCAAAGCTGAGAGTGTCAGAGGGTGAGGCACTAACCCAACTTACACTATTGCAACATTTTGCCATGGGCCTTGTGCTAGTGAGGGTAGTCTGTTGTCCTTGCTCTATAGTCTTCTGATTTCTTTCTGGGCCAGTTCATACCTCCCAGTTCTGCTCATTTCCTTACCAGTCCTGGAGAAAACTTGTCAAATGGGCTCTGCCCTTTGCTTTCCTAAAATCACACATCTGTGTGTTCCAGCTTTCCTTTCAACAGAGGATTTTTTGTTTGTTTCCTGATGTTGTCCTTTCAGTATATTTCTGAAAAGTGCTGGAAAGGAAGACAAGAAAACGAGATCATTTTCCTATCTGGCAAGGGAAATGGCATAATTTAAAATTTGTTGAGCTAAAGAAATACTAAAACCTCCAGGAAAATTCTAACATTTGTTCGGATGTTTTTGTTTATTTTTGGAGCTGTGGAATATCCATGATTTTCAGTGTTTTGACCTTTACTTTGAAGAATGTCATAATTGTGCCAGCAAACTCAGCTGTCAATATTTTCATTTCACACCTCTTTATAGAAGTTCATAACTGACCTATAAAATTACACATACTGAGCATATGTGGTCTCAGTCAGGAAAAGATTTAATAAATAAATACATACATGCAAATGTGTCTGTTTAAAAGTTATAAAGCCACAAAAAAAAATTAAATTGGTGATTTCAAATGCATTTTACAGTCCTGTAACTCAAAAGCAAGCCAGTCCAGTTTTTCTTCTTTAAACTCAAAATGATTAACCTCTTAGTCTTTAATGTGGACTGATGCAGTGCCTGTGGCCATTATGTCAAATAACCACATTACTGCATTTAGGAAATTAGCTACTGTGCGCTTGTGGTAATTTTGTCTCCATGAAAATAGCTCACAAATTTTAAGCAGGCAGATTTATTACAGGACTCAGTTCTGCTTTTAGATACATACCATCTTTGTGCATTCATGTGGCTTCATCAGAGTGTATTTGAAAGGATCTTTGTCAGACAGCTTTAATATTAGAGTTTTCCTGCTGAAGGACTGGGGAAGGGAGGAGGAAAGGGTTCTAATTTTCAGAATGTTGTATAGGGAAAACAAGTAACTTTTAAAAAAAAAATCCCAATAATTGTCTTTCCAAGATTCATATCCATGTTTAACTATTAGATGGTAACAGGTCTGAAAAAATTGTTATGACATTATAATTTCCAAACTGGTACTTTAGGGTAAAAACGTTGCTGTGTCGAAGTGATGATAAAATTCATAGGAGCTTTAATCTTCAAATCCCCTCCTAACCTCCTGTCTTAAAATATTGGGACCGGCCACCTACCTTGTACTTCTGAAAATTTGGCACAAAATTCTCTTTTTATGTAATGAAACATACATTTCAACTCCCAAAGCTGGGTTGACTTTAGCACGGTGCTGTATGGCAAGTACTCAACTCTACAAGAGAGAAGAGGAACAGTAGGGTATGTGGCAGACTGGTGAGAAGATTTTGTACCATGGTGATAGTGTGGGTGGTAAACTCTTCCCCTCCTTTCCTGATCACTAAATATCAAACTGATGTCAAAAGGGAGAGAAGCAGCACATGTCCTTTGGGCAAATGCTGTGAGAGATGGGAGTTTTCTTCCAAAGAAGAGGAGAGAAGTAGCCTCTTCCACATTTTTATGAGAAATTACTCTCACCATACAATCCAAGTTATCATTGTGTTGGTTTAGACAACGCTTCTCTGGAATATCTCTCTCGGTGGCACACTGTTCAGCCATCAGTCTTAGCAGTAAGAGTGACAGCACAGGTCAGTCTCGTGCTGGCCTTTTGTTGTCCTGCTCACACAGGCAGCCCTGAGCAGGGTTAAATAGCAGTGGCGTAATCTCTACCATGCCCATGTTGCTTCCACTTAGGGACTTATGACTTGAGCAGGTAAAACTTATTCTAAAACTTTAATTGAAGGGTAGGGGGGAGAGACGGGGAGGAGGGGGAAGGGAGAAGGTAGTGTTGGCCCAGCCTTGAAGATTTCTGAATGCCCTAATGTTTCAGTATGCGCTGAAATCCTAAACCGTACTGTACCTTGCATAGTTTTGCATTTCAGTGAAGAGTTCATATAGTTCAAGTCCTAAAGTTACGTTAATAAGGTAATATGTTGAAAATATAAAGGCACAGTGTCTCCAAATAAGCTGTAGGAATATTCTGCTTGGAATACATGTCTTTGTGGTGCCATGAAAATCCTATGAGTGTCTTTTCAGTTTCAGTTTTAACAATTAACTAATTGACCCTTTTATCATCACATTAATTCTTTAATTCTCTTACAGATGTAAATTAGCATACTTTCTGTCTTGAACTTTACAGGATACACTAATAAATCTCAAGAAAATAATGAGTAGAGATGTCATAGAAAGCAGTCTGGAAAATATTGTTTATTCCACAACTTATGTTGCAGATAGGTAAATATATGATAACTCAAAGAAAATGTTAGGTTTTCCAGCATTCCTTTACCTCTATTAGAGGGCAAAACCAGCACCTTTCTTTAAAATGTATAGGTTTCTCTTTTCGATTTCGCACAGTATCATGATATGAAATGAAACCTAATGTCAGCCTTTGTATTAGAGCTGTCCGCACCTGCAATAACAAAATTCCAAAAGCAGTGAAACCCACCTGATTTTAGATTTGCTCACAGTTTTTGTTGTATTTGCTGACTTTATTGAGCAATGTAGAAAACTGGGCATGTTCAAGGCATAGTCTTCACAGGCACTATGTACTGAAGTGCTTAGGATATCCATGAGCTGGGAATTGCGGCTAGGAACCTGGTAGCTGATTTTGGAGTTTCACTGGTGCTGAACTATCTTAGCAAAAAGAGTCCAGTGAAAGATGTAACTATTTCCACTGTTTCCCTGAGGAAGAGGACTGTTTTCCCTGCTTTGGAAAGGAGTCCTCCAGAATGGCAATCAAATGGTAAGGATTTCCTTACAGACTTCATATTCCATAAGACTACAAAAACATTTAACTGGGTAATACCAGCATTTCATTCTTGTAGGTATCATCACATGTATTTCACAGTTTTATTTATGTCTTTGTTTAGTATTTATTTTGAGTCCCTTGAAAAAAACAATGCACAGAGTATGCATATAAACTATAAACATGAGCTGTACCTAGTAGAAGACCATTCTCATCTTATTAATGAGCAACTGACAAACCTGATTAGAAATAAAGGTTTTATGGGAATTACATATATCACATCTTAGTACACCTCCTTAAATTACTCATATTTCAAAAGAACTATTTTAACTTTATATAAAATGGAGTCTGCAAATTTAGCTTTGCCATTGGTCACCCTCGTAAAAAATACACTGGTTTGTGCCATTGTCTTACTGAAGTGGAAAACAATATTTGGGCCAGTTAGTACTACCTGACAAAAGATAGCTAACTACCTAGCCTAAAAAGCTGAAATCCAGGAACTTCTGTACAGACATATTGGCAGTGTGTTCATGGGCTCATTTGTAGTATGGCATGGGAAGAAACGGATGCTAACCTTTCAAAGGGTCAAAAATGAGCAACTCTATTACTTAGCCGTGCACACCACTTAATAATTCCATTGCTAGTGGAGCTGGGCCCAAACCTAAGAGTCACATTCCTTAGAAAGTAAGAAGAGGAAGAATCTTTGTTGCTGCTAGAGATGAGGCTGCCAGAAATCCTGCAGTTGAATGCCCTGGAGAACACAAGAGTTTTTCAATGTGCTCAGAGGATTACAATTGAAAGACAGAGGCAAATGCTGTACTCTCCAGAATAGCTATTGATTGACTGATACACTTAAAGGATAAGGACTGAATCCTGCAGAAGGCTAGGGAGCTGAAGACAATCATACATTAAGAAAAGAAAATCCTGTTCTTTCCAGAGCTTAAGTCTAGTACTCAAGGTAGGGGACATATATCTGGGTGCTGCTGAAACAGGGCTTTGCTAAGGTAGTGGAAGCACAGTATCTCGAAAGCTAGGAGGCTTAGTTATCAAGGAGAGGTGTATACGTTACTAAGATTAACCTCTTAAACAATGTAGTTGAAATTTGGTAGATGACGCTTCGATGAACTGAATTGGTTGGGTTGGGTCTTTTAATAATAATAATAATTTGATTAATTACCAACTCAGAAGTGGGAACTACTTTTTGTTTAAAATTAACCCAGTCTTCAGCTTTCTGTCTGAGAAGGAGGGAAAGGGGCAGGGACATTGAATTTTTACATCTTATTTCTAGCATTTTTCTTATATGGAACTTTTTTTGTGAACAGTATCATCGCTCCCTATGTAGCCCACTGTCATTGATATATTTTAACACAACAAAAGCCTGAAACTTCTCTGTAACATGAACTTACCTCATCACTCTCTCATTTATTGTTGTTTTCATATGCAATTTCCTTCTTTTTTTTTTTACTGTTTTATTCTACTCTCTTGTCTTACCATAAATCAAAGGACGATAAAGCAAATATTTTTGTAAAACTAATGTAGCCTTAGAACTGACCTGTCTCTTGGAAAATGAGCAAACTCAGAATTTATGAAGTGAAAGAAAATATATATGGAGAGGAGTAAAGGAATAACTTCGGAACAGTAAACAAAAGAAAAGGAGTAGTATTTCTGGCCTTGCTAGCAGGAATGGTGCAAAGGTGGACTCCACCAAATAATAGTAGGGTGCATAAAGGGAAAAAAGATTCTTCTAAAACTCTTCTTATTAAAGTCCCATCCACTATCTCCCATCTCATGGGAAGCTGACAAGTCCAGTGGGGGAAAAAAAATCGTTTATTTGAGTCATCTTTTTTTCTGGTTTAAGTGTATTACCTAAGAAAACAGCAATTCTGTCCAGGTCAGAAGAGAAGAAAACATTTTTTTCCCCACAGATTGTTCTTTTAATGTTGTGGTTTTGCTACTCTATGCAGAATACTTTACTTAACTTTCATGGTTAGGAGCTGATTCAAAACAGATTCCCTAAAGAGAATATGCAATTATAATGCTAAGCTAAGTATCAGAAAATGGAAACAATCAGTTTTGAGGACTCCATTGTATCTGCAGGATTTAAATACAATTGAAAATGTCGTCAGTTTTTATATGCAAGTAGCAAGAGACAAAAGAAACAAAGATAAACTGATGCACAAAGTGGGAAAAGTCTTTAGGGACATTAAGCCAATTCAGAACAATATGGAAGTAATCAAAAGTCAGTCAGCAGACCAAATAAGACTTCATAAAAGAAAAGTACAGACTAAAGCTGAGGCAGCTTAAGGAAGGCTGGATGGTGGTAGATGCAGTGTGTTTACATAAGAGACTGAGAGATTACAAAACAAGATATGAAATAATTAGTGTTGGTTAAATCTCAAAAGGTTTGGAGTTTTGCTTTAGTTAGAATAAGCATCAAGAGGTTTGGCTGCTTACCCAGATCTTCTCCATGGTTTCAAGAAGTTGACAAACAAAACCAGAAAACTACACAAAGGAAAAATATACACAGAAATCCTTGTGCTTTCTTTCAAATGTCCCTTCCACCATGTTCTGGCATATTTGTTAATGCTTTCCAGAGGTATGTAAAAGTTGATAATGACCCTACTGCTTCCTTAGACAATTTGATTCCCAGGTAGCATTTGAGTTACGAATGATAGTTTACATGCACATGTTCTTCTTCCAGAATAACTAAGTAAATTTTTTAAAACTTCTAGTTAGGGAAGTGTGTATGTTATTACCAAGTGTATGGTTTTACATATTTGCAGACGGAGTGGAGACATAAAGTTGAGGAAAAGTAAACATCCCTTTTTTTGTGTGATGCTTTTTTCAAAGACGACAGGGAATAAATGAACAGGATAGATCCAAATAACAACAAAGTTTAAAATTCTTGGTTAGTTGTCAGAAGATGAAAATGGAACAAACTGTTGTAAACAGAGCTGCACAGGGGAAAAGAAAGCAAGACTGATTAAAAGTCCTGCATCTGACTGAATTAGGGGTGACACACGGGTGCTACAGTTACGGCCCCAGCATAGCAGCTGTCCTGTTAAACGCACAATTAGGCTCTTATGGGCTGAACCTAGACATCATTGTGATCAGGAGTCCTGGACTCCCAGTCATCCTCACATCAACTTTTGAGTACATGCCCAGAAAGCTCACAGTTTTCCTTTGCCTGCGTTTCCAGGTCTCACGCCATTACAGAATCAGGACACGGATTCAGAAACAGGAATCTGTCCTTTGTTCCTTGCAGTGAGACAGCTGAATTTGGAACAGGAGCAGTATAGCTTCCAGTGTTAAAAGGAGCCAGTAGGAATCTGACAGTGTAAAGAATTACCTCTATCTTTTTGGTAGTGAGTGGGCTTGGAGATGCCAAAGGAGTCCTCTCTCCCCCCTTAGCCTTTTCTAAACATCTGTCTTCCCTCCCTTTCTGGGATAGAGGCATAGGTCACTAAATCTTCTCCAGATGTAGCAGTATTTCTGCACTTCATGCTATCTCTGCATTTTACTACGTGGAATGTGGACTACTTCTCTACCTCCGGTACAGCTATGACTACTCCAGATAACACGTGTCCTTCCCACTATCTGTATTTGATCTCTCCACCAATATACTTGCCAAAGTTTGTATCTGACTCTACTTACTACTACTCAAGTCTTTTAAGGTTCTTTCTATTAAAAGTGTTTACATATATGACAAAATTTGTGTAGTTTGATGGCTTATCAACATTTTCTTAGTGTTATGTTAAAATCCCTGGAAGTGTATCTCCCAATCCAGCACCGACTATATTGCACAGCTCTGTGCTGTATATACACTGCATACACTACTAACGGCAGCATTCACATTCCTGACTGGGGCCTGAACTCCAGGTCCTGTGCCAGAACATGTTCATTCACATTGGCTTTCCGTATCACTAATAAGGAGAGAGAAATAAATTATATTGAGGGTGGCTCAAACCATGAATCAGCTCTGAATTACTCTGTGGAGGAATCCCTCTCTCCTGCTGCTGGCTATGTAAGTATTCTGTGGAGATTTGCATCCTAAAATCAGGGCCTAAAACCAGTCTGTGTAAATGTCCCTTTTAAGCTATTTCTGCTACCAAAAGTGTACTGTAAAGTATGAAGAGCAACTGCAAACAGAGGGTATTTTTCACAGGCTCCCACAGTACTTTGTGTCAGCAGTGAGAATGGCAGCTCCCCATTAGAAGAGGAAATGCTCTGGACACATCTGGATCCCTCTCTTAAGGAAACATCTTAAAACTGGAAAGAAATGAGCACTGCTAGGAGGGAAAATACAGACAGCAGGCAGAAAACCACTGACTGTTTCCATGAGCAGGAAAATGACATAAGCTTCAAAGCAAGGCCATGTTTCAAGCCTGCACATATTTCCATAGCTGTTGCCAGATATCAGTTCTAGGAATCTGTAAACAGCAAAGACCACATCCTAGTTTTGGCTTTGCTAAACAACTCTTTCCATGAGGTCTTTAAAGGACTAGGAAGGAACTCGAGAAGTTTAAAGGGATTATGGTACGTGAGTGCATTCTCCAAGTGTTTATCAAGCAGCAAAAGCTACGAATTTAAGCACGCGAGTTAAAACAGAACTGGTGATTTCAAGGCAAAAAAGAGGCCATGCAGTCAGTTGTAGCCAATTTTCAATTATTTTTGGTGTGAACTCTACTTTGATTGCACTCCTGGATTTACTGTTCTTGCAAAACATGTGTTCCAGATTTTGCACGTCTGTGTTCCCAGATACTTAAAACTTTTTCACCAACCAGACACATTGCAGAGAAAAATTCATCCTCTGCAGGTAGCAAATGTACTTCTATTCTTTTATATGTTTAATTATTAATATCTGCAATTAATTAAATATTCTTTAGTATTCTAGGATATACCCCATCCATAGGCTCTAATCATTTACATTTTCCACCACTGAGCATTTTCTTTTTTTGCGACCGACTGCAAATTTTCATTGTGAATGATTGTAACTGTAATTTATTCTACTTCTGATAACATAATTTGAGTCAAAATCAGTGACACCTATTGAGAAGGGATCACAGGTCTACTTACTTTCTCCACTGTGAGTATTGTAGGGTTGACAGGTTTGTCGGTAGTCTCTTGAAAAAAAGCTAAAGGTATTAAAGAGGTCAGGAGTTGCAAGTAGGTGAGATATAAAGTAGACAGATGGATTCTGAGAAGAATTTAATCGTTGTGAAACAGCTGTGTTCCTGAAAAGTCTCCAGTCTTTGAAATGACACAGGATCCATCCAAATGGTCTTTATGTAGTGCTTTACCTAATAATCGATAAGGGGACTCATTCAGTTCAGGAACATTTTATGTGAAGTAGCCTTGTGAATTGCATTGTCCAGGTCTGCAGGACAGCTGCACAGTGGTAGGATCTCTGTAAGTTTCAGAACTCTTTTTGCCAAATTGTATGATACTCAAGGGCCAATTCCGTGAGTCACTGGGGATTGACTAAAGGCTAAGGGCATTTCATTCCTCACTGTCACACACTTGAAAAGCTAGACCTGGCCCTAAGAGTATTCCAGTTATACAAAAGGTAATCACTACAACAAAAGGCTGAGCAATCATTTGTGGCTGATTTTTACTCTTTTCTGAAATAAACAGAATTTGGGAACAAAACCAAAAGTGCATTGTATAATTCAAACAAAACTACAACAAAATGTATGTAACTAATTTATAAACTACAGAACAAAGTGCTGCATTCTATTCTTTCTATTCTCATTTCTTTTTATCATTTTTTGCATGTAAATATTCATAAAATATTCAGCAACAGTCTCATTATTTTTAACTAGAATGTACAATGGAGACAGCTGAGAAGCAAAGAGTTTTCTGTCAGTCTCCATACTTTGTCTTCAAAAGCGGTGTATACTTCCTTTATGATTCAGAGATGATTTTGCTTTTCAAGATCAGTGTGAATAATACTTAATAATAATTACCCACAGTATCCAAACCCAAGCCACTAAGGATTGCCTGCACAGTCTCACACCTTGTTTTACTCTTTCTCACTGTCTATGTTGTTCTAATTTGTCTGAGGGCTTAAATATCACGGGATTGGTTTAACACTCTTTTCCAAGGAATGCAGAAAAGACCCCCAGTGTTCAATGATTGTTTTCCAGGCTTGCTCACTTTAGCCTGTTAGGACAGGTGCTAAATTTTATTGGACCCTGGAGAAGTGAATTTCCATTTGTTGCATTTCTTCCAGTTCTGAAAATTGGGAAGGCCAGCTACACAAACGTAATTTCACTGGCTCTTTTGTATACGAAGAATCTAATCATGCAAACACTTAAACACATGTTTGGCTTTATACACATGAACAGTCATATTAAAGTAATCAATGACTATTTTAAAAACAAAATGAGCATGAAAAAAAATTGCATTTAGAACTCTCCAAAATTACGCTACTATATTTTAGAAGTATAACTTAATGAATACCTAATTCAAATACACTTAAGGTTTAATTACAGGCTTGCCATTGAAAGAGTCTAAGAGTATATAAAGATATTCCAGTAATCTGGAAGTCATGGTAAACAGAGTATGTTCCTTGATACAGAGCAAATTTACACCACGTTATCTGTAATTTTGCATGAAACCCACAAACATCTAAGTAAATGAAAGAAAATAAAGACTATGGAAACAAAAAACCAGACTTTCCACTACTTTTAGAAAACTAGTAACTTTGCACTTATTTGCTAAGATAAATAAAAAGAAAATATAATCTCTCTGAAAGATTTCTGAGATGAACAGCCAACTCTTCTTTCAGTGATCATAAAATGAGTATGAAATTAAATCTGAAATACAACTCCAGCCCAAGAAAAATTTAAAACATAATAAAGAATGTGAAAATGCTACTGTAAAAGCAAAAGGATTGTATGACAGGAAAATCTGTGTGACTAGACTATCATCACTCAGAGAGTCTTGATGCAACAGCATCTATAAATCCAAATCCAAGTGCATAAATAACTGCCAAACAGCATAAAACAGAATGGATCACGATAACAAGGATGGATGTCGGTAGCATATGCTGGGAACTCCAAATCAGGTCAGAAAGCACATAGCAATATTGAATCTGTGAAACAGTCAACAAAGTTAACTAGGCAGTATAGTAATCAATGATATAGCTTCAAACTCTATAAACAGTACTTGAGATTTGGTCATATACTTGCATTCTTAATGCTGATATTTAAACAGAGTGGTTGTGCCAGGCTGGAATGGATGATCCAGAGTGTTTTAATTGGTACATTTCTGGTGCTACAGCAAAAAAGCTCATAATCAAAAATCAGGGAAGAAAAGAAGGCTTCAATTATTATTTCTTGGGGTGACCTATAGAGGTCTGTCTTCATAGGAAATTTTGAATTATTTAAGGATTTATTTTTTACCTGTTGATAGCACTGATTCTCAAATATTTGTGTAATGTGGAATTAGATAAATGGATGCATTAGGTGGTGATTCTGGATATTTCATAAAAGTGGTTTTGTAATGTTCACATACATTTCTTGAAGAGTCTCAAAATTATACTGCCTTGCATTACAAAAAGCTTATTCTTTCCATAAAGGTAACTTGATAGAATGTGAATGGAATGACTGGTTCCCAGAACATTAGCCATTTTGAGGTAAATCAGGTATTGAATTATATACACTGAAAAACAGTGTATCACTATAAAAGATATACATCGACAAATTGTAATTTGCATTTTTTTCATTATTCATTAATACCACACCTAGTCATTTGAGGGACTGCAACCAATCTGGAGAATTTCTTTTGGACTTTCCATAGTACAGAATCTGACACCTCTGGGACTAAATCGGGTTTCTGTTTTCCAGAGATGCTCACGTAAGCATCAAAGCATGGCCAACTACAGCCAGTTGCTCAGGGCTGTATCTCTTGATATGACAGATAACCCAAGTCCTTAACCATCTTTTTGGTCCTTTGCTGGGCATGCTCCAATATGTCCATGTATCCCAGAACTGGACCACATACCTATATGTGTCTTCAGTCCAGCGCTTCATAGAGCGGAAGGGTCACCTCCCTCAACCAACTGGCAACACTCTTCCTGATGCAGCTAAGGAGGTTATTTGCCCTTCTCTGTGGCAAACGCATGTTGCTGGGTGAAGTTCAATTCTTCTTCTGACAAGCTGTTTTTCAGCCAGTTGGCCACCAATGTGTATTGGTGCCTGGAGTTAGTCCCCAAAAGGGGAATGACTATGTGATTCCAATTGTTAAAATTCATGACACTTCTGTGGGCCCCTTTCTCCAGCTTTTTGAGGTCTCTCTGAACAGTAGCAAAATCATGTGAATCAGTCAGTCCCCCATTTTTGTCTCTTCTGCAAACATGCTGATGGTGCACACCATTCCATCAGCCAGGTCATTAACTCTGAGGTTAAATCTTACTGGGCTAGCGTCAGGTCTGAGGGTACACTACTAGGGACTGGACTATAGTTGGACTGCATGTTACTGATCACAATCCTTTGAGCACAGCAGTTCAGCCAGTTTGCTATCCACCTGACTACCTGCTTAACTAGCCTCTACTTCATAATTTTGTTAATGAGAACATGACAGGAGACAGTGTAAAAAGACTTGCTGAAGTTAAGATAAACAATATCCAGCTCATCCACCAAACTAGCTATTTCATTGTAGAAGTCTATTGAGTTGGTCAGGCAGGATTTTCCCACTGTAAATCCATGGTGATTACTCTCAATCACCTTCCTTAAGTTTCTGAACCTTTTACTGTGAAGAGGATAAAAGTTTATGAGCTTCACCTGCATAATTGTGATTAGATTACAGCTGTTAGGACATGGACATTCATTGTAAAATTCTCTTACATGCTAATCTCGGCGTTAAAAGCATGGTCCTGATGTAAACATGGAGACATGTGGTTAACTACATTGCGATCAAGATGAAGACCAGAGCTGACTTATACTAAGAGGTGAGATGGGCATTGCTGTTTGGAGACTAATTTTCTACATTTTCAGGCTGACCAAATGTTAAAGTGTTTTGTTTCTTCCCTTTACTGTAGATGGTAAATTACTAGTATGATGTGCTTGGCTACAGTTCAGCAACTGAATCGGTGAAAGATTATGATCTCTTCATAACATTGTTTCCCTAATCTGTCTAATCAATGTAGCAATATTCCTGAAAGTTGTTCTCTGGGCTAGCAGCTGAATGTGGTCTTGAGCGATGTTTGATTGCGTGATTGCAGCAGAGCAGGAAGTTACATTGCAAAGAAGAAAATAAATATTTAAGAAGTAAGATAACTCTTGTTTATATACCTAGGGAGAGGATATTCATTTTAATAGTTCGTTTATTACAGTTATCTAGGACAAGCTGTAAATCCATTCTATGACAACATTGTCATGATTTTCCTCTCCCCTTATCATTTAAAACAGAACAATAAAACTATCTTGATGATTCTTTTCTTTAACTATCTCTAACTGCATACAGTATATTTACAGACTGACTACCAACAACAAATCAACAGTTTAGTGTAAAATAATGTTCTGCTCCCCCTTGTATTCACTGACTTCTGAGGAGTCATACTTCCTTTTCCCCTTTATTTACTGCCTTATTGGAACTCTGTCTGCCACTATAGCCAAATGTCTGTAAGCATTTCCATTATGAACCTTCTATTTGGGGTTCATAATTCAAATATTCCCATTAGTCTTAAGATGAATTAGCAGCAATTTCTTATCCAAAAAAGGGTTTCCATAATCACCCTTAAAATTTTATAGTTTTATTTGAACAGAAATTTTTTTCCAAGCATGTTCAAACCATGCTATTTGGACCATCTTAAAGACTAACTTTATGAATTAGTTCTTAAAATAAAATTTTGAGATTGAAAACTCGGCTTTTCAAGAATAGAGATGTGGAATCTAAATGCAGTAAGATCCAATGTTTCTATGATTTCAGAAAAATTACTGTTCTCCAAATATTGTGGGTGGTCAATAGAAAACAAACCACATTTAAGTCCATATTTTTATTTTGAGAGTCCCATCATTTGCAATTTTATCTTAAAGGTGAGGTAAAAATTCTTCCATTACACAGAACTTGCAACTTTTTTTGCCTAGGGAGTTTTGTTCATGTGAGTTAGTCTCCCTCTGAGATGCTGTATCACAGTTTTGTTGTTAAAGAGCATTGTTATACTGCAAAGGTTTTCAAGTATCTTTGCAAAAGGGTGCCACTTTTTTAGTGATCTTAGTACAATACTGTTATATTCCTGATAGAGCTCCCACCTTGAGTGGAAACTAACAGTTCAGTATTCAAATACTACCTTTTCCTCAGTGTCATCCATCACTTTATGTATTGCTTCTGATAACATTGGCAACAATGTGTAAGATGTCACATAATGTTGTATTACAACTTTTCTTGGAAATTGTGTGTTGTAAAGGATTTGTGAGGCGTGAGGAGAAGGGAGGGAGGAAACACTCTGCCGGGAATGAGTATTTGTCACTTCGCCGGGTGTTTGAGAAGTATAAAAAGAAAAGTGAGCTCACCTTCAACCTTTGACATGTGGACTTCTTTATAGGTGTTCAAGCTGTTAGACACAAAAACAGTAGGCAAATGATGTCTTATGAAGGTCTGTGAAAATTTTCTAACTGTGGTTTTAAACCTGTGTCCAGCAGATTCCTTCTGAATTGGTGAAGTACGACTACAAAAAGCTAGTCACTGACATCATGTAGCAAGCTATGCATGTTAAATTCAGCAGGGGGAAAAAAAAAAACCTGAAACACACTGCTGTAGTCCAATTCTTTAGTAAGAAACAACTCTTGAGACACTGTAGTCATCCTTATTACTGAGCACGATATGTGTAGTCATAGTTTACCGTCTGATAATCTTTGGCTCTGTCACAAAGTCTGTCTATACATTATCTTTCTCTATGAGAGCAGAAGGTGCTGCTCTCAATAGAGGCTGAGGACTATTTTAATTCTCTCCTCCATTGCCCTGGAATATAGGCTGGAAGAGGAAATGTTTTATTTTCTTGAATCCAAAGCAAATGCACATGAGAAAAATTCATAAAGATGCACTGGCATCTGAGCTCTAAAGCTGAGAGTGACAGCAGATGCGGCAGAGCTGTTAAGTCAGGGATCACCAGGGATGGGGACCAGGCAGGAGAGGCACAGGACCCATGGCAGGCGGTGAGGCAGGCAGCACCTTGCCTGCACAGAGATGGAGCCTGGGTGGAAGGTCGGGTGTGCTGGGGGCACTGGCGGCACTTTGCCCACAGGCACAACTCCTGCCTGGGTGAGTACAACATACATCCCCCTGGGAGAGAGAGAGAGAGGTGATCGCACATGGGAACCTTCAAAAATGTCAATGATTTTTTTTTTTAACCTATCCCATGTGGAGTTTAAAAAAATTAAAGCACATCAGCAGAAATAGACCAGTCGCTGCCTGCTTTTACTAAAGCTTGCGTGTCCTGTTGGAGTAAGGTCATCATAGAATCATAGAACAGAATCATTGAATTGTCTGGGTTGGAAGGGACCTTTCAGATCATCTAGTCCAGCCATCAACCTAACTTTGATAAAAACCATCACTAACCCATGTCTCTAAGCACTATGTCAACTATGTCAAATACCTCCAGGGATGGTGCCTCAAACCATCTAGATAGATCATCTATCTATTATTCTATTAGATAAGCGCACTGACCCCAGAGAGCATTTACACAGGTCTCACGAATTCCAGGCTCTCATCACAACCAGCAGTACATACAAGGCACATGAATATCTTCTATTTCTTTTCTGAAGAAAAATGCCTACAGTGATGTATCTCTATAACATCTTCAGTGCTGAGCAAAATGCATATTTGTTTTTACCAGACAAGATCTAGCTTAGTTTGTATGTGTGCATGCATGCAGTTAGCTTTTGTATATGTTTGTATATAAACAGGAACTATAAGTAAATAAACACAATGAGGCCAGATTTTCTAAATTAAATGCCATTTCCTGCAGTTCCTTTAATGGACAAACCTTTTCCACATGAAGATGAATTCAGACATTACATTTAAACAGAGAGCAGAATCTCATAGTCGTTCTTACTGAACAGCAAACATATTGTCTTGGCATAAGAACATCAATTGGCTTATTTAAATGGTTTTGCCTAATTATAAAGATTTATGTTGTGTTGCATTGTTATTTTCACTTGTAACTAGGGTTACATTTGTGTTCTTTAAGAACATTGTTGATATTTCATGTTGCCTTTCTAAGCAGTAAAGGGGGCCTTGGAGATATTCATGTGTGAAAGGAAAGGTGAGACAGCTGTTATTACTGAAAGTTGCTAAAATGTGGTATGTAAGTAAAACATTAAAATCACTTACCATAATTTGTGTGATAGGATGAAGATACTAGACATCAAATACTTATTAATCATCAGCAATTCAGAATCATAGAACAGATTAGAATAGGATACTGATAACTGTTTTCCATAATATCCCCGCTTTCAAACAGCAAAAAAAAAGAGATGGGGGGCTGGGGAGAAGGTTTTATAGCATCAGCCTGTAATTACCTGGAAGAAAAAAATATGGTGGCAGGTGATTTTTGTGACTGTGAAATTTTGTCAAATTCTGCAAGCACCCAGTAACAAAATTTCCTTTTATTTTCTCAAAGAAATATAAATTAACTTATTTATCCAGAAAGTCTTGCAACTAACAGAAGGTAACTCAATTTGGCTCTCATTCTGCTTGTGAATTTGTGAACTTAAAGCTAGCAACTGCTTAGATATCTTGATCATGACCCTACAGCGTTTACTTATGAAAAGAAAACATATCATCAACCACTACTGTGTATTTTTGGATCTTGAGCAGGTCCAATTTTCCAAAGCTTAAAGCAACTGACAAGGGAAGTAAATTTTAAACGGAATTTTATTCTGTTGCTGCCAGCTCTGAAAATATAGTTGTTAACAGAGAGATATCAATCAACAGAACTGTTTCTGCTGCAGACTAATTCTTGATCCAACAGCATTTTTATGAACAAATATTAATGTTGATACTGTGTCTTTCCTGCAAAAATTTTCATATGGGGCACGGATTGGTCTTACAATAAATAATAAAAAGGGAAATTATTTTTTTCTGAAAACTCACCTGAAACACCTCTTTAAGTAGTTGCAGTCCAAATCAGATGTTGTAGTACAGCTGATGTACGTGAGGATAACAACTCCAGTGTACACATGTGGGGTGGGAAAGCTGCTGGAAAGCAGTGACTCTGGAAGAGGTCTTGGGTAGCGGGAGATAACATGCAGCGCTGTGATTGAGAAGGCTAAGACCAACTTTCAGAATCTAAAGAAAAGGGTGTGAAGATGTCCTGGTACCTGAATAGCTATCCCCACATAAGGACGTTCAGTTCTTCAAGAAGAAAGGTGGCTTATGTATTCTACCCAGGCAACTACCTCAGGGCTGAGACCTCATGCAAAAGGGGCAAATTTCTCAATCTGAGTGACAAAAATGTAGCAAGTTCCAGGGGCTGGAGTAGTCAATTATAAAATGCTGGGGTTTATCGCTGACAATTTATCAGGTGAAAAGTTACTATCAGGAAGATGGGAATCTAAGTTTCATCTGAAATTATCTAGATGTGAATTTTAAACTGTTTCCAGGAGAAAGTCTATAAATTATCTCTTAGTAGTTTCTTCTCAGTTTGGTACCTTTGCATGTCTGAACCTTTGCCTTGAAAATATTCCTTTAACTGCACTCCTACCAACAACATCATGGAAATTCCTGCTCTGCAGTAAGTAAAAAGTCAATTCTTTAATACAACTAACCAGATGGCCAGGAACACCTTTTTTCTTTTTTCTTTTTTTTTCCCCCCTACTGTTTAGCTGGCCAGAAGGCTTCTGTCAGCATTTTCTGTCTTTTCATGTCCTCCTGGAGGAAAGATGCTGGAGGAAGTAGGGCCAGTGGAGAAAGCGGAACATAGTTATTCTGACCACATTTTTAGACTTGGAAAGAATGCTTCCAACACATCAATTGATAGGGTTTGGTAGGTCTTATCTGTGTTGGAATAGCCTGCATAAGTGGTACCTATGCAGCCTTTTCATTTAGGGGCATCAATAGCTCTGGTTTTTCTTTTGTCCCTGCCTGTGGTCAACAGTTATGTAGACCCCATAAAGTGTGAAAAATTTAGTCTGTCATTACTTGGTTCATTATTGAGTCACCTATCAGTTAGAGTAAAGGAACCTGTAGTTCCCTGGATCATCCTTCCGCCCCTTCCTGTGGATGGGCATCACATTTGCAAGGCGCCAGTCGGCCGGGACCTCCCCAGTTTGCCACGACTGAATTTATGATATTCAGAAAAATAGACTGGATAATCTCACCTAAAACTGCATGTATTTATTATGAATGTTATTTTATATTTTCTAACAAGAATCTTAACCCCTCCCGGAAGGATAAACAGCTCATAAAATGCTAGGAATTTTCAAAGATGAAATATTAGAAAACCATTTGCAATGGACTAATTCCTCTTGTTAAGAAAGATTGTTGTAGGAGCAATCTTGTTCATTTTAACAGTTTCTTTCAAATCCAGGCACTATTTTTAATGAGGTGGGTATGTTAATAAGATCTGATGCAATATTTAGGGACTTTAAATGATATAAGATTTTTATCTTAATTCATACAATTCCTTTTTAATGGTGTCAATATTCACATGCTTAATTTAGCCTATGAGAAAGGCTGCCATCTTCAAAACATTCTCATCAATGACAAATGACCTGAATAGCTCTTTGACTCTCCTACCTGCTGTACTTCTCGTGTTCACGTTAAATTTAGAAAGAGAATTTC
>JAOXJM010000019.1:61148459-61174838 GCA_026413425.1 Tringa solitaria
GATAGGTGGCAAGACTTAGCACTATGAATAATAGCTGCTTCTTAACACTAACTCACTGTGAAAACCAAATATTACTAATTTGCTGTATGCAAGAAAAAAATACATGACACAAGAAGCAGTGTTTGCAGCTAGTCTGAAAAATACAGACTTTCAAGTGTTTCAGGTTTCAAGTTCAGCAATAATAAGAGGCTATGCAATTCATAAAGGATTATTTGTTGTTTTTTTTCCCCCCTGTGATATTCTTTCTGCCTTAATTCTGCCATCTACCTTATGTTCAGATCAATACCATCTGGTCTTTAGAAACACAGACTTGTAGAAAGCCTGACTAATTTTTCCTCACAAGTGGGTGAAACTCAAAATAAAAATGTCTTTCAATCCATAAGAGAAGGACAGACCAAATTAGGCTTATAAAGGAAAAAATCCATTTCATGCCTTTTTAAAGAAGCCTTTATCCTTACAGTCCCTGCTCAGATGCAAGTAAGGGAGCTGTTTCTCATGTAACTTTCAGCTGCCGTAATCTTCCTTTCTCTGCCTGGGGGTAACCAGTTGACTTGTATGCCCGTGACTTCCTTTGTTTTAAAACTGCTAGTGTGATACTGCATCACCACCATTTGGATGGGTTTACAAAAAGGCGTATTTTTAGAACAATTAGCTTCCTGTGATGTAATGGGCATGTGTGTAGAGTCACGTTTTAGCTTTTTCACTAGCTTAAAACCAAACATTCAGTAGATGATTTATGAGTGTAGGACTTCCTTTACCCTCCAGAACATGATACTCTCCCCATTTGCTCACTAGAGATTGGAATTTGTAATTTATAGTTGTATTATTTGAATTTTGATATTTGTCTCAAAAATGAAAATTGCCAAGAGGGCCACTTTAACTGTTTCGCCTCCAGCTCTGTCAGCGAAGGAGCACTGGAATTACTCTGCCATGCTGCAGTCATCCAGCAAATGTGTAGCATGTATCCATGAACTAATGCCCCTATATCCCTAATAGTGACTTAACAAATCCTAGCTTTAGTTCTTTACCTGTGAGGTACACATCAGTCATGCTTGGGATCACCTCCCTTTGGTAATATTTGTAATATTCATTCTCCAAGCTAGAATCAAGGGTGCATTCTTTCTTTAAAATTAAAGTAAATAAAAAAATTTAGAAAGGGTTGCAATGTTAACATCTCCATGTCCTGTGTGCCACTTGCTCCATTGTTCTAGTTTTTTATGCTTGTGAACTGCATCATTTAGAATAATGCAATCCCTTCATTCTTTTTTTTTTTTTTCTTTTTTCTTGGCAAATATTGGGAGTAAACCAGTGTATTTTCCTCTAGCCTTCAGAAACAGAGTTGTGTGTTTTCTGTATGATGGATATACATGCATATTCAGACACATAATTAAGGCTGTGGCTGCAAGTTTGTGCCTACAGTTTACAAAACAAAAAACAGTAAATGGCAACAGTTTGTGAAATCATGCTATTTCATGTGGATCTGTCAGAGCAAAAGGGTGATGCCACTGATACCATCTCTGCCACTGATTGCAATATCTTGTAGTCACAGACGCCCATAAAAGAAGTCTGGCAATGAATGCCAGAGGATTACCAGAAACCTTTGACATGCTGTGACACACTTGTGGTCACAAACCATATACCTACCACCTACAATGAAATTAAGACTGGAAAGAAAATTTCTGAATCCAAACCTGGCAACTGTTCCTCCCCTGAACACAGGGAAAAGTATGTCAAACTGGCAAAGGAGAAATTCCAGTGTTAGTAGGAGCCCTATCACACACTCTTACTATAGCCAATCTCAAAGTCATCAGAGGAAACAGACTCACCCATCCTGTTTCTCTCCCTGTGAATACATCAAAAGCATAAAGGTTTTTCCACCCCCATGGACAGCCAGCAGAAATACCAAAATGGTATGAATACATTAAATAATATCAATGTAGCAATATGTCAGACAGCAAGTTCCTGCCTTATGTTGCATTCCCTGACAGATTCCAACACATCACAAGCATAACAATTCACTTTGCAATTTAATGTTCTATTTCAAGATTTTTCTTCTGTGATGCAATTCTTTCTAAAAGCTTAGCTGTCCATTCATAACACAGAATACATAGTTTGGTTACAATATTTTTCATTGCATACGTCCTCCTAAACTTTCTTGCTGATTTTCTTTTCTGAAAACAGAATGTGACTTGAGTTGAAGCAATTTCCATTTGAAAATTATGAGTCTTTTCTTACATGTGAGTCATATTAGTACCTCTTTTATATTTTTATTGCACTTTGACCTTAACAGTCTATTAAGAAACTTTTTTCTATTAAGCTCATATACTTTTAAGAAATTATAGTCCTATCAAACTGGCACTGATTTGAGATATTTTTTTCCCTTAGGAAACCTAATTTTTTTGATATGTGGAAAGGAATAAATCAAAGCAATACACCTTATCACTTTATGTGGTTACAAAGCTTCCCCTGGAGGACATATGATGCCCATAATGATGTCATCACAACCCAGATTTTGTGGAACAGCTGGTGGCTTGAAGTGCCCAGTGCTGCACAGGGTTAGAAATGCTCAATTTTGAGGTGCTTAGTAAAAGGTGAGAATTGGTAGCTTTATATTTTTCTTTTTTCAAGACTACAAACTCTATAGATAGGCAGAGTATTCACAACTCAAAATCATAAGAAACAATAAACTTCAAATAAGCTTATGCTAGCTATGCACTTAGAATGTAGGAAATTTACAAATGTTACAAGTATAATTTCTAGTATACTGAGTTGTGTAAAAACATCTGTGTGGAACTGATCAGCAATAATCCTGGATAGCTGGGATATTTTTGAGCCCTAGTCCTATATGTATGTACCCGCTCAAGTCAAGCATTTTTTGGACTCGTTGGCCTGTAATTTTAATGCAATTGCAGACATAGTTTTGCTGTGATTTCATCTAACTCCAGCATCTGTGTTTAGTTGATTTAAATCATATTCATGTTTCTCAAGTGAAACTACATGCTAACCAAAGCCAGTTTATTAAAATCTTCATGTTCTTCCATAAGTTTCTAAGCAACTGACAGGACACAAATTGAAGATTAGGCAGGGTTTCAAGCCAGGATTACTACAGGGAACAAGCAAAGCTTGGCCTTACGTGGTTGCAAAACTTCATAATAATTCCCTCAAAAAAAATTAAAGGTACTAATTTTTAAGAATCAGAAGTGTTCCAGGCCTCCTTCTTGCTTTTGAAAGACATTTTCTATTAAAAGCACTTAAATGTCTTACTGTAGCTTCTGCTCATCTCAGTGCTACAGAGGTGCTGCACCTTCCTGGAACTCTCTTTAGAAAATTGTGTTTTGGTTCCTAAGCTACTTTGACACTTGCAAAAAACTTTATTCAAAGGCTAATACAAGCAGGACTTCTTACAACATGGCCATAAAAAATGGTCAGATATTGTGATGTTGTCTTTGACAAGTCTTTTTTCTGAGCTGAGGAGATATATGAAAGTTTGGAAGAACTTTTTGGAGAATATTTATCTATACACTGATTTTGACATTTGGTTTTTAGACAGGTCTTTTTTTTGCGGGGGTTGGGGGGGAAGGTATTATTTCTATTGCTTAAATTCTCTAGTTTGTGGTCTGGTTCCACAAGTATCTGTTTCAGCAAAATGTTTTCTAGGCAAAAATTTAGCAGGAGAATGGGAAACAGCTATTTCTTAAGCTTTTGGTGTCAAGGCACTGTTTTATATACTGCCTACTTATTGCTATTGTACACTGCGTCTACTCTCAGGTATAGTGACTCATACGTTTGGATTTAAAGGCCTGATCCAGGCAGATGTGCCCTGTATTACAAAGGCTACATGGAGCTCTTTGAATCAAACCTGTGATTTCCTTCTATCTGATCTTGGTTTCAGGATTTTGCACAGGAGCAGACGAGCATGTTTCTGCTTATTGTCCTGAATAATTACAATCTGTGCTGCTCTGCCTTTTCCAACTTTAATTTGACCAGCATACATCTCCTAGCCATTGAATTTTATTATGCCACCTTCTGTTAGAGAGCCATTTATAATCCAATATTGCTTTTCCTTTTTGATATATTGTCACAGGCAAAACAGTCTTCAGTTGGGAAAATGTATTGGACTCTGCCAGTAAATGTAAACTTCTGATCATTGATTTGAGTGCTGAGAAAAAAACCAACAAAACACAAACAATTATACAAGCACTTAGATAAACATCTATCCTTCCCTCTCCACAGCTTTGACTTTTCATATGTTTTCTGTGAGTTGTGCTTCACCCATCAGAGTTCACCCAATGAGATAGGGTTGGTATAGGCGTGCGAGATGTTCTGCCCAACAGCTTTTCCCTGTTCCGCATCTGGTGGTTTCTTTCTGCTGGCTGATGTTTCATGGCTTTCCACCACTCTACACGTGATCATGACTGAGATTCTGTTCCCTGTCGTCCCTGCTTCAGTGCAGGTCACCTATGGGCTGCAGGCTGGTCAGGGATGTACCTACCCCCTTCTGGCATGAAAGCCACCCCGAAAGCACATCTCTAGCTGCTGCAGGATGCCAGTGGTTCTCTGCAATATGTCTGAGCAGGGCACCATGTGCTGCTCTGTTGGATATACTTTGACATGCAGGTTTAAAGTTTTTTATTTTTTCCATTGTTCCTTAAATCAGTCTGAAAGGCTGTTGCAATGGTTTTGATCTGCCCTCCCAAGCAGGTCACAACTGTGGCTCCTTGCTCCTTAAGCCTTGTAACTTCTGCCTTTTATATGCACATTCACAATAATAAACTCATTATTACTGTTCCTTCTGGACAAACAAATAGGCTAAGCTAGTTAAGTGTCTCAGGATAAGGTCATTTTCCAGATATCAAACTTTAATTACACTTATTTTGAAGTCCTTTCTAACTTTTAAACATAAATTTTAGAGTATGGATAGTGAATGCAACATGCCAGTACACACTTATTTACAGCGTGTAGAAATGTCACCGTGCTCATTCAAATTTCAAAATTTACCTACTAGGATATCTGCCATTTGTGCAGTTGCTGCTCCAGTCTGTGATATAAACTGAGATTGGTGCCCAGTGATTTACTTACAATTAGCACCATGTCTTCCCTTTCTGAAGAAAAAATAACTTGGTATTCTTTTGACAATTGGAGTTTCCTGAAGATGTTCTTTATTCCTCCTGCTTTATGGTTTATGCTGCCTGATTTAGAAGTCATACATAACAAGAATGTTCATTTATTGCTCCAGGCCATGCAAGTGGAGTAAAAACTGTCTTATCCTGCAATTTCAGGTGCACAAGTAAGTTGGAAGCGATATTACCTCTATTTTACTTTTTGATAACCAAACCAGGGAGATTAAGACTGTCTCCTACTAGTCTTATGGGCTCAAACTGAAGCAGCTTTGCGTAATACGAAGGTAATAATCCCCTCAAAGAGCACAGGAAATGTTTGCTAGCCTTGAACTTCATTAGATGGCTTGCAGTGAACTCAGTTAGCTTTAAGCACCAATTATGGGTAATTATTTTTCAGAGATTTAGAAAGAAAAGCCATATAAATTATGCTTCAGCTCTGCTTTTGCAGGGCCACCTCTAAGTTAAATACTTGTAGCTTAAACACAACAATATAACTGCTAGCTTGGGATGTCCTTGGGCCATAGATTGCTGCAGGCTGGTGGAGCATTTCTGTCACCGTGTGCTTGTCCTCTGCTCTTGCATTGCCAGGGCACATGCTGCAGGGGACTGGCTCCTGGGCTGGTGGGAGACCACTCTGCTCCCACACTCTTCCTTTTCACCAGGAGAGCAGGGAGGGCCGACAATGCCACACAGGTCTCTAGGTTGCAGGGGAAATGATTAATATGTAAGATGTCAGTGGGTGGGTGTCTTATTCTCCCTGTTACCTGAATTTTCCCTTTTTCAGTCAACTCAGTGCTCTCAGCATAGGAGAAACCTGTTTTCCTGCTGCTGTTCCAGTTAAAACAAAAGAAATGAAATCATTTCTTCCAGTGGCCTGCTGCACAGCCTCCTATAACTGGCTAATTGGCCTCCTATAATTATTGCCCTAGTTGAAATACATCTGCTATTAGATGTGAGGTTTATGTAGGTCATCTGGTTTCCAGGAAGAGTTGGGCTGCACTCAGACATGAAACCAATCTAGCTTATCTCTGACCTTTCTCATTTGCTAACATTGAAGCTCTGCCACAAGAAAGCTGGTTTAATGGCAACTATATCTTTGAACACTGGGATCATTAAAGTAGGAGGACTAATTTTAACATATTCAGAGCTTTAATGTACAATGCTGTGGGAAATAACAGTCTTCCTTTACATGTTCATTCCACACAGTAATTGATATGTATAGTCGTGTATGTGTCTATGAAAGTTTGACACTCTCTGCTAAGGTATGTCATCAAGTTTCAAGGTTAGACTGGGTTGCCTGTAAATATGTGTCCAGCTTGGATGTACATACAGTTGCATTAGATGTAGGTAAATGTGCAAAACAGATGTTGTTTTACTTCTAGACCTTGGCTTTCAGCTTTTTGTTTTATTAATATTACCTGCCATACCGTTTTCCTGTTTTGTCTCTGGATAGAGATATACATCTCAGATGGAAATTATGCCATAGTTTAATTGTTTTAAAAATAGAATTCTGTTTATCATTAACCTGTTTTGAGATTAACTGCATGTGTAAAGAAATTTCAAGTGCTTCAAGATCTCAAGAATCTCATTAGAAGAGGAATTCCTTTGAAATAGTAGTACTAAATTTTCTATTGCCTCCTAAGACCATCAACATCTAATTTTTTAGTTTGCTTTTTTGGGGAAAAAAAAAGTCCTTATCAATACTGAAAACCTGTTTAGCTAGTTGTTTTCCATTTTTATTCTCTAGTTAGCTTTTCCTTTAAATTCAATACAGTGTTTTCCTCTGTGTTTTATCTTTGACTGTAGCAGCATTTCGCCAGGGTGGAATTCTCCTCAGCTTGCCTGGAAACGGACTTTGTTGTTATTTATTATGTGACAGAGGGGCACTAGAGGTCCCTTTCCTTCATTGGCAATTTGAGAGCTAAAGGGCTGAGAGCCTGTGTAATTATGGGCATAAAAGTAATGCATCAAAGCAGGGCTCGTTAGAAATCTACATATATGGCTAGTTGGGCTACCCATTATTCTACCTACCTATCGTACACAGCAATTTACAAATTTCCTTCTGTGCCAAAGTACCAGCCAGAAGCCTTGTATGCACACATCAGGATCCTAGTAAATTACACTGAGAGCAATCAGATAACGTTGTTAATATGACTCACTTCAGTGCAATTTCTTTGCTCCTCCCTGTATGATTAATTACAACCAAATTGATGTTGCCAGCAATGATTAATTTACAAGTTGAAATGCAGAGTAAATGAGCTAAGCAAAGCTGAGTTGGCATTGCCCCTCATTTAAGAAACTGCACAAGGGATCACAATTCACAGCTAACCTTGTGATCCATTACTGCACTTGCATAAAAATTGTCTGGGTCGAATTGCTGCAAAATTATAATTTATTATTTTGTGGTAGCTGTTTAGAAAAAAAAATATTTGGTTTAGTTTAGCTACATAAGAAAACAAAGAGGGTGAATCAGGCTTCTACTGTGAAATTTCTGTGTGATTCAAATTTATGATCAGATAAAACAAAAATGCCAAGCCTTTGATAGGGAGTTAGATGAAAATCCTGAAGTTCTCTTCAAAGAAAAAGAAAAAAAAACAAGCACAGAAAGGGATAAATAGTTTTCATTTATAACTGCTTTTCCTGTAATGATAACAAAAAATCCATCCTCTGGGAACTACAATTACTTCCCATATTGTACATAAGTTAGAATTGCTGTCTGTATAAAGGTCGGTGTTACTGTGCATTACTGAGTTATGTTACTGTGCATTACTGAGTATTTGAGCATCTTCAATGTATAACCAATACAAGTAGTAGATTTGAAGGGCTTGCAGAGACTCTTACTTTAAAAAATTTCACTTTCTTTTTTTTTTTAAATCAGATTTCTTTATGAGGTGTATGCCATTCTTTGGGTGAAGGTGAAATTCAGAATTCAGTCTTTTTCATGAAAGTAATAACGAATTTTCAGCTAATGACAAGTATTTCTGAGGAATGGGCTGATGTATAGATGACTACTGCATGCTTCTGATTGTTCTGTGGCAGTTTGAAGGTAAAGGGAGCAATGCTAGGATGAACGCCAAGAAAAGGTCCTGGATTAATTAAACCATAGTTGTATACAGATTCAAGAGCCTAATTTAAAAAAAAAATAGCAAAAGCTCGGGAAACAGCTAAGGCTACAACCACATGTCCTGGTCAACTCTTGCTCTTCTTGCACTCCTTTTTCAAAGCTAGCTATCTGCCCTGGTAAACAGATAGTCTTTGCATCAAGAGCTGCTACGTCCCATAAGAGTTTCCTGGCCTCTGTACTGAGCAGCTGATGTCTCCCCAGCCCAGTGGATGCATACTTCCCTATCCAAAGAGGAACAGCTCCAGTAAGGCAACATAAAGAGGTGCTCACCTGAAAAGAGCTGTTGCTTAGTGCTAGAGTCAGACAAAGGATCTGACCCTGTATATTTTATGCCTTGGTAAGTATATAAACTCAATCTGTTTGCTCTTTGGGGTAGATGCATCACACACAAGTTTCCTCCCTCCTCTCTCTCCGACACAGACACATGCACACTGTTTTGAAATGTCTGGGATGTTTTGCTACAAAAGAGAAGATATGAGATTTAATCCAAGCTGTGCTATGTTTCATAATGACAGAGCATGAGAGTTTATTGAAATGAAAAAAGGCATGTACTCAGAAACCACGCCACACACTGTAGAAATCTAGGATATGTGCTGTCAATATATAAGTCTGGTAGACTCTTCATCCTTGTGTGTATTGCTGGGATAAAAAACTGTTGTATGAACTCTGATCTGCTAATTCTAGCCTCTGGATCTTTGGAGTTAGGCATAAAGTCACTGAAAATAGTCAGGCTATTGTGTTACATCAGATTAAATTACTAGCACATCCTAGCAGAGTGATGAGCTGGTGAAAAGCCAGCTGTGTTCAAGAACATCTGGATGATTTTAATAACAGAGTTCAAGAAAATGTACATATCAGGTATTATAACCTGTATGTAGGACAGTAATTTGTGTGCTTATCTTGAAATTCTTCCAGCTCAAATAGAACAATGAACAATTGGACTGAGTTTACTGAAATTCAAGTCCTTTTTCAAAGCCTAAATGTGTTTTCTGTGAAATTTTATGATATCTGTGTGACAGTTTGGATCTTGCTGACCTCCTCGTGCTATCACAGAGGCCACCTGCATACCTTCCCTAAGGAACAGGCTCTGCTGCAAACAGTTTAGTATGCAGACCTTCCTGAATGTCTCTCTCTTTTCAAACCCAAGTGCTCTTTTCAAACAGGATAGGAATGATGTCCTTTCCTATGGACTGTAGACCCTTTTACTGTTTTCCAAGGCAAGCTATTTGCCACTTTCAAATTAGGTATATGTTCATATTTCCCAGGTCTCTCTACTTTCTGAAGTGGGAGAATATAAGATGCTCTATGCACACACTGTGTAGTCTCAGTAGGAATGCAATAACAGGGAGAGAAAGATTCAAGTGGATATGTACTAGCATGAGATGAATGGTCCTTTTGAAATTACATGATATTTGTAATGTATTTCTTTCACTAAAGTAATGTCCATCTTACGCAAAAGGAACACTTCCACAAATGGCTTCCACTTGCTGCTTTGTGGGTACACCTAGCAAAAAGACTAAAGATTAAGTTCATAATAATTATCCTTTCTCATATGGGCAGTCAAGATTGAGATAAAAAACTTCCATTTTCTTATCACCTCTGCCAGAATCACAGCTCTGGATACCAAGTAAAAGGCTGCCCCACTGCCTGCCACCTATGCTGAGATTACTGCAACCTGTTCTGTAAATGTGGGGTTCCAGTCCATAGTGTTATCGATTTGGCACCCTTCAAAGACTTCAAATCCTATTTAAATTAAAACAGATTCGTAATATTTCTCCTGAGATGCATGTATGATGCAGACAGAAAAGAATCAACAGCCTTTCTGGGTTTAAGAACCACCAGACACCAGTGACCTCTTCTTGGGAGCTCAACAAAGTAGAGAACATGTTGGAGTTATGCCTATGATTCATTTTTCTCTTTCCTTATTTGCAATACAGCAACATAACATATCTTTTAGTAATCACAAGAATACAGAAACAATTCTAGAGAATAATAGTGTGAGCAAGCTGCTGACCTTGAAAAAATGAGCATTCTTACCTTCATATATGGATGGTCTATAATGCATGGTTTCATCTAGAGGAAAGAGGTTTCCCAGATTGGATATTAATTCTGAGAGCAAATGCAAGGTGTGTCTCTTTGTCCTGTCTCTTAGAGGAAAAGTTCATGTGTTTACATCAGCAGCAAGAGGGAAGTGTCTGTGTGTGCTTCTCTGATAATAATCCAATGATAGGTACATGGCTTAGTGTTGTTTTTGGCATGCTAGTTTGATGGTTGGATTCAATTTTACAGTCCCTTCCAACCTAGAGGATTCTATGATTCTATGGTATGGCTATTTTAAAGAACACAAAACTGTGATTGTTAAATAGGGGCTACCCAGGGAGTTGGCAGTTTCTTTTTGAAGAACAACAATGCTATAATTCTGTTACTAGCATTTGCAAATTTGTTCTTATTTTTTATACCAAACCAATCAGACTGGCTCAATAGATATAAAACAGCATTTTGTTTCAACTTCCATATTCAATAAGCAATAGTACCATGATCCAGCATCCACAGGTGGTATTACTCATGGTGGTCTGTTGCTTTGTAGCCAAAGTTAATTTCAGCTGTCATCATTTGTGTCCTGGGTACTTGGATATATCTTCCGATTCCTCATGCAGCTCATATAAATATTGTGTGTCCCCATCAGCTCATATGGAAATAACATGTGAACATCTGAAGACCTTCTATCCTAACACTGATATTGATTGGGTTTTTTTCTGACAGAGACATAATTTATACTATTGAAATAATATAATGAGTATTCTATAAAACTGCTACTGGGAACTGACTCAAAATATAGAGTAACTCTACATACATGTCAAATTTTACTTTGTTTTTATTCCTATTTATCACCAAAATCAAGTGACTTTTCAAACTCACTGGGTTATTGCAATCTCCTGGATGTAACATGGAAGTTATTTTTATGTGAAAAATAGTCCAATATAATCAAAGTAAGTTTTAAATAAGCAAGCATTAAATTAATAGCATGTTTATACTGCAGTATTGAAATTTATGCAATTCGACATTTTTCTTTCAAATGTGTTAAATGAATCCATTTTTCTCATGGAAGGCATATACTTTTTGCTTCCTACTACATTTACTGTATAAAATGGATTTGAAAACTGCTATCCAAGTTTTTTTGTAAAACTCTGGTATTTAATGGGAAAGTTGAAATCTTTCATTTATTTTTAAGCTTAGGTTAAAGTTTAAACAAGGATACTAATGAAACCAACTCGTTTCTGTTACCTTATGCAGTAAAACCTTTCCTTTCAGGTTCAGTGCTAGTTCATGTGAAATTTCAGGTTAGATTCTTGCAGTGTTTTACTTTTTTTCCCTTGGTTCAATCCCAAACACAGCCCTAACAGTGAGATTGTGTAAACATTTGGAAAACCTAGCAGTAAACACATGGCTATTGAGTAATGTAACAAGATACATGATACGGTGTGCTGTGAAGCAATACGAGCCTTGAGGCTTGGGAAAACTAAAGATCTTCCAATACCATATTTTAAGATGTTTATATATTTCAGACCATTTAGATTTCTATCATAGTAGACCATTTAGTACAATATCCACGTGTGATTTTCTATTGTGTTGGCTGGCATAAATATTAATTTTAAATAATGTGTAGTTGTCCTAATTCTTAGGTCCTAAGACTTAGATTCAGTCTTTTCTGGAAAACTATAAAGGTGTAGTTTTAAAATAAACTTACACTCAACAAACTTATTGGTTTTGAATCTTTTTTTTTTATTTATTGTGTATTCCACCAATGGTCTTGATTTCATATTTAAAATACTAATTTTAAAACATGGGGATATTTTTCTAGGTTATCTATGTAGATAGAACTTTTTCCTCTCGTATGAAATCCCATCACCCCTGCTGGGCTGGTTATATCTGACATTTAAGTCTTTACTGAAGCTAATGAACCTTATATTTTATTGATTAAGTTAGTTATCTTTATTTGGAGGTTTTGGAGCTATTATTTCTACTGAGTCAATTTTTTTTTCCAGACAAATGGGTGCAAACTCTGTTAAGGCCCTGGGAGATATTGAAGTTCACATTTGTCAGCCTGTATTACCCAACTAGCTTTTCCAATAAGACTGATAAGTATACATTCCCCTACTGCGTACCTAGAAAAACAGAAAGAAGAGGGACTTCAGGGCCTGAATGACCCCCATTAGAAATTAATATAAGTGAGAGGGTTTTAATAGAATTTCTTTAGACCTGTCCCTGCAGGAATAAAAAGAAACATTTCAAGTCATTTGATTTTGTCATACATGCCTTTTGATTAAAGTTATAACTCACCATCCTAAATTTGTTGGGGTTTTTTATGCCATCCTTAGCAACAGTCTGAAAACTCTCCTTTTTGTAGAAACTTGTGGTTTACTGTAGCCTATTTATACTCAGGCTTTACTTGTTCCTCTCAGGCCTGACTTCACCATTGACAAACCTACTGTCTTCCTGCTTCCACTTAAACGGCTTCAAAAGTGGTCAGATGAATTCAGGAAAGAAAAATCCTTCCAGGGTAATCTTAGGCTGCACAGACCAGCTCTGAAGAAGTCCTTGAGGGAGCATGTCTGTGACTCGCATTTCTCCAGCCTTGATGGCTTCACAGGCAGTCAGACACAGAGCAGTGGGCAGACCTTAGATCTGACACTGTGCACCTGCTGTTATATAGTTAAATATTTCTTTACCTGCTTTCTTTATGAAATGCTCAGTTTTCAGTTTCAGGCCTCCCAGATCAGAACAGCACCTCTTTATTTCACAAAGGGGACAAACCTAATTCTTGACAGCTTCAGTACAAGTATTGCCTATTAGCACAAATTCGCGCCCTTAAGAAGTCATCTAGAGATGTAGAGTGTTGCAGTCTTTCTTGTGCACATGTGAGTTTATTGCACTGACGTTTCATCAGGGTGGGCAAGAATTTGAACTGAGAGAGGTCAACCTGTACTTTGATTAGAAACCAAAGTGAAAATCGTCATTGTCTTCTTTGGTGGCAGAAGGCAGCCAGCATTAATAACATGTACTTCTAATAATCATGGTGCCTGTTTAGTCAATAGCTTTGCATGTCTGTAGAGCTGGGGACTTTCTGGAGTGGTGGAGATAGGTGTGCTTCAAATTCAGGTATGTGGTTTCATGATTATTTGTTTATGTTCTTCCTCCTTTTGCTCTTTCTCTGTAGAAGACATAGGAAAAAAAAACAGCCAATAGGCAAGTATCACATTTCAAGATCTTTCTAAACACTTCTACGAAGACAATCTAGAGAAAAAAATGAAAAACATCTGTTTAAGCTTCTCCACTGCTTATGAAAGCAATAAAAAAGTAAAATTATGTCTTTTCTAGTGTTCAGTTTAGTCTTGTAAATTTTGACCACAGTGATGAACAGCTTTGACATAATTCATTTTAGGAAGAGCTTTTTTTAATTTCATTTTATATGCCTAGACTAAAGGGACACTTCTCATAATCAAACTAAATGTCATCATTTTGTGCATTTTGCTTTGGGCAGCACCACGGCACCTGTACCTGTACTGATGGAATGAAATTCTTCCTGGTGTATGAAAGATTTGTTTCTTTAGAATATGAAGGAGGATTTACCTGTAGCCTATGGGTGAGAAAAAAAGAAATGAGACCTTTTTTTCTCGTTATTTGTATTGCCTCAACTGAGGATATCTCAGGAATTAGCAGCCCTTGATGAAGTGTGCTTCAGATTCCTAGTAGGCGTCACTTAAAATGCCAGAAGGTAGGAGTTCAAGGATAAGAGTATAATACATAACCAAACCAAAAGCCATGAAAGAAACCAAGGGCTGAAATTTAAGTAATTTGTTGCATGTATCCTAATCTGTTGAATGTTATTTGGAGGAGGGGAAGGAAAAAAAATAATCCAAAAAAGAAATTTTGAAACAAGGACAACAGACAAGTACAGGCAAAGGAAAAAGGATTTTTTTCCCCTGGTCTTTCAGATCACTGTTTCCATTCTAATGTAATTTTAGCAGCTGACTGAGCTGTGGGATGCTCCAGAGCCAGTGATGTGGTGTCTTGACAGCCCTTGGCACTCTCCAAGACTCCTCAGTGAATGTGACCCAGCTAAGCCTGGCAAACAGCACTGACATTTGATTTCACACGCAATGTATAGTGGAGGCTGTGTGCGTATTCTCTTTTCTAGGAAAAAGATTTTATGACTTGGCATGCTTTAGTACATATGATGAGCAACAGGAACACAACATTAATAAACAGGCATCTGTCATCATCTGAAAATTGTTACTGCATCTTCTGCAGTGTTCTTTTTTGTTTTCTTCAAGATAATATTTAAATCTAATAGTAGCAACTAATGGTTGTAAAAAGACGAATGTATGGGTTTTTACTGTGATTGCAGAGGAGCAAAAAGGAATGAAAGAGAGACCATATGTGTAGTATATTTGTTGTTACAGCTTGCACTGATTAAAACTGTGTTTGTCGTATTATACATCATTGTACTGTAGTTGTAGTAAATGTTCCTTGTAATGCATTTTCAAGTACAAAAATTGCCTCAGAAAAGGGCGTTTAGGAAACTAATTCTATTGAAACCAATGGAGTGTTGACACATTGCCTGATGTGGATTTGTTTAAGGAGGCATATTTTAGGTTATAAAAGTACAGTCCTTAGGCAAAAATCAGTGACTGCTTGGTATAGTGACTGAGAGAACACTGCAACAGTATGTTCAGCAAGAAACCCCTCATTAATCCTTTCCTGTAATTCTACCCTATTCACCTTCCCCCTTGCCTGACTCAATAGAATTTAAAACCTGCTGTCAGCACAGTAACTAACCCAGAACCCATTCATTACTCAGTCAAGGCATTTGAAATGTTTGCTGATTTGTCCATGAATGGGAACACAGTGTAAATCTGGACTGAGGAGAGCTTTTTTCCCCTTGTCAGTTTAATTGCTCCTGTGTGATGTGTTCAAGTGTTAGGAATCATCGGGGGTTTTGACACCCTCATCTATTTGAACTGCCATAGCATTTCACTGCACCCAGCCCCCGAGAAAACCCGAATGTTTGCAGCTGAGAGGAAATATGCATCACTTACTAAAAGCTGCTTATTACCATCAAACTGGGCCACTGGCACTCCCAGCAAACTTCTGGCGCCTCAAGCCTTTGCTAAAATTAAACACAAAAAAGCAGGCATCCTCCTGCATCCTTAAAAGTGCTCCAATCTGACAGAATTAAGCAGTGTAATGATTAGAGGAGAAGACAATTAATTCAGTGACTGAGCTGTTGCCAGAAGGACGCATGCTACAATTTTGTAAGACTTGTGTTGAGTGGACAAAAAAGGCAAACAGCAATTTGTAGGGTATATACATGGTCCCTAGAAACTACTTCCTCAGCAAATGGCCTCTCTAGACTCAACGACCAGTAACACAGTAGCAAGGAAGATTTCCAACTGGACTCTCAAGAAAATGTATGTGTGTCAGTCATTTGCTTGATGTACCAGCAGCTTTTGTTGCTGACATATAAGAAAGGCAACAGGGTACACTTGGACATCTGTGGTGAAGCTCAGAGGGCTGCTTCTTTTGGCAGTGCAGTGCCAGGCTTTTGTATGTCCCTGCCTCATGAGTAGCAGTCTTTGTTAACCAGTGGAGTCTCTAGCTGTTCGTCTCTTCGCCATCAGCAATAGGGAGTGGAGGGGGGAGGCAAGTTACCATTTCTATTTTTGGTCAAATAATTAGCTGATTCAAGAGAACTTTCCCTTCTTTGGCCCCTCCACTCCTTTACTCTCCCTCACAAACATTTCTAATTTTTTTTTTTTTTTTTTTTTACTACGGCTCTTGCTCGGAAAGCCTGTCTTTATGCTCTATATAACATTGTAAGCTCTGCTACCTGCAGTGAAATGATGTTCATACGCACGTACCCACATGCAGCCCTCAGCCTGCAATATTAGCATTGTCCAACATCAATTGCTTGTACAAACTGGACTGCACCAATGGATCACTGAGACAAGTCAACAAATGTGATGCTGCCAATAGACCAAATAAATCATGGGGGTAATTCCTCACACCTCAGGGGAACTCCTCCTGCGCTGAACATGACTCAAAATCTAAAAGTCTTCTCTAGAGTGGCACGAAATCAGCATCCAGGCTCCCAGCAGCCTAAGCACACATAACTCTGGGACTGGTAGTGTTGCGTTATCTTTCACCTCACCTGCCCTGACAGTGGGTGCTTTGGGCTGCAGAGGTGCTTGTCCCTGTATAGCCTGGGGTCTTGACACTGCTTTCATAAACCTCTCCCTCTCAGGGAACTGCAAAAGATATTTCTAGTGAACCTGTCTGGCTAATGCCTGCCTAGCTTCCAGCACAGAAGAGGCACTACTTCCGTTAATTATTGTCAAGCCCCACGCTAAGGAGTTTTCGTGCTGCAGTTTAGGGTTTCATGCTGATCCAGTTGACATAGCTTGGATCAATTTGACCCGCTACTGCAGTTGTTCTCCTTTGATCCAAGGCGGTTTGTAATTTGACCCATTCAGATGACTTTCTTATAATAGCCCTAGCAAGACAAAACCAAATCAACTCCATTTATCTTAATGGGCTTTTTTTCAGACATGAGGCCTTGCCGATCCTTTGTACAGAAGAAAAAGGAATCTGTGTATCTGATGGGCTTTGAAATACCATCTGGTGTTTAATGTTATTGTGCTCTGTTCTCATAGTGCTGTGCTGAATCATATCTTAAAAGTTCAACAAGCATTCACTCACAGCCACCATTCAATACGATTGTGTCATTATCAAAGATTCGGATTTACCAAATGCAGCCTGCAAACAAAGCAGATTTTACAGACGCGTCTCCCTGAGGCTGTGCTAGCTGAGAGGAGTCTTCAAGTGTGAAGCCTGTGTGCCTTACATCTTTAGCTGCCGTTTGGATGCACAGTAATCCTGTTTAACTTCTAAATTATAGTTTGAGAAATAATCATAGGTATTACAAGAACCGGAAGAGCTTTTATTAGGGATGTGTAGGATGTGTTCCTACAGTCTGAGCTTTTGAGATTCTACCCATTTAGAGGTGACTAAATAGATTTCCAAACACCCTGCACCCCTTCCCTTGAAATGGTGTTTCAGCTTTTTCACTGTTTTTCTATTTATTCAGTGTTTACAGTATATCAGTGAGAATTTGCAAAAAAAAAAGGGTATTTCATTTTTTAACTGAAGGAGTTTGTGTTATGCATAGAGAACAGGAAAACAGCTCTCCCTCCCAAATGAGATTATCAACCAACAGGTAACCTACATATGATAGACAGCATATGTATTTTTAAATGCTGTTTTCTCCTCCTGACTTTTTTTTTTGTTTTAGCAGTCTCTGGATGGAATCTTGGCTTCCTTGAAGCTGGTGGCACAGTGCCCAGTGACTTCAAAAGGGTCAGGATTTCACCTTCTGTGTATTTAGTTTTCCACTCCGTTTCCTCTGAACTCCGTTTTTCTTTGCTTTTTTTTTTTTTTTTCCACTGTGCCCTGTGTCTGCTTCTTTCGTTCTTTCTTCCCCTTCCCCCATCTTTACTGAAGGATGATGTGAACCAAAGGACTCCTCAGATGAACGTGCAACCTGTCATCTCAAAGGAGTTATTTCACAAGCTAGAAACCCAACATTCTAATCCCTATTTTTAATGAAAATATATGCCTATCATGTTTCTGTCATTGTACACATGCTCTCCCTACATTTATATTTTTCTATGTAAATACATGTAGATGTGTATTAATAACTATTTAAAAATTAGAATATATGCCAATCAAACAAATTTTCTTTCACATTAAATGGCTTACAAATGCTAATGCCCTTTGTGCAAGTAATTATCAATTATATCTTTTAAAGTTACTTTGATTCCCGATCTTGTGCTTAGAGCTTTCAGAAAAACAATATGGTATTCTCTTTTTATTTAAAAATGATTGGAATGCTTTTGTATGAGACACAACTGTGGAGCATTTTTGGCATAATATTCATGAACTAACCATTTCCCTCAAAATGCATTTTTGCTTTTATACCTCAGCGAACAGCTCTGTTTGAGTAAATGATCCATCCTTGACTCATTGTGTATACAGAGAGAAGATCTGCCTTTGATTGTTGTTTTAATAAACTGGAAGTCTGCCAATGTTCTCTGGGAAGAGGAAGAGAGCATTAATGATAGCACTGTGAAGCTTGTCCTTGTTTGGTCTTACACTGAATTTAACCCTCACTGGTCATTTTTTTCATACCAAAGTGGCTAGTCAGGATAGTCAAAACGCACAAAGTAATAACTGCTGTGATTTGGGAGTGAGAAACTTTTACAAGAGCCTAATGTGCCACATTTTAAATTCTTCTTATGGCACTTAGAGGACAGTGATTAATGAGTTTGTTATCTATCAAAAAGCTTCAGTTTGTGTTATCTATCAAAATGCTTCTCTCATGCTGCCTGGTGTGGGACAGGATTTATGGTAAAGAAAAACCTGCCATCCATCCATAGTATCTAAATCTATCAACTCCACACATTCATGTAAATAATGTTAAATGATAGATCTGTAGCTATCTGGAGTTAAAAAAAAAAAAAAAAAGAGAGAGAGAGAGTGTGAGAGAGAAACTGCCAAAACAGTGTTCTTAAAAAAACTGAAGTTATTTCTTTCCAGCTTCCTGAACTGCTGAGTGTTCTCTTCCTAGTACCAATTTCTTATTAAAACTAAAATAAGAAATTGCCAATGATCAAGTGACTTTCTTAGTAATGCTCAGTAATATTTTTTTATTGTCTTATTTTATTCTGTAGTTCTCTAGAAGTCATCTGTAATATCTCTGATAAGGGTCATAGATTTTTATACAGAGAACTCATAATTGCTGTGCTTTGTTCTCTAACTCTTAAGCTTTCATAGAGAAACATGCCTGCACCTTGCATAAAGCATGCTTTTCTCCATCTGTCAGGCAGGGAATTCTCTGTATGAGAGTAGCAAATGAAGGAAGAGAAGAGGAACATATGGCCTGTCTTGGTCCTCCCACCCCTCCCCCTATTACCTTGTGATTGCTGTCTCTCATGCATTTACATTTTTTAATCAATTCGTGTAATAGGTTATCAGTCTCAGAACACTAGCTAAGGATTGCAGACATGCCAGTTTCTGCCATATAGTATACATTATATCATGGTGACTGCCCAAAATGAGGGCTCCTGCTTTATGTCTCCCTACCTGGTAGGGAGAGAATCAGACTTATTCCTTCTGCTTCACAATTAATTTAACCTTCGTACCTTTGAGATTTATGAGAGCATGAAATGAGCATAATAGCAGAATTTTTGAGCTCTTAATAACTTGCATATTGCAGCCAACAGAGGTTTCTGAGATAACATGTCTTTTCAGAAAAAGTATTTGTCACTTGCTGTGATTTCTGTTCAGTTTCCCGCTCATGTAGAAAGCTGTCTTACATATCATGCTGTGACCTCAGGTTCACCAATGAGATCAACAACAGAAACTTGATAAATTTGTGTCCTTCTTCCCCTTTGCCATGTTTGCTCACATCATTGCCAAGTTATCAACCAATATCCACAAAAAGTTCATTACTGAATAGACAGCTTGATTTTTTTGTTGTAGTAAGCACAAACACAAACAACAGCTCCCTCAGGAAGACAAAAATGTGTTTATTTTTTCCAAGATCATTGGATGTAATCAAATTAAATGAAATTATGTCCTTGGGCCTAATTCCAACCACCCATTGATACAGATGCTTCAACCATTATTAAGGTCAGTGTGAGTTCCGTGTTTGGAGATTTATGCTATTAAGTCTCAGAGTGACTGACCGCCAGAAATTTCAAGTCTTTTTTTTAAGCTATTAATTATGTTTGCTATTCAGTAGAATTAAACTATAATGCTGCTGAAATTTGCTCACTTTCAAACAGTCCAGAAGGTTTGTGGATGTTGATGGAAGAAATTTTTTTACTGGAATTCTAGCTGTGCCAACCAAGAGTGGTGCTCTTCTGGATTTGTTACTCATAGACAAGAAAAAACTGATTGGGATTCTTGTGTTAAGGATTTCTTGAGGGGAAGTTGGCTACTTCTTTGCTTATAAGAATGACATATTAAAAATAACTTGGCATATTTGCTTGCGGAAATATGTAATTGCTTAGCTATCGCAACAAAGTAATCGAATGCAAGGAACTAGTCAAGCATGAGAAAAAAGGGGGAATCCTGACATTGTTTCATGTACCTTTCAATCCTGACCATTCCATGACCTTGAACAAATTTAAAAAAAAAAAAAAGCAACAAACCAAAAATTGAAGCCTAGTAACAAGAAATTTGCTTTCAACTCACTTGTAAATTAGTTAGTCAAGCTTGACATCTAAAGTGCCTTAATGGGTGTAATTAAGTCTAACTAGTCTTGGCTACTTCCTCAAATGTGTAATAAAAAGGGTGAAATAACACCCCTAGGTGTTCTTGTTTTCTAAGGTGAAAACCAGAAAAGGTCAAAGAGATTAATTATATTATGAGAGCAATATTTTTATTGAAGTAGATTTGTGTGTTGTTGTTATTCTCTCCCATACCCTGATGATAGCAGTTGCATTCCCTTCCAGCATTCCTCCTCCTCTACTTTCCATACTCAGTCATTATCAAATACCTCCATCTTGTTTAAATAGCATGGTACTTAATCCTTGTTTGGTGTTGGGAATGTAAGTTCCTGAAATTACAACTAGAAGGATATGAGAATGTCTATGGATACGTATCCAAAACCTTTAATTTAAGAATTACTCACTCAAGTAGCTGAGTTGCAGTCAGCTGAACTTATGACAAATGTTTTGCTTGAAACATCTGATTAAATTAATAATAATTGACGCAATATATTAGAAATTATGCATAAAATTTTAGTAGTGCTGTTTTGTTAGGGTTAAATGACATCTAAAATATGGGCTTTTTCCTAGTTATGTGTTTGTGTAGATCTTATAGATTAATTTTAAATTGTGTACACAGCAGGTAGTTAAAGAGCATGAAGATAAGGAGAAGTATAGATATCTTTGCCTGAACACCATGGGGTGTTTGGCAACTAATCTGGAGAACAAAGAGTTGGCTGACTTCCATTGTCCCCCATGTGAGACAGTTCAAGTCGTCTTGTGAGAGGGAAAGGAGGTTTGCTGCTAAGAAAAGCTGTCATTCCAGGACCTCGAGGGTACAAAGCACCAGGAATTGTTCAGAGGAGGCAGGGGGTACAGTCCCCTTCCAACTTCCTTTTCTCTGTCAAATCTCCCTCTTCTTCAACCAAATAATCTTTTAAAGCAGTTGCAGAAGTGGCATGATATGTCATGAGAACCTTGTTGAGTTGAGACCTTGAAAATGATAGCGGGCTGAATGGAAATGAAGTGGATCAAATAACCTGATCAAGAAAGCCAAAGGAAAATAAATTCATTCCCTTCTAAGAGGGGAACAATAAAATACCCAAACTACATAGGTGAGATGAGGGTTGCTTTGCATCATACATTAGTTAAAACATGGGTCCTGCTTTTTGTGAACTCATACTTGAGTGTTCCATTTTTATCCAGTTTCTGGTTTCAATTAAAAATTAAAAAGTAAGAAAGAGTAAAGTAAAATTCATTTTGCAAAACTGGTTCTGTGAAGTTTGTGTTTTTCAATGAACATGAAATACAAAGAAAGCTCAAGAACAGATTGTAACTGCTATTCAAAAGTCTGTAGGGCCACAGCTTACCATACACACAAAGAAAATATTTCACACCAAAGGAGAACAGAGAAAAGGAACACTGATGTAGATTTTACACTCTTTGCTAAATACTCCCGATATACAGGAAAGATCATGGTTCCTGACAGTAGCCCACTCCCACAGTGCTGTACCTTGCTGGCATTTAGCCTTATGAAATACATGATGTACAAACATTTATCAGTCTATACATAAATCCTCTGATGTGTCACAGGCAGGCATGTAACTTAAATGGGAAAAGAAAAAGTGTTTTCCTCCCTCAGACTTTGCTTTTCCTTCCCCACTGGCTAAATTTAAAGAAATCAAATATAACTTTCTCCCCATTGTTTAGCTGTTCATTTTAAACTGCCTGTTTCTCTGCTTGCTACTATTCAAAAGCCCTGAAATTATTAATTATCTGTTGCTAATGCACCTGGAAGACTTTGCTTCTGACAGCTACAAGAGGATATATCAGAGCTGAAGCAAACCGATTGCAAAAGTAAACAGGCACAGAACCCAGTATTTGGTTGCACAGTGAACTTGGTCTTCTGATGGGCTGCTGAGGTGTGTTGCGAGTCAGACACTCATAGGAGAAAAATGTTAAGCAACAGGGCAGAATCAGATGATTAAGTAAATAAATATTTGCTTAGTGTCAGAAGTTGGCTGGACTTGAGTGGCTTCTTTTGTTTTCTGCTTTTCCTCACTCTTTGAAACACTGTTTTACTCCTGAAGAACTCTCCCTTGCAGGAAATTCTTAATATACATTCCACATCATTGCTAGAATGTTTTAGCTAGGGTGGAGGTTATTATAATGTGGAGACTGCAGAAGAAATGGAGCAGGATAATTCTAAAATATTGTAATGCAGTTGAGGGAAAAGTGCTTTTGTGTAAATACTTTTTTCCTAACATGCTTTTAGTTAGTTGCTGATAATTTACCTAGCTTTGGACAGTGCACATGAAGAAAATAATTGTCCTTAGCAGCTCTAAGAAACCCTTCTTAAATAAGTATGCAAGCTCATGTGAGGACCAGTTGTGGTACGTTCACTGCCATGGGACTTGAAGAGTCCTAATTTGTGCCCTTCCCTTTGCTCTATACAGTCTGTGATATTTAGCAAGTCACTAAATCTTCATTACCATCTGAGAAATCACCAAGATGAGATTAGAGAAAATGAAAAGAGTTCAGTGTCAACTCCTAAAAAGGGACTGCACAGCTCAGGTTTTTCCTGTCACTGCCACATCGTGTTACTGGCTTGGTCTCTGTTAGCAGTTATTTCTAATGCAGTGTAAACTTGTCTTCGTTGCTGTCTGCCATGTGTCTGTGTGTCTAAGGTGGAAATCCCAACAGATGTACTAGGCAGCAAAGACATTTGTCTCTATTTCATCTTCCTCTGCATATTTCTTTCCAGAAAAATATGATTTCTGCTTCTTATTATTCAGTTGCCCATTAGTTTGGCTCTAGCATAGCAGGGAAGATTCTTCACTCCTCAGTTTCTCAGTTCATAAGGGCAACGACTGTTCTTTACTGGAATTAAATTTTCCCTCCCTTCCCATGGCATGAAGAACAAGAACTTCTCTCGAGGAAGAAAATTAGACCATTTTGGAATGACTGAGCCTAAGCCAGCTCTATGTGCAATAATGGAGTTACTGGAGGGATTGCTGAAGCCTGTGATGCTTGTGATGGGTAAAGGGACAGATAGGAGCAGCCTCATGTTCACAGATCCTAGTACATATGGGAGCCTTCAAACACCCCAATAGCTGCTGGACGAACAACAGAGCTGGGAAAAAGCAATCTAGGAGGTTCTGGACTACATCGACAACAACGTCCTGACCCAAGTGATAAATAGAAGTCAATGAGGAGAGATGCTCTGCTGAACCTCATACCAAAGTGGTAGGGATTACCTGAAGTTCTGAAGGTTGAAGGTAGGGATCACAGTGGATTTCAGGATCCTGAGAAGAAGGAATAGGGCAAAAAGCAAGATCTGGACTTCAAAAGAGCAAACTTTGATTTCATCAAAGATCTGCTTGGTAGAGTCTCATGGAATAAAGCCCAGGACAGAAGAGGAGCACAGGAAATTCAGTTAATATTCAAGGATCACCTCCTCCAACTCAAGAGCAGTCTATCTCAATGAGCACAAGTCAGGCAAAAGTGTCAGAGGTCCTATGTGGATGAACAAGGAGGTCCTGGCAAGACTCAAACACAAAACGGAAGGATGAGGAAGATGGAAGCAGGGTCAGGTAACCTGGGAGGAATACAGAGACATGGTCTGAACATGCAGGGAAAGATTAAAAAAACCCAAGCCCAGCTGGAATTGAATCTTGCCAGAGGTGTCAAATCCAAGGTCTTCTGTAGGAACATGGACAGCAAAAGGAGAGCCAGGGAAAATGTGACTGAATGAGAAAGGAGACTTGGTGACACAGGATACTGAAAATGCTGAGGTACTGAATGCCTTCTGCTGCCCAGTCTTTACTAGGAAGACCAGCCTCCAGGAACCCCAGGTTCCCAAGAACCTGGGAATGTCTGGAGCAAGGAAGATGTACCCTTGATGGAAAAGGATCAGGTCAGGGAATTCTTAAGCAGACTGGACATATATAAGTCTGTGAGACCTGGTGGCATGCACCCCCAAGTGACTCTGGTAGATGTCACTGCAAGCCACTCTTCAGAATCTTTGATCAGTCATGGTGATTGGAAGAAGTACCTGAAGACTGATGTCACTCATATCTTCAAGAAAGTCAAGAACGAGGACACAAGGTATTACAGGCCACTTAGCCTCATCTCTGTCCCTGGGAAAGTGATAAAACAGCTCATTCTGGAAACCATTACCAGGCACATTAAGGATAAAACGTCATCAGCTGTTGTCAACATGGCTTGACCAAGGGGAAATCATACTTGACCAACTGAATAAACTTCTAAGATGAAATGACTGGCCTCTTAGATGAGGGGACAGCGATGTATATTTTTAACCTGAGCTTCAGTAAGGCTTTCAACACTGTCTCCCAAAGGATCCTTATAGAGAAGCTGTTGATGTATTGGCTGAATGAACACACAGTGAGGTGGATTGAAAACTGGCTGAATGGCTTGGCCCAGAGGGTAGTGACCAGCTGGAGGCCTATAACCAGTGATGTACTCCAGGATTCAACACTGGGTTTAGTTCTGTTTGACATCTTCATTTATGATCTGGTCCACCACTGAGCTTACCAGTACAAGAGAGACATGGACATACTGGAGAGTCCAATGAAGAACTACAAAGATGATGAAGGGACTGGAGCAGCCCTTACATGAAGAAAGGCTGAGAGAGCTGGGACTGTTCAGCCTAGAGAAGAGTAGACTCAGGCATTTCTCATCAATGTATATAAATGTCTGCAGGGAAGGCATAATGGTAACAACAGACAAGGAGAAGGCTGAGCAACATTTTCGCCTCAGTCTTCACTGGCAATGTCTCTTTCTACATGTCTACAGTAGATGTACCTCAAGGCAGGAACTAGGGGAGTAAGTTACCTCCCACTGTAAAAGAAGATCAAGTTTGAGACCACCTAAGGAACATGAAAACGTGAACATCCATAAGTCCTACAGGACCTCACGAGATGCGTCCCAGAGTCGTGAGTGAATTGGCTGACGTAGTTGCCAAGCCACTCTTCACAATATTTGAAAAGTCAGATGAGGTCCGTGGTGACTGTAAAGAGGGAAACCTTGCACCCATTTGTGAAAAGCGTAGAAAGGAGGGCCCTGGGAACTACTGACCTGTCAGGTTCACCTCTGTGCCTGGCAAGATCATAGAACAGATCCTCCTAGAAGCTATGCTAATGTACCTAAAGGGCAGAGAGGTGATTTGAGAAGGCCAGCATGGCTCCACCAATGGCAAGTCCTGCCTGACCAACCTGGTGGCCTTCTATGATGGAGTGACTATATCAGTGGACAAGAGAAGAGCTACTGATGTCATCTATCTGGACTCCTGTAAAGTCTTTTACACGGTTCCCCACAACAGTAATTGTCATTATAAACTGGTGGACAAGAAGCTCAACATGATCTCACAATGTGAGCTGGCAGCCCAGAAAGCCAACCACATCCTGGGCTGTATCAAAAGAAGTGTGACCAACAGGTTGAGGGAGGTGATTCTGCCCCTCTGTCCTCTCTGGTGAGACTCCACCTGGAGTATTGTGTCCAGCTCTGGAGTCTTCAGCACAGAAAAGTCATGGACCTGTTGGAATGGGTCCAGTGGAGGGCCACAAAGATGATCAGAGAACTGGAGCACAGCTTCTATGAAGACAGGCTGAGGGAATTGGGGTTGTTCAGCCTGGAGAAAGCTCCAGGGAGACCCTATAGTAGCCTTCCAGTACCTGAAGGGGGCCTACAGGGGAGTTGAGGAGCGACTCTTTATCAGAGAGTGAAGCAATAGGATGAGGGGTAATGATTTTAAACTGAAAGAGGGGAGATTTAGATTAGATAT
>JAOXJM010000019.1:61174938-61224566 GCA_026413425.1 Tringa solitaria
GAGCAACCTGGTCTAGTGGGAGGTGTCCCTGCCTGTGGCAGGGGGGTTGGAACTCAACGATCTTTAAGATCCCTTTCAACCCAAATCATTCTGTGATTCTGTGATCCTTCTCTCTAAAATGGAGAGAAATGGATTTGATGGATGGACTATTCAATGAGAAGGAATTGGCTGGAGAGTCACATGCAGCAAGTAGTAGTCAATGGCTCAATGTCCAGATGCAGATCAGCTATGAGTGGTGTACCTCAGGGTCCGTATTTGGACCAGTACTGTTTAATATCTTCATCAATGACATAGTGGGATTGAGTGCACCCTCAGCAAGTTTGTGGACCACACCAAGCTGAGAGGTGCATTTGATAAACCTGAGGGATGGGATGCCATTCAGAGGGATCTGGACAAACTCAAGTAGCGGGCTCATATGAACCTCCTGAGGTTCAACAAGGCGAAGTACAGGGACCCATACCTGGGTCGGGGCAACTCCCAGTATCAATAAAGGCTGGGGGATGAAGGGATTGAGAATACCCCTGCCAAGAAGGAGTTGGAAGTACTAGTGGACAAAAAGCTGGACATGATTCGACAGTGTGCACCAGAAATCTAGCTATATCCTGAGCTGCACAAAAGAAACATGGCCAGCAGGTCGAGGGAGGTGACTCTGTCCCTCTACTCCACTCTGGTGAGACCCCACGTGAAGTACTGAATCCAGCTCTGAGACCTCAGTACAAGAAGGATATGGACACATTGAACTGCGTCCAGAGGAACACCACAAAAATGATCAGAGGGATGAAACTTCTCTCCTATGAAGAAAGGCAGAGAGAGTTGGAGTTGTTCAGACTGAAGAGAAGGCTCCAGGGATAAAATATTGCAGCCTTTCAATATATAAAGGGGTCTTATAAGAAAGATGGGATCAAACTTTATAGTAGGGCCTGTTGCAATAGGACAAGGGGTAATAGTTTTAAACTAAAAGAGTGTAGATTCAGACTAGATATAAGGAAGAAATTTTTTACAATGAGTGTGGTGAAACACTGGCACAGGTTGGCCAGTGAGGTGGTAGATGTCTTACCCCTGGAAATATTCAAGGTCAGGTTGGACGGGGATCGGAGCAACCTGATCTAGTTGAAGATGTACCTGCTCATTGCATGGGGTTTGAACTAGATGACCTTTAAAGGTCCCTTCCAACTCAAACCATTCTATGATTGTATGGTAATACAAGGGAGCCAGGCTCTTTTAGGTAGTGCCTGATGACAGGATGAGAGGCAATGGGCACAAACTGAAATACAGGAGGTTTCCTCTGGACATCAGGAAACACTTTTTTGCTCTGAGGGAAGCTGAGTTCTGGAGCAGATCACCCAGATGTGTGGTCTCCATCCTTAGTCATGGTCCTGGGAAACTGGCTTTATATGGGACGGAGGTTGGATCAAATGACCTTCAGAGATTCCTCCCAACATCAACTGTTCCATGATTCTACAAAGCAGCAGCCATAATTATTATCTTTTATTCAGAAGATGCCTCATTTGCAAATTAGTAAAACTACATTAATAGAAATAGAGTGCTATAACAACATATTTGCAAGTGACACACAGCTGTAATTTTACAAGCAAGTATGGTACTTGTGTTCCATATGTGTATTTCTAGGAAGCAGCAATCATGCAATCAAACATGGTTTGAGAAAGATTTTATCCATTTATGGCTTGCTATTTATACTGAGCTATTTTGAAATTCTAAATTCAAGCTTAATATGTAAGATATTTTAAATAATTGATAATGTACTTAAATAATTAATCACTAGAAAGATATTTTTTCACAGAGAGAGTGCATCTATTTACATTCCACAGTGCTTGAGGAAAGATGGTAGTTGCCTTTGAATTACTAGAATACTTGTCTGTGGTGACTTCCAGGAAGCTTCACAGAAGCAAATAGCATTAAAAGTTGCCCCCCACTGATTCAGTGTCAGTGAATAGCATGGAGTACCGCTGTCAGAAAGAGCTGAAACGTGTATATTAGGGCATAGGCACTACAGACGCACCTCTCCTCTTCTTCTGTTGATGGAACAAAGAATTAGCCATCAGGGAGATCCTATGAAGAAGGGAAGCCTCACCTCACCTTCTACTCTCCATCCTCAGCTTGGAAATACTTTTTGTTCATAGTACCTTTTGTATTATTCAGGTGCTGAAGGTCTGGCTGATGGCAAGGAGCTCTCTGGTGGGGGTTTACAGCTGTGATGTTGTCTGGATTGTTCTGAGTTCCCTGGGCAATGTAGCTGAGTACTCAGTGTTGTTGTCCAGATGTAAATGAAAACTGGACTTTCACTTTGCATGTAAGATGATTCTCGAATCTTTAAATCTAATTTCTCAGCAGGTAACCTCTGCAATATCAAAAGCACAAATAGGCTGGAGATGTGTTGAGGCGTGAGGCAGGGTTTGTGATGAGAGTTTTCTTGTCGCACACAAGTCTTGCCACAGCATAGAGAAAACACTGACGCTTAAAATCCATCCTGTACTAGTCATTTATGCATTTATCTGTTACACTCAAAGCAATATATGTGAAAAATTACCAAATTCACTGTAATTAAAGCAAGGAGTGTCTACAAATTCCTATTTAATTCAAGAAAATGACGGAGTAGAATGTCTGTGCAACCCAGCTTTGTTTAAGTAAAGAAAATATTATGACTTAGTTACTTTGTAAATTCCTATTGATGCTACAGCATTGGATGGACTAATATAATCTACATGTTAAATAACATTAAATTCAGAATTAAATTTCCATAGTTCTGGGCATGTATGTATAAAGTATCTAAATGCTGTGGTTTGCTACTGGCTTGCTAAACATCTCTTGAGGCAAGCAGCAGACCAAAATGATATCCAGAATTTCACCCACGAGATGTGAAAACAGAGTAATATTCTCCTTTAGACTTTTTGTTGTTCTGTTGTGTAAATTTATTTCCATAGCTGTCAAACTTAATTGTCTATTTCCCTTACTGTTTACTCTTCTCAGAAATAGATCTGAATTAGTTCATATACATACAAGTGCTTAAAGAATGATCATCAAATGAGTTTCAGAAGCCACACACACAAAAATGTTTGTGCAAAAGAAAAGTTATTGGAGATTTTTATTGTGCTATGCATGCTCTCATATTTTCTTATTTTACTGTTCCTTCTTTTCTTTCAAAAACACTTACCAGGTATGCTTCCACTAAGAAGTCGTTAAAAATCCCAAGAAAGTATCTCTTTTTTTTTTTTGCAATAGTAAAGCCTAGAAGGATTTAGACTTTTCTCATCTTCCATTTCCTATCTCAGTTCTAAAATATCTTCAGTTTACATCAGCTATTCTCTCAGGCATTACAGGGAATTCACGTATGTGATTGCATTAGTTATTTTGGATTGTGTTGGTTTTGGGTTTTGTTTAAATTGTGGTTTGACACATGTTGGCAATAGCACTCAATAAGAGAAACCAAAAGTACAGTTTCATGCAAAGTAAAAAGTAAAATTACTATCCTTAATCTGAAAAAAAACCAAACAATGGGGTAATATGGAAATAAATTTTTTCAGGTATTTGTGTTGCCTTTCCATTGCTGAACTGTGGCTCTATCCTACATATACATCACTCCAGTACTCCCAATGAGTTTCAAAATTAATCCTATCTTCCTGAAAGTATTTATTTTATCTCATTTTCCAAAATGTGAAACATCCAGTCCTACATGACATATAAGCTTGTTATTTACTGTAGCCTTAAATATGCAGTAGTATAATGTAGAAGTACCATATCAGTTGACTTAGCATCAGGTACATTTAAAATAAATATGTGATCTGCTGCCTTTTATCATTTGTTTTACGTGCAGACCTGAAGATGACCACTTAAAAGAATGATCAACTGTATTTTTCACCTTAAATGAGCTGGTTTCCTTAGAATGACAGTAACGTCTGTGTTGAAGGCATTGGACCTTGACTGTTGACCTGATACAAGGATAATAGGTATGTTTTTAATCATCACTTGTCTTCCTCAGCTGAATGGACTCTAAACCGATGTGTCAATATTATGCTTGAGAAGGACAGAGTTGGCTCTACCTCCCGTTGTGGTCTTAGACTCCTAAACAAAAAAACACCTGATTTTGTCACCCTTTTAGGCACTAACTACATATTCTTTGTACATGCAAAATACAAATTCAAATGTTCTTCTGTCTATTAGAACAATTACAAAGGAAACTTGGAAGACTGCCAAATTCCTGGTAATTGGGAAGGGAGGCGAGACTTCTGTAACTCAGATGGGCAATGGAAGGTAACTTCCATGCCCTTGGATATAAATATTTATGAAATTGTCTCACAAGAAAAGAGGTGAGAGTGGGGGTATAAGGCGGCCCTCATAGTTTATAAGAATTCTTTTGAAGTTTGAAAAAGATAGCCCCTGTTATGTGATACCCCAGCACTCATGCCCCTGGTGAAAATGATCTTATGATGCAGGATACAATTTCTGCAGGGGTCTGTTGGATGCAATTCACAACAGTCTAGAAACACCCTATAAATCCTGTCATTAAAACCAGCTGGGACTTATTAGGAGGGCAATTGTGAGAGAGAATTCACCTTCAATAAGGATAAAGGAGGAATTGTCAGGATTGCCTACAGGGTCTGTCTACCTAAACTTGTATGAAACCTCTCCACCCCCTCTTTTTTCCATTTTCCATTTCAATGATACTGAAAACTGGGCTGGGGGAAGGGGAGAAAGGAAAAGAAAAAAAAAAAAGAAAGAAAATAAAAGGTTGCACAGAAAAACTGCTTCGGACATCCTATCCCTTCCTTTTTCTGCCTAAAGTTGGCCTATGCCAAAGTAGCTTACTACAATTGAATTTGCATGAACGTAGACACTAACCATAAATGCATGTCCCTATAAAACAAAGAAATTCATGTGGATATTAGGTACTGCTAGATAAAAAACTTAGACTTTCTTGTGATTTTCAACTACAGATAGCATGGTTCAAAGGAAATCAATGTGGGTCAGTGTGCATTTACAAACGTATTTAAGGCTGGTTTTCAGAACCTCTAAGATCTACAAATTCCAGCAGACGGTCTCATGAAACTGTTTTCTCAGGAGAGTCCGGGTGTGTTATACTATAGTGCATGGTATCAAATGAACAACTGCTTTTATGGCTGAGTAGGTACTTTCTAAAAGGAAAGACTGTTTTTCTCACAGATCTGATCTGTGTTTGTGAAATATGACACTATTATCAATTTTAGAACAGAGAAAACCTGCAGAAGCACACAAGCTCAAACACGATAACTGGCAGATCTTAAACCTAATCCTATTCCTAATCAGTAAAGCACTTCTGATTTGCAGTTGAACTGAGATTTTCAGGTAAATCAGAAAACCCCATTTCCTTGTTTATATTCTTTTCTCCTGGAGCCAGTCTGTTCCACCACTCATGATAAGCTGCTATTGAGGAACACTGGTTAAAAGTCTATGAATTTGGAGCAGAAATTTCAGTGACATGTTCTTCTTTTTGCAATGAATATGGGATATGTTCAGAGGGGTTACATGTGAAGCAATTAACATCAATCAGCAGTTCTGGCAAAAGCAGGAGAAAGGTATGATGAGACTTCTTTATTCTGCAGGTGATAACCTGGGGTGTCTCCAGAAATTTTTCGTAAGAGACCAGATATTCATATAAAAATGCTGTCCTGACACACGTACAGTCCGACTGCCCAAGTAAGGGAGGCCCTGCTGGTCCAAAAATTCGTTGCTGAGTAAGAGCTGATGGATGTGTTTTGAGCTAGCCATGCTAGCAATTATAAAACAAAAAGCAACTGTCAGTGTTGTTAAGGTGTTTTTTAAAAACTCATTATTGCTCTTCATCATGGATGCAGCTAAATCTGAAAAAAACCTGGCAGATTCTCAGAGAATGGTGTTCTTAATATGCCACAGGAACTGCCTAACTCTCTCTAAAACAACTGTAGGCTTGTGATGGTGGAGATTCTGGTTGGGCTGTGGATGCTCTGTTGTGACTGAAATAGCCAGGCAGATTGTCTGCAGTTACATGGGGAACAGTGTTGATTGGTGAGGTGAAGGGCAGCCCAGAGCAAACTGAAAAGAGCGAAAGAAAAAAATTGCCATCTGGAGACTAAACCTCCTATCAGTTAAGTGGAGAGCTATTGAGATACACGGAGTGCCCTTGTAAATTTACGCTGCTTGGAAATCTGACTGAACAGCTAAATTTTCCCTTGTTCCTGTTCAGATGACATGCTGAGCAGTTAGTGGCTGTAAAGGTCTAAAAAAGGCTTGTGGATTGTGTTAATGTACCTTTTGTTCTTGGTTTTTCCTTATGTTGAAACTGAACAAAGCTTTGAAAAACAGTTGATTAATCACAACTGTTAAAGTAAAATACTGTGTTGAAGAAATACAAAAAAAAGAAGGTGAAAGTACATTTCAAGGGATAGTCTGAAAAAATAGTACTCAGAAAGATTAGCAAGGGTCAAAGACGAATCTGGGGCAGTGTGGTGAGCAGCTTAAAGCTCTCTAGTAGGACTCAGAGTAAAACAAGGACTCTTGCTTACAAAAAAAGTCAAAATTCATTTTGATTTCTCATGATTCCAATCTTTCTTTTTCCTTTTTCTTTTTTCCATTTTTAAGTAACAGAGAACATGTAAGTGTGCATGCTTGTTGATTACATGCAAGGTGCCAACTGTGTCCCTTCTCAAAGCTGGTAAAGGCTAAATGAGTCAGACTCAAAATACATCCCAAATCAAACTGTTAACCCCACCTTGTTGTAGAAAGACTCTTGCAACAATTAAATCCTTCCTAGAGCTGAAGACACCACAGAGAGATAGCTTTGTTGAACCAGTGAATTTCTGGAAACAGTTTTTGGTACTTGTCATTTTCTGAAATAAGTTTCACAAACAGATTTCATCTGGGCCAAGCTGTGACCTCTACCAAGTAGGAGTCCTTGGAAGAAGCTATTTTATTTCCCAAGTAAGTTCTGCAGGCAGAAGGAAAGACCCTCACTGCTTTCACAAGAATTAATGTAGGTGTGATTTTATGTATGTATCTGTAAATATGCAGAATCAAAAGGGTTGCCCTTTCTATGAAAGTGAAAATAAGCTCCCACTCCTTGAAATCTATTTATGGTTCCTACATAAATAACATGAAGCCTGTTCACTTAAAGATGAGTTATAGTTATGTGCTGTAAATTGCATTTCTGTGACGATAAAGGGGGTATGTAGTTCTTGGTGTACAGTAGAAAAGCATTTTTAAAAATAAAAATAATTAGATCTAAAATTGTAAATGCTCTGGATTGACTTAATCCTTTTTACCTTTGATTTATTTGGAAAATGAAGTAATGAACTATGAACCTTTTAGCTAACTCTAATTTTGCCTTAGGAATGCCTCTGCCCATCATAAATTAGTGTTGTTGTGCATTAGGCTCAACTACAGCTCTATCTATTTCAGCCCATTTTACTTTCACTACTAAAGAAAATAAGGTTGGGAATTTCTAGTTTTCATCCATTGGTCTTAAGTCAATTGTGCCTTTCCCATTGTCCACAATGCTTGCTCTGAAATCAGGATTGTGTTGATTTATTGACAAACCACAGCTTACAGTAAATGTCATCCTAGGGTAACATTATCTGAAGCACATGTACTGAGTGACTGAGTAGGAGTTGTCACAATGGATTATTCAAGACCATACTTTCTAAAACCAACATACATCACAAAAAAACCAAACTGACTAGTAAGATTTTTAATATTTTTTTTCCAGGATCCTTATCAGCTATCATCTAGGTTCAAAAGAATGAAATCGGAAAGGTTAGTGACATGCTGAAATCAGTTGCATCCACTGTAAATTAATTTTTTACCCACAGAATGGGCTTCACAATTAGACAAGCACAAGGGTGATCTTCGAAATTGTTCTTTCCACCCTGTATTCTATCTGAGTCTGCCTTTGCATATGCTTGCAAAATTTTATTAGGCTGTCTTTGCTTGATAATTGAAGTATCTGATGCAGATAAGGTCCTGTGTCTTCTTGAGTCCAAATAGTCGCACCAGCTCCAGAATTTGCCTAAGCTCCAGACCTTCATGTATTCTTTCAAAATATTGACACCTTTATGCTCTCTTTCAAATAAGGACATAAAAGAGTTCCTTAACACTTAACAAAAGTGGTTACTTTTCTTTATTTAAAAAAAAAAATTCTTATGCCTAATAACTGGATTTTGTTCATCAGCTTTCTGACTGTTTTTAGCAACAGATGCATCAGAGACATAGTACAGCATGGGCTTGTTTTGTAAACCAAGCAACCTTTCTTCTGACTGTGGCAGAGTTATATGAAAGGAATTTTAAACAAAAGCATTTCCAGCAGCTAGATAAGTAAGTGTCTTGCTGAGAAAGATGGAAGACTCATGGTAATTCCTCTGCCAGAAAGCAATGGAAAATAAGAGCTGTCATCTAGAAAATGACAAAGCCATTTCTAGTCCCTGTAGATTAGCACTCTATCTTTTGCTGAACAAATATGCTGTTAAAGGTGTTGGCCTGTAAACCAAACACAGAAAAATGTCACCCTGGTACCAGAGTGGAACTATTAATCTGTGTCTGAAATGTATAATAATTATTAAATAGTTTCTATTAGGAGTGATCCTTCCTTAGAACTCTCTTTTTAAAGAGACTGGCAAAAGGCTAAACTGCTGTAAACAAAATGCTTCTTTTCCAAAGAGCTTGTGAAGTAAACAGATATGAGGTGGTTCAGGGGGTTGAAGAATCTTGTCCCGGTGTTGATTAGGTCAGTGGCAGAACTAAAGATAAAGCATAAATTTCCCCAGCTCCCAGTCTAGTGACCTATTCACTTGGCCACATGGGCTGACAAGTGATGACACTGAGTCATGCGAAATCATTTGAAATATCCTCTCTAATTCCACTGCGTCTTTCTCTTGTACATCTTTTTTCCCCTGAAAATCTATCGGTTTCTGGCTCGGCAAGACTTTACCGCTGCCCTTCTAATAGCACTTTTTTCTCTCACACATTTTCCTGCTAAGCTGCTTATTAAACAGAATGCTGTATGCAGTCAGCCTGAGAAATTAGCTTTCTGTACAGCTTTTTTAAGTGATTCCCCTCCCCCTACCTCCTATCTTTTGGTCAAAAATATATAGTTTCTATCTGATTACGGCTGGCCTCTGCTCAACCTTTTGTGCAGGGATGATTTAGATTTTCCAGCTCAGTCACAGCAGGAAAGATAAACCCTGAACCACATGATGATGTTGGCAGTGTCAGACAGTGGAAATGAAGTCTCCGGGGGATACCAATTGACATTTCAACACTTTGGCTGCCAAAGAACAGGCTTGCACAAAAAAAAGTTACAGGGGAAAAAAATGCTAAAAGTCTTGAAAGTTAAAAGCACAGTGAAAAAAATACCATGTATTTGTAAACAGAAAATGAGCACCTATTTTACTTTACCTGCATCTTTACATAACAGTTGGAGACTGACCTTAGATACTTCCTGCCCTCCAAAAATACCACTTTAACTTCCCAGGAGTTATAAGTATCTCAGACATACTTTAAGAAGTGAAGAGTTATATTTAAAGCAGGACTGTGAATGTTTTTTTTTCCAATAGGAATTACAAGGATGCAGAGCTCCCTTACAAATGCAATTCTTCTCTGAGTTTTATAATGCAGTAAGCCTAATTTTTTCTTTGGCTTTACACCTGACTTGCACCAACACAGCTCCACAACCTCAATTAATTCTAATTCACAAGCAGCAAACAAGAATCATCCTGAACGTTTTTGACAGAGAGAAGCTTTTTCTCATCCAAGTCCTGCATTTTAATTTTTCTTCAAGCTTTAAGTTACATTTCTCTTTCTTAATAAGAAAAAAAAAAGTGTGAGAAAACAGAAGAGCATACTAAACTCAGACTAAAACCTCTGATTTCTCCCACCCCCTTTTCTCTTTCTTCTTTCTTTTCAATGACATTTCCTATGATGAGCACTCAGAAAGAATAGCTATTGCCTCTCTTGTCAGTTTTGTTTTGTCAGCTCTGAATGCTGGGTCTTGCTTTGCCATTTTCAAGGTCTCTTTCAATCCCTTGAACACAGCTGGCGCTTCAATCAAGAGCTCACACCGTGAAGAAGCTGGCAGTTGATCCCCAACCAACTATGTGGAAGATATATAATATATTTCACAGTACACAGTGGAATACCCTTTTCATTTCATCAATGAGAGAGACTGCTTCACTCAGGAGTTCTTCTATACAAAAATATTAATAATGTCCCATTCTCCTCGGGGATGTGAACATTTGGGGTTTGAACTTCAGTGACCTCTGCTTGTCAGGTTGATGTGACTTTAACAAATTCAGTAAAGGAGGCCTTTTTGTGCCTTGGTTTACGGTTTCGTTAGCTTCACTTCTGAGAATGTTTTTTAATCACTTCATGGAAGAAGTTGTGGGAATTGAAGGCTGTGAAGAGAGTCTGAGGATAGCCAAACATCACAAAACTGCATAATTGAACTGTGCTATAGGAAGAATGCTAAAAAGATCTAAATGTTCTCACCTTTACTTTCATTAATTATATTTCAGTTATCAGAGACACAACTGAAAACTCTTGCTTTTTCTTTTGTCATGTGTTTAGTCTTCAGTGTATTATTTGGTGCAGTTAGAAATGATCATACAAAATTCCCACTAGCTTTGCAGTGTGGGTGCAAATCTGGCAATGTTGCAAGAATTTGTTCACCAACTCCTCCCCTTAGAGGGGAAAAATTGGCTGTCAGTGAAGCATGAGGAGCAGGGCTCACAACAAGTAGGGCTGACGTCTAAGGATGGCTTGTGAACTAGTGCCTCTTGCAAGCCACTGTTTTGATTACGGAAGAAGGGATTGCAAAGGCCAGTGTGAGCACATGAAACCTGACAACAACTCTGTCTCTTCTAAGCTGGAGAGGATCTCTGTGGTACTTACTACTTGCTGTGTTAGTCTGGTCCTGCAAAGTATGTGAATCTCTAAGATGTTTGAGAGTCTTTAGTTCCTATTAGCCCTGTTGAACTAGGATCTTAGCACTCAAGCAAGAGAGTTCATTCAGCTGCCTTCCTCTTATGCAGTGAATTAAAGGAGTTTGGTGAAGCACTTTCTTTCTTGATTTACATGTACAATCCACAGTAATGTGCTTATTAGCATATTTGCTTTTAAAATGGGCACATTTTAAAGTCAGTTGGAATACGTTAGAAATGCTCATAAATGAGAAACGTTCGCCCTTTTTTTTAAATAGGATATAAGCATTCATTCTTACAATTCCTTGTTTTAGGATCAGGGAAACAAAGACAGTACGGGCTCTTAGAATTGTAAAGAATATATTGAAGAGAAAACATCCGTCTGAGTGTGAAAAATCTGAAGCCCATTTAGTAATGAGTTTGGGGAGCCCTGCATTTTTACTTCAAACACAGAAGACCTGCCAGATGGAGACCACTTCCAGCAACACCCAAAGTGAGTGGAATGCACAATATTTACAGAAAACTGGATGCTTAGGTGGTTTGGTGTGCTTATACGATATTTTTTTCTTCTTTTTAAATTGTTTATATTCTCTCCATTTCTCTAGTCCCTCTTTCTCTTGCATGAAATGACAACCATGGCTAGTTTAGCAAGTTAAGATGTCAGTGTGGGTTTCCTTTACTACAAAGGAGACATGCCACTGTCAGCGGCTGATCTAACAGCAGGCACACTGGCCTGATAGCCAAAAGCTGTTCAGAGCTGTCCTTGGGCTTTTTAATTTCTTCTTCACCTCTTCAGAGTAATCCTACCTTGTCTGGGGAATGGCTCCTCTCCTTATCTTAACACCCAGATGCTCATTGTAAACAAATTGCTTTTCTCTTAGACAATTCAGTTTGCAAATTTTCCAAATACTAGTTCCAAATATTAGTTCAACATTAGGTGAAGCACACTGCACACATTTTACAAAGGCTTAAATGCAGCACTCTAGCCAACATTTGTAAGGGTAAGATGCCCTATCACCATAGTGAGATTTGGTCAGTCTGGGAATGTTTTCAATATAGCTAATGAGTTGACATGAATGATTTTGCAATTACTTGATCTGTGGAGAGACAGTTCCCGTCTTTAATTTCTCTAATTTTATTTTAAACAAAAATTCAAACTGTGTGTTCAGTTATGTATTTAATTCATACAAATATACATAATTTATATTTTTAAAACTTGCTATGTTTGCAATGGACAAATATTTTGATTGTTATATAGATTTGTGGTGAATCATACTAAATTAAGAGAAAAGGTTCACTTTTTCTAATTCCATACCTACAGCTGACATGAATGGAAAATTCTGACTGAGCAGGAATTGCAAATGCCTCATTTCCAGGCATTTTAAACTTCAGTTTTAAATAGCCAATAGCTGAAACACCTTATCTTAAAAATAATAGCTTTCCCAAGAATTTAATTAGGTCATCTACAGGGGTTATCTTTGGCATGCTGGAATTAGCTTTGTTGCAGACATTTGGGAGGACAATTAGGACCCATCTTATTAGCACTGAAGGTTAAAACTCCAGTACTGTCTTGTATCAGGACATAATCTTTCATGCTTCACAGCTCCAGTTTTCACAATGAGCTGCAGTGGAAACAGTAGAGGGGGGAAGGGAAAAGGGCAAACCTGAAAGAGCTAAATAAATATACAGTTTAAGGAAGTTCCTTCAGGCTTTTTTTTCAATGAACCTGATAAATATGACTCAGAAGAAGAAACAAGGCTGGTGGGGATTGCTGAATCGCAATTAGATCCAACAAATTCTCTTAATTTAATTCATAAAATTATGTTTAAAGAACAGGGTATTTATGTGATGCTGGAGTGAAACCTTTTTTCTGTTGTTGTTGAGGAATGCTAAATAAACTGCATTAAAAATTTTTGTGGTAATCAGATACACTTCTTCCGAATGAAATGGTTTCATTTTCATTTTGGTTAGTAAATACCATGCTTTGACAGCTGTACTGATATTAAGCATGAAAGTCATGAGAATGAGCTTGTGCTCACATGATAACTGTGGAAAAGATTTTACAACTCATAATCTCTACTTAAAAATATACACTATATTATGCAGAAACACGGCCTATTTCTCAATTCAACATAATCATTTCTTCGTGAAGATTTTTGTTTCAGGGAGAAGAGTATTTTATAAACCTGCATTTTCCTGTGATAAAGGGAAGTTGTCGTATCTTGTTTGCTGGCTATACGCAACCTTTTCATAGGAAACCTCCTTCCCACATGTATTGTGCAATAACAAGTAAAATGACCCTTCAGGGTCATGGGATAACACTCATGGGTTGCTGCTTGGGCTTTTTTTCTTCTTTTTTTATTCTTCTTTTTTTTTTTTTTTTGTGTGGCACCTGCTGTGTGGTTCTCAATATAAATAGAGACTCCTTGCAGCAAATCACAGATGTTTTACACACTGGAAAAATGGACAGGAAGCAATCACTAAAGGAAAAGCAGAAGCAGTGGGGTAGGGAAAGAAAGAGAGAAAAGAAACTTTGCTTTATGATTTCATGGCATTTTCTTATTTAGTGGTGATGTTGTGCTCTACTGCTGTTAGTTTTTAGTCAAAACCTTGATTAGCACATGTAATGTGCTTTGCTGTTGTTACACTCTCACCTCATGAACATCAAGCCAATTGACAACTAGTTTGCCTGTGTAAATGTGGAAAGCAAATAATGCTTGTTTGCTTTTCTTTTTAGTGGACTAATAAAAAAAATACAGTAATGCAGTGAAAACTGCTTGTATTTCTAATTTTCTCGTTGTTCTTAAACGTCCCTTCATACAGTTATATCTGTATTTGTGCAAAATGAAGAAAAACCTCAGGCTGTGGAAATCTCTTTGAAAGGCAACCAACAGCTCTGCTGAGCAAGAGGAGAAAATACTTTGTGAGTTGCCCTTTCAGACTCTGTATTGCTTTTATTTTGTGTAAAACCTTCTCTTGTCCTCTCTCAGCCTCTCATAGTTCTTCCATGCAAATTCATTATTTTTCAGCTTTGGATATGGATATGAATCACAGCTGAAAGATCCTTAGGAAGGAGAAAGAAAGTTTGAAAGATTAGAAGATAATCTGTCATTTTAAAAATGTTGTTTTTTATTATTACTGAAAGCTGCAGACACACGGATATGCCCTCTGATACTATGGGGTAGAACTTCTCATCAAACAGTTTTTTCAGTGATGATAGGGTCTTATTAGCTACATTAACTTTGTTAAGGACTGCAAGAGATTGAATAATTATGAATAGAAAACAGAATACTACAGAAATAACAGCTAAACTTAATATCTGGGGGGTTGTGAATTTATTTTGTTTGATATAGGGAGTGTGTTTGTTTGTTTACTTTATTTTCTAAACATTGCATTGTCTTCTCAAAATAATTGAAGTATAACTTCCCTGAATCTTTTGGGGGGCCGGTGTCTTGGTCAAGCTATCAGGATGCATTCTGTACACAGGAAGTGTCTCAGCTCCCTGTCAGTGTCACCAGGAGGTACCCTAGAAACCTATGAGTACAAGGTTGTGACTATAACCACTTCACCTGATGAACAGGCCTGGAGCATCATTGCCCGCAGTTTCTTGGCTAAGACTCACCATGGGGTGACTGTTTCAGTAGATTTTTACCGGGAATGCCTTGTGACAGCACATGTCAGTGTGTTCTTAGAAGGAGGCTGAGGAATTATTACAAGCTTCAGAATCGTTTAAAGACATGGACACATAATCAGGTAACCTCAGGGTTAATAAAGAAAATGAGTCATAAGCACCTAATCTCTAGGTTCTAAAGGCAGAAGACTTCCTGGAAGATGAGTTTGTTTCTTTTTTTTCCCCTACTCTGTTTACCTTTTATTATTTAGTTATTTTTTTTCTGAGTGTTCCATAGTCCTATGGCTAAGATTAAAAAAGGGTTTTGCCTTAAGAAGGCCCTGGGACAATATGTGCCTTACTGTTCCTCTGTCACATCAGACATCAAACCACACTGGGTCTGCTTGGCAGGCAGGACTGATGTCTCTTGCAAGGTAGGAACATCATAGCAGGATAAAATTGAACAAATTATGGGAATATACAGAACAAACATGCCACTGCTTTTGACTTTTAATTTGGTTTCCTGGGTGCAGTAATACATACTTGACCACCAATTTCAGTGGACTGCTCACCAGAAAACCTCATGTCTAGGGTGTTGCAGCTACTGTCTCCCTCAGACTTTTCTTAATCCAGATTAGATCATCTGCTGTGCTGATTTCATTCAAGGCAGAATCAAGATCTCCTAGAGAAGGGAGCTAAATGATATGTACAGCAAAGATAATTGTCTTCTCAGGGCAGATCTAATTGACCGGCTGGCTATAAGGGTTACTGACAGCTTAGATAAAATGTGTTTCTCTTCTCTGGAGTGAACAGTTTGAAAGAGTGCGTCTGCTAAATGACCACTCATGACCTAATCTATCAGGTGAGATGTAGCCTCCCTTCTCTAGTGCCAGACAACAGTTTCCTTCCACTCATACCATGCATTAGCCCATTCACTGCCAATGCAGTATCTGTGGATACAATTTACTAAGCATGAAGATTAGTGTAGCAAAAATAAATAATCCTGTGAAGCAAATCTCCACTGTTTTAATAAGCAGTGTATTTCCCTTTCACACTGTATGGTTTCAGTATTCTCCTTGGTTTTCTTCAGCAAAAATGAATGCACTGTCTTTAAGATTCTGAGATGTGAAGTCTCAGTACACAGATCACCACACCTAGAGCAAGTACTGGAAACACAAGTGCAAAATAAGAAGTTAACTTTGCTCCAAGTATCTGAGTTCATGAAGTCAACGATTTCATCTGGGAAGGAGGTTTAAAGGAAAAATTGAAGAAATGACATGGCTTTAATTGAGTACCCACAGAAAAGAAAATTATTGACTCACCCCGTACAATGCGTTACCTTTTCAAGAATACACACTCAACCCTGCCTAAAGCCTTCCAGTAAGACTAAGGCAGAGGACTGCTATAGCCTTCTTATTAACTTGTATAAATCTGCTGTTTGACACTCTATGGAATCATTAAGTAAAACTTCTTCAGCCTCAACAGGATATCTGTCAATACTTACCCATTTGAAAAGTTGGACTGATTTCAGGTAAATAAATATAAATGAGAGGTGGTAATACTATTTTGAAAGAAGAATCCGAAAAGGAAGAGGACTTAAATTTGTATAGTTATACTCTAGAATGTTTTGCTTCATACAATAGCATGTTCAATGTAGTATTCTCTTTTAACGCTGTGAATTTTGGGTATGGAGTACATGAACTAACTGTGTATCAGAAATATTGAAACATGTTTTGCCTGGGTCTGTGGAATTCTTAATTTTACTATGGGGAAAGTATGTGCCGTCCTTTGATTAATAATACTAGATGTCAGAATTTATATTTGTGTGTAATTTGAGATTGGGACTGGATTTTTTTTCCTGTTACTCCTTTCTATGCACCTTTTTACATAGTCTAACTTGCTCGTTTGTTTCATTAACTTTACATAAGAATTTTAATATACTTTTAAAAAGATTTTCATTCTTTTCAAGTGAGAATGAACTGGGTTTATATGTTAAAAAGTGACAAAGGTTGGTTTTGTCAGTCTATGTCTACACAGCTGAAGGCAGGCAAATGAGAACCAACTCCAAACCAACTGGACCTGAACTTGGTCCAGACTAGAAGCTGTGTAACCACATTAGCATGGCACTGAGCCCAAGATAATAAGCTCTACTAAGAGGCACTAAAGTAGCTACACAATTTTTGGATCAGAGCTGGCTTGCCTCCAGCTAGCTTGGAGTATAACCAGGATGATCTCAGGTCTGTCAGGAAAAAGCAGTATAGACTGAGTCTCAGATCCCTGAATCATGCAGGCTTAACCTGTACTCTAAACTTGTTTTGTAGCTTACTCAAAGAGAGTAGTATGGAGCAGGCAAATGTGAGAACTGCAGATTTCAGGTAGGGATATTTAGGAAATAAAATAGTAATTGTATATTCTAGTTACTATTCTTTTAACTTGTTCCATTAACAAAGTCATTTGGGGATGTTTTTGTAAATACCACTTGAAAGGAAGGCATAAAGGATATGACTTAGACAAAGTTAGGGTACCAGCAGAGCTAGGAATCAGGTTCCTCTGTTTGTCTGTCATTCAGTGTAGCTTCTAGTGTATTTTAATTTAAGTCCTGACTGGTCTTCTATAAAGGAAATTCTTTAATAACTACTTCTTCACTTAAATTACATTAACAGTATACCCCTAAAAGTATTCTCCTGAGTATTCTCATTTTTTAAAAAATGACAGTTTCTTTACAGAGAGGAAAGAGCATTTGAAATAATGTTGGGTATTTTGCCAAGTCTGTCAAAAGAGTAACACTTCCACTTTCTCAGCTCTGTCTCATTAAAATTGTATTCTAATTCTGTCTCAACTTGGTCTCTTTGCTTCATAAGTCATTGCCTGCTCATTACTTGTAGTGTGAGAGATGAAATTTATTCAAACCTGATAGCAGGGATAAAGAATTGAAAGGCAGGCAGCTGGGAGAAATGAAATTAGCTTATTCTAATGCTTTTTTGACAGGATTTTTTTCATTGCCATGGGTTACTATAAGTGTCAATTTGGATTTGTGGTACTGTCTTTGTTAGGTTTGTGGGGGATTTTTTAAAACAGTCTTAAATGCTAAACTATGCTTTCCTTTGTCACATCAATTGAAATAATGTTCAATGTCTGTGTTGATAATAAGGTCAAATAATACTTGCTACAGTAGTCTGTAATTATTTTATCATTATAGTTGTCTAACAAAGATTAAATTTTTTCAATTGTTTTAAAGTAGATTCTTCAGTACAGTATTTAGATAAATAGGATACATTCAGTAAGGTCTGAGCAAATGATAGAAAATGCAATATAACTTACATGCAATTTAATGTGGAATACAGAGGGGAGCTGAGCTTTCTAACCCAAATATTCTCTCTTAAGCTTTGAATGTCAAAAGAATACACTAAGGAATTTCTAATTTTGAATATAGGAGAGTATTAGAAGCAAATTGACTTAAAGCACAGCACTTTTCCATTATAAAATTGAGTTGTTAAGGAATTATATGGTCTAATTACTGAACTTGGTATTTTTGACTACTTGGATTATGAACAGATATTGTCATTAACTAGCTAATTAAATTGACTGCAATAACAAGCAGTAATTTAGAAATATGTTCTAAATTAGTTTTATATGAAAGCAAAGTCTTTGTTGATCTGTGCATGTGATTAATGTCAAGTGTCATGAATTAGCTCAGGGATCCCTGGTGGAGGAAGGGCATTATAAAGAGAAGTATCTGTGTGTTTGACAGAAACAGATGCAGTCAGAGGACCAGTTTCTATTCAATTAAAAATTTGAATTAGAAAATGTTAATAAGTATGCACACCTATAACATAATGGTTTGGTATGAAGAGAGTGAATTATATTTTTCTCTTTAAAGGCAGAACATCACTTCAGCTGCAATGCAACTGATTCTTTACACCAGAATCTTCCTGCTTGAATTACTTCATATCTTGCTATTCAGAAAACAAAGTATAGGGCTCTGAATCTTTATATGCTTATATACTATAAACACCTTAAAGTAACTTGGTTGTTAACATCTGAAATGGGCCGTTAATTAATGGTGCTTTAAAAGCTTTTAAGAACATAAACATGAAAATGCCCTGTGTATTGTATTTGGATTTGTGGTACTGTCTTTTTTAGGTTGGTTTGTTGTTGTTTTTAAATGCACACTAGCTTAAATACTAAAATATACTTTCTCACATCATTTGAAGTAATATTTATTATCTGTGTTCAAAACAGTCACAGAGAGTATATGGAACACACTTCCAAGCGGTGCAGCTTGACCAGGACACCACTCTGCAGAAAATGCATGCTGTTGGGACCTATGAACTTGATTTGTAAAAGGAGTCTTTACTCCAGATTTTGCTTTCTCTTCCTGTGTAATAGTCGTGGCATTCTATTTCTGGATTCCTTGTTCACTATATGAATGTTAGATGCTTTGGATGAAATGGTTTACACAGGGGTGTAGTTGTAAAATCACAAATGATAAAGACGTAGTAGTGAGAAAGAGAACTGTTACAGATCTTCAGGGGGGGAAACATTAAAGATGTTCCACTATAATAAGTCACCTGAACTGATTTTTAAACAATATTTTACACCAATGAGGTAATAGGAGATGAATCCCAAAGGACTGATGACCTCAGCCTGTAGCAGTCCAAGCGTCACCATTCTCAGTAATCTCAGCTGGGGACAGATAAAATGTCATCTCAGGTATCAGTCCTCCTTTTAGTAACAAAATCCTGTAGGGAAACAAGGGAACGTTAAGAACTAGATTTTCTTTTTTAGTCATTTATCTTTATAGAAACAGAGAAGTCCTTGGCAGTTAAAGATTTCTAGGGTCGATTAAGGTAAGGAGTGACAGACAAATGTAAGCTTTCTTTTTGAAAGACCACTTTAAATCACTTTTAACAGAAATATAGTATATCTAAAGATCATTTTATATTATGCAGCTATGTATGCTTACAGCCATATACCATAAACTGGGGAGCAAATTATAAAGATAATTTTATTTATCTTGCACTCATAAACGAGAACCAGATTTTGCATTTATCTGATTCAAATGAAATCTCAGTGAATAATTGATTCTTTAGTTTGATCATGAAAAATCAAAACATATAAAGTTTTCTGTTAATTCAAATGGCAATAAGTTCTTGAAGGAAAAAAGAATTTCTCAAAAAATATTTGAGTAGAATAAGATTTTTTTGTTTCATCACACAGAAGCAAGTCTCACAGCTATGAGATTGGAGTACATCTTGACTCTCACAGCTCTTAAGATAAATGGGCTAAATACTCTCCACCCTGAGTCTTGAGAGATCCTGCCTATGGATCTGCAGGTCCATCACTGTTTTTTAAAATTAATTAACCAACTTGAGTGATGGTTGGCACAGAAAATGCAAATAACTACTTGCATTTAAGGAGAGTCATCAAGGCAAGAATAAACCTCAGGAACATGCAAAGCTTTAGAACAAATTCTGGAGGAAGGAATAATTGAAGTCACAAAGGTAAGTAAGGATGAGGCAAATTCACACTGGGATTTTAAAATTACTTCCTGCTAGATTATCAAGTATCTTTCTTTGTTTAGAAAATTTTATATATTATCAAAAGATGGATAATCTTACCTGTCACCACTATTAGTTTGCCAAACCGATACAGCCTTCTGATACAAGTAGTAGGATCAAGAAATTTGAAAAGATTGATAAATTTTGTGGAAGAAATCAAGGAAGAGGTGAAATTATGAAAAGGGTAGCAGGCTGGACTTGAGGATGTAACCCCATCACCTGTGTTCCTAACTAGAAACAGAAGATTTGCAAGAAATTCTAGACAGGTCTCAAACTAACTCTTGGAGAGTTTCATGGGTACATATGCACTCTGAATTTTTCATAGAACTTATTCAGAATTGTATGTGTGAACAAGGGAGGACAGAACTAGGTAAGTGCTGCGAAGAAACTATGGGGAATTAAACAAGAGCATTACAAAGCACCTTCATTAAGACAGCTGGAGAGTAACAAGGGATGTCATGTCTGAGTCACTTCAACATTGCGTGTATGGGGATCTATCCTTTTGACAAATTAACTCCAAATACTTCTTGAACCCTGACTACAATGCAATAGGAATATGTTGTAGTTGAGGTAGAGAGAGATTGCAACTGTTTATGATTGTGAGAAACTTCATATAAGTTGAAAGAAAGGAAGAAATTAGTTGAGGCAGAAACAGACCATAAATCTTAGGATGATGTATTGCAGAAAATTATCATGAAATTGCACAAGTGTGTGTTAAAAGTAAAATACATATCTGATGAAAAGCTTCTTACACCTGACATGTTTTCAGGGGTGCCTGTAAGTAGTGAAGGCAAGGAACAGCAATAAGAGAAGTGTAAATGACATGTATGTTGCCCACTTGCTAAATGCAGTTAAACTAATTCAAATAAGAAATAAAATGGCCTGTCTTTTGTAAAACTTAGAAAGGTAAGGTTAGAAAATAGCCAGCAAAGAAGGCATTGAATATGAAATTATATTTTAAATTTAATGCAGAAAATAGAATTCTTGTATGAGTAGAACCCATTGTTTTGGTCATATTTTTAAGGCTGTTTAATCAACTGAAGGTCAGAGAGTACCAATCAAGATTTATTTTTTTTTTTAATCACATAGACATTGAACCAGGTTTTCAGAATTGTAAAAAAACAAAACAAAACACCCAGGTCGTTCATTTTGGGCATGTCTGGGTGGTAGAAGTGAAGCTACTGAAACTATTTGAAATAAAAAGCAGATAGAGTGCAAACTAAGATTTCAGGTCATTCATAAATCAGATTCAAGATATTTGAACTGAAGAGGGAAAGTTATTTCTTATTAGTAGACTCCTTAAAGAGATTTTATATAGCTCATTGAGTAGCCATGAAATAGCATTTTCAATGACAATTAACTCCCCATGAGATACCAGGTGAGTTGTTTAATGCAAAATTATTAAATGCCTCCATTCGGCCATTCTCCTTGCTATTTCAGTTTAAGTACACAACACTAAGCTTTTGCTCTACACAGAAACTGTAAATTGAGAACAGCAGCATGAGAAAAGTCTTGTCAGATTCAAAGATCTCCTCCCAATATCACTCACTGTGACAATACTGTTCCTCATATTCTTTAGTGGGATTACCCAGCCATTTAATTCTCGACAGAAGAGTCCCCACACTGCTAGGGAAACAGCTTTCCTTGAAAGCTGTGGTAGCTGCTATCTTCAGAGCAATCAGGACTTATCTCAACATAAAAAGCTTCTTGAGCATTAAGGTTTTTTAGGATTACCTCCTAGTGAATTAAAGCAGAAGTGCTGTTAAAAGACCGGCAGCTATCCCCTTGGCCAGGGATCTGGTTCTACAGATAGAAGACGGGACACCTTTCCGTTTTACCCTAAATGAAAGGAATTAGTGGGAGATGTTTTGATAACGGATTCTACCTGATCATTCTTGTTATTTGACTAAGGCCAGTCCCGAGTTCCCTTTGTCAGCTAGTGACGTGATCTGGACAGCAATCTGCAACTTGTTACTGTTCAACCCGCAAGGTCAGCAGTCAACTCCGGGTGCTGAAGCCCTGGGCCTAATATACAACCTGATAATAGTTTAAGGGGTGCAAATGCAAGGGCACTGACCATACAGACTTTTTGAGGACAGTCAGCTAATTCCCATTTGTGCCCACGACGTTGTGCGTGCCTACCCACTCACTGACCACATATAATGGCATGAAGAATAATGTGAACAGGTTTCAGGTGACTGGGTAGCTGAGCAGCTGCACAGGTCACTGATGCAAGAGTTGGTCCAAAACAGAGAAACGCCTCTGCAAGCAGAAAGGTGTTATAAGCCACAGACAACCATTATTGATAGCTCTGTGTTTTGAAGCAAAATATCCTGTCATCTGTCAGGGGAGTGAGCTGTCACCATTGCCCCTCTCTCCTATCTCACCTGTGTCTTTTTAATCAACTGTATTACTTTGTGATTGATGTGTTGACTTATATTTGGTTTCAAGAAAGGAAAGAAAAAGAACAAAGGCACCAGTAGATGCTAACCTTGCCATATAATTTAGAGGTAACCTTCAAGGTCTCCACCCTGTCCTATGCCTCAGGGAAGAGGTGAAGGGAGAGAGAACTTAAGATACCTCTACATTTCAGGGCAACACCTGTTTCTGGGAAGGCTTGGTCCCACAGTACTTTTTCCTGTGGCTTGAGGAACTGGTAACCTCTTGCCTTTGCCAAAGCACGTTTGCCTGTCAATCTTCCAGACATCTTGAGAACGGCAGCTAGCCTCTCCTCTGAAACAATATGACTAATGCTTTCTTGGTTTTGCTGACCCCCTCTGAGTTTATCTCGGCTCAGTGGACTTATATAGTATCGGTTCCTTACATATTTTCCAAAGGTTCTCTTAGGTGTAAATCTTGCCACAATGCCCCAGCCAAATATCATTCATCTGGAATGACAGCCACACATTTGCTCTAGCTGTCATTCTGTCATTCAAGTCAGCTGCTGTTGCACTTAAAGAAGGCCACCAGCAATGAGCTGCTACTCCAGCTGCTGAGAAGGTAGCCAAGCCTCACTCACTCTTCCTCCCTCTCCATCCTTCTGCTAGCTCCTTTGCTCCTGTTTTGCATTTCAGTGTAGCAGTGTAGCGAGACATATGGTGGAGCTGCTGTTGCCAGCCCCATGCTTTGTTCCTCATTCTGTCTGACTTGGAACATGATCTCTGTGCCTTAGCCTCTGTGCCTCAGCTTTTACAGAGCATTTTACAAAGTCCTTTGAGATCTACAGATGCAACAGATTACTCAGATACAACCTAGAATCCCATGTTTTCAATTAAGATATAAATGACAGACATGCTTTCTAATTTTATTTTTGGAAAGCCTTATAAAATATCTTTGGAATGTAATTTGTGACCCTGTGAAAACTGACACTTGTTTTTAAAAGCAGCTTTTGCTTTTGTCTGTTTAAGCAAAACCCTTTCTGTTGATGCATAGTTATTTAGGGAAATAAATGCAACTTTGAAAGAGCTAAGCTAATGGAGCTTTAACATGAAGGGAAAGAATTACAGCAGGCTGGGAATTTTGGTAGGAGTGGAGCTACAAAGAAGTTGCCACATTTGTTTAAAGTGTGGTTAAAACTCTGGTTTGGGAAAAGACAAAAGAGCGTAGAATTGGATAGTTACTTTATGAATGCGGACGTAATGGAGAGAACTCATTGGTTTAGTAGGTCTGTGTTAGATTCCCACAGCCCTGAACAAACAGCTCTCAGCCTTATATTTTCTAAGCTTTTGTCTTCCCACTTTGGAATTCTGACTACGGGCACATTACCAAGCCAACTGGATTCACTACAAAGCTCCAGTGTAGCTCTTTTTATCACAAAGATCAAGACAACAATTGTGTGCCTACAAGAAAAGAACAACTAAAACCATCGAGCAAACATTAAAAGAACAATTCTAGAGATAGTTGCCTTTGAACTGCAATAATGGGCAACATTCAGTCCTGAGATTTGAATTCTGAGTAAAAGGAATTCATTACTAACGGCCTTTCCTTGTAATTATCCAAGCTGCTGGCAACATATATTTTCAGCAGCATTAATTTCGTGCAATGTAATATTTTGTAGTTGTGCTGAACCCCACACAATGGCAGCATTGTAAATCTGCTTTATGGAGTTAGTTTTGTTTATTATAGAGTTCGTGTATGAAAAAAGAAGAAATCTAAATTTTATCTTGGCTTCTTCCCAAACCACAGAAAATGGAGTATTGTTTTACAAGAGCTTGTTCTGAAATATCACTTCCCGAATGTAAAAGAAGTATGGTATTTGTGCAGATACATTCCACAAGCATGCACAATGTCCAGCTGAAAAAATATAGTAAGAGCTGACCATTTTTTTTTCTTTCCAGTTTCACACTTTCAGGAAGGATGGGGGTGCAGGGAGATAAATACAGCATTAAAATAAACATTTCATTTTGCAATGCCCCAAAAGTAATTCAACTTGGAATCTACCAGACACCAGCAATTCAGAATAAGCATTCTGTCTGAGGATCTTTGACCACTGTTATTTTAGTTCTGGCACTACAAACCTAAACCATAGAAATAGGTTCAGCGAATTGTCCTGCACCATTTTATGCCTCCTCTCCTCCTCTGCCTTTTTAGTAGATTAGCTTTGGAATCATTGCTAATAGCAGCTTCAGCTGCCTGAAGCTTTTTTTTTTCTTAAATTCCTTGAAAGGAGGTTAAATGATTGGAAGAGTCCTTCCTAGATATTTTGGGTTTAATAGAAATTACAGAATATGAAGTGAACTGGAAACATCCAATTCCAGATTGACCTTTTTGGTCATTGCATAGATAGAAAAAGCATACATGTGATGTGTAGACTAAGCAAATTTAATGTTATTTATGACCCATAAGTGATGAAGAGAACAAAACTTTCCACTTCTATCCATTGTAGTATGGACAGATGTGCAGTCGCTCTTTGGCATCTTTGCCTCCCCTGGTTGCAAGAGGGATACAGGGAAGCAAGAGAGATGCAGGGATGCAACAGAAGCAATGTCTATGATTTCTGTGGAGAAACAATTAGCTGACTGACTATTTCCACATGAAATATGTGTCAGACCACTTAGTTTCTCATCCACAGAGTTGAAAGGTTGCAGAAATACAGAATAACAACACATTCAAAGCCCTTTTTTTATGCACCAGCTTCAGGACACCCTGAAGCTGATGCCTTGGAGCTGGTACAAACTCATGATGTAAGTCCCATCTGACTAAGCTAGCAAGGTTGTGAGGAAATCACTGCCCCTTGCCCAGCTTTAAGACTGCATCTATTTAATATAAGGGAGTTCTTCTTTAAGACTTGAATAAAAGGAGTACTAGTGTCCTGGAGAGGTGGGACACAAGAGGAGAGACTGCATATTTCACAGTACCAGGCGTCCTGGTTGATTTCAGGGAAAATCTTCAGGGTGATGCAGGAGAAATACAGATTGTATTTTGCAGGCCACATTACGTAGTCTAGTAGACCTCCAAACTTGAAAATAATTTACCTTTTGGTTTTTTTGAATGTATTTTTAAAATTGGAACTACCTCCTTGCTTGTACGTGTTATTAAAAAAAGGCATGTCTTTAGTATATAGAAAATAAGAACTACAAATAAATTGTTCATAAGTTTCAAGATTCTGGGGGCAGTGGATAGCTTTCTAAACTTTACAAGGTTAAAACTTTCCCAGGTTGCACTATAGTAGCATGATAGCCATTCAGATTGCCTAAAAAAAAAAAATAGAGGGGAGGAGGTCAGGAAACAGCAAGTGAGTAGGTGAGGTTTATAGCCTTCTCAGAAATGCAAACACCATTTTTTAATTTTCTTTTTCAAATTTCTACATTAAATGTCTTTGTACAAGGCAAACAGCCCTCCTCATTTTCTCCATTCTGCTTTAGCCAGGTCTTATAAATCATGCTGACATGTTGAGGCATCAACAGAAAATAGACCTTTGCTTTGATCTGAAACAGTAATTGGTCTAGATTTGTGGTCTCCTCTCACTTTGGGGCAACTCACATTTAGCATTGCCAAAAGCTCTGATATGTTTCTAGCAGACAAAAGAACATCCTGATATTGCAATGGCTCTCTGGGACAGACACAGTGAGCATGAACATCTATTCTCTTGTACTGCTAGTAATTTGTTCTCTTTCATAATTGCATTATTTTCCACTACTGTCAGTCTAAGAACTATTTTTTCTTGGTATTATGTACCTCAGGGTTGTGCTCTGAAGCCTGGTTCAGTAGTGTTCAAAAAGTTCTGTGAAAAGCTAAAATGAAAAGGGCTGTGAAAACTTGGTTGTTTATTTTTCCAGTCTATTGTTTTAAATTCTATAAATCCCATAATATCAATAAGCAATTTTTAAAATACATTTTTCAGACAGTCAGCAACATTGTCCATGAGATCATATTAAGAATTCAGTTATGGCCTGTCATATTTTCGTAACACTGAAACACTTGCTTCACAAGTTTATATTTTCTTTCCAGTTCTCTCTCAAGGTAAAGGTTTCCCAACAACTACACTATGTAAGAACTAAACCTTGGGATTCCCACCTCAATTCCACCCTGATACTTAAGTCACCATGCTGAAGAGCTGTATACTTTCATGGAAAATAGCACAGAGGTTCTTTTCTTTTTTAAAAAATTATTTGTATTGGTAAATTACCACAAACGTCAGTAAGTTACAGGTAACTTCACCAAAGAAGTTGGGGTAGTTTTTGTAAGTAGTAGATGATAAGGCTGCCCATGAGATGATAACGCAAGTGCATTAAATGTCCATCAAGTGCAGTTCAATAAAGGCAATCAAAATGAAAAGAATGTGAAATGAAAAGAAGTGATGAAACCTCATTATATCATCACTGTTAGATTTTAGTAGGTATGTCAAGTTACTCGTTTTAAATTATCTGAAGTTAATAGGAAGTTGCTCATTTGGAAATGCCTACAGATGCAAAAGAATCCTAATAAAAGTCCGGCAGGAAAATTAAATATTATTCATATATAAATGTGTGAGAGAAAAATTCTACTGTGGCTTTAAAATGGAGCTGTAAGATGGGGAATTGCTATTAAAAAGTGATCATATAATCACGCATTATTTATATATTTATAAGAGATGTGTTGGGTATCCTGAGTTTTATAGTATTATTGTATTATTTACATTAAATTTTGAGTTTTCAGCTTATTAAAATTATAGAGGTTTGGTTTTAAAGAATATTATCTTAACAAAACAAATTTTTAGATTAGCTTTTGAAGCCTTTAAAAACCCAAAAGGCAGATAAAATCCCTTCAACATTAATTGCTGTTTTACTAAATGAACTGTTCTCATTTGTTTTAAAAATGAGAAATCTCATTAAAATGGTACCTAGCCTCTAGTTTGAAAATGAGAAGGGTGTGCTTCTGGGAAAAAAAAGAAAGAATAATTGTCTAATTTTTCCAATATCTTTTAGACCTATATTGTATTTATTACAGCTTCTTGTTAATAAAACTATGACAGCTAAAATGCTGCAAATGAGATTGATTTCTTCCTCATTTTTGCTTCATGTTCATCAATATGCTGCTGGTACTGGACATTATTAAATATAGAATATAGATTGGACTTACTTGTATTTAAGTGGATAGCGTATGTATCAGGTCCTGTCTGCTAAAGCAAAAATAACACCTGTGCCACCCTAACTCTAAAATTTAAGTTTAGAAAAGGAAAAAAAAAAAAAAAAGAAAAATGCAGAACAGCTTCAGATCATTGCTTTGTACCTTTATGTCTTCAAAGCATTTTATGGTGTTTTGTATATACATTGCTGTACTGGAAATCTGCAACTTGGAAGTCTGAAACTTAACTGCACCAGATCCTGTCAGTGGGATCTGTTTAAAAAGCACAGCTGTCAATGTTGTCTCTGGCAAGTGGTGATCAATTTGGACTGGAGGTGCTAGAAAAAAGTTTTTGCCCTATGTGGGAAGGAAGCCCTTGTGGGCAGAAGAGCAAAACCAACAGTCTGGCGTTTAAACTATTTGTGTCTTTTGGGTGTTTTCTTATTAATGTACGTGTTTGGTTTGGTTTGTTTTGAAAAAAGCCGATGTGGATATTGGGGTACATTTTTTTCCCTTTGGAGTGGACCATGAGAAGCCTGAGAAGTCTCCAGTCTCACTGCTGGAGAGGTTTGAAGGCCAGGGAAGAGTCTGCACATCACACAGATAGAGTGAGAAGGATTCCTGTTTAATAGCCTTTCCTACATCAGCGGTCAAAGCAGCAGTAAAAGCAGGAAGATCTGATGTGAAAATCCATTACAAGGTTCGGGTGCAAGTGATACTATGTGCAAGTGGTTATAGGTGCCATATAGTCCCCTCCACCCCCTTTTAATCCTGCATGAGCTGCACTGTCTGCAGTTAGGTTAGAAATGGCAGTCATTCACTGTGAGATACACAGGTGTCACTGACCTAACAGTCAGTGTGGAGTCCCTTGAGATTGTTGAAGCTTCCTTTCTCCTTTCCATTAAAATTGAGTTTCTGTTCATGAGTTTGTGCAAACCAAGGGGTTAGTATATTCCATTTAAGAGCTGACTACCGAAGATTGTTGTGGAACGTTCAATGCTTGTATATGTCTCCTGTTAACTCAACTGGAAACCTGTAGATCCTCAGCAAGTGGTACCTTCTGGGCTGCATTAGGAGGAGCGTTGCCGGCAGGTCAAGGGAGGTGATCCTTCTTCCCTGCTTCTGAGAAACACCTGGACTGCTGAGTCCAGTTCTGGGCTTCCCAGTACGAGACACATGGACCGACTGGAGCGAGTCCAACAAAGGGCTGCAAAGTTCACTAAGGTTTTGGAGTATATCACATGTGAGGAGAGGCTGAGAGAGCTGGTACTGTTCAGACTGTAAAAGGGAAGACTGAGGGTAATCCCATCCATGTGTATAAATATTGGGGGTGTGGGGTGGAGGGAAGTAGTGAAGATGGAGCCAGATTCTGTTCTCAGTGGTGCCTAGTAACTAGTCAACAGGCATTGGGCACAAACTGAAATACAGAAAATGCCATTGAAGCTTTTTTTTTTTTTAAATAAAAATGTGAGAGTAATCAGACAGTGCAACGGGTTGCCCAGAGGAGTTGTAAAGCCTCCATCCATGGAGATATCCAAAGCCCTGAGCAACCTGATCTAGCTGATCCTGCTTTGAGCAGATAGTTTCAACTGGACGATATACAGAGGTCCCTTCTGAACTCAGTCCCTCTGTGATTCTGTGACTTGTCAAGAATTACACTGTGACTCAATATACTGTTCAAGACTTAAGTTTTTTTAAAGTTAGCTAATAATATTGTGAAAGGTACTGATCTTTTCATTAAAGCCAGAAGTGTGCAAATCTTGATCTTGCACTTCTTTTGAGCAATATTCCCGTAAGATACCAGTTCTTCTGTTTAATTTCAGGCTCTTTTTGTTTCATTCCTTATTTATTAGAGAGGAAAGACTTGGTTCAAACAACTGACCTCTCCTGCCCAGGAGACAGTCAGTCACAACTGAAAGGAAAAAAACACTAACTTTTTCTTCCATTTTTTTAATCCCTGTGTGGGTCTAACATCGTTAAGAAATAACACATGACATGGGTTTGAGGTATGAGACACAAAGGAGAAATAGTAGACTCCTCGGGCTGCAGTAAGTGAGCAGCTTGTGAACGTTACCCAGGCAGGTGTAAACCAGCCACGAGAGTGGGAGCGGGCACTTAGGGGAGAAAAAAAGTCCCCCTTACTTTCCTCCCAACTTGTAAACTGCATGCCAAGGAACCCCGATCCTCAAGACCAGTGTCGATCATAACAGAATGAACCATTTTTCCCTGAAGGGTTGTTGTTTCATTTGGAACACTGCCTCCCTGTTCTGCGTCCTTGGTGCTCACTGCCAACATCTCTTCCTTTCTAAAAACCCATAACAGTACTTGAAGACAGTTATTTCTAGAATACTAATCTGTATTTATACTGTCTGTATAAACTTATCCAAATTACATGTGGTAAGGTGACATTGTTAATTAATGTAATTTCACATGGTTCAGATAGAATATCTCATTAGTTATTTATGGGGTTTTTCTTTTCCCACCAGAAAAATATCACTCCCAGAAATAATTAGAGGGACAATCATGAGCAGAGGGATATAGTAGTTTAGGGGGATTTCAAGCAGAGGGCCACTAAGATGGTCAGGGCTGGAGCACCTGCCCTGTGAGGAGAGACTAAAGGAGCAGGGCTGGTTCACCCTGGAGTGGGGGCAGCTCCGGGGGCATTTCCCAAGCTCCATCCCTACCAACATTAGCTCCTGACTCTGTGTTTCTAAAATCCTGAGACTGATGAATAAGAAGGAGTCTTTTTGAAGGTGGAATTAAAAAAGCAAACATTTGTTTAACACTTTAAAATCGCAGATCATGTTATTCTGCAATAACAATATTACATGATAAAGCAGGTATCAGAAGAAAAAAGTGGGGTGTAAGGATTTTAAGCAGTCAGAGGCACAGCAAGTTTAAAAAAAATAATAATATTTTTTCACTTTTTTTTTTTTTAATCTAGAGAAGGTTTTCTGTTCGCTTCAGAAAAAAAAAACATTTATTTCAATGATTTGCACGGATATTGCCCAGCTCTTTGCTTTCAATTAACATTCTTGAAAATGAAACAAAAAAAATCACTCGTACAAATGTTTATGGAAAACAAATAAAAACATCTCTGAACACCACCAAAGTAGATACATTATTTTTATTCCAGCATATGTTTATGAATACTCTCTTGAAGTATTCTGCCAGCTCTCGCCTTGAGTTCGGAGTTTAAAAAACATTTACAAAATTCTTTTCCACTTCCCTCTGTACCACCACATCTACTCACTTGCACTCGTTTTCTGTTTTCCATATGTTATCTCTAAAGAACAGGATTCCACAAAACTACAAATGCAGAAAACCTTGAGGCAAAGAGGTATTTGACATGTTTTCCTTATTAAAATCTTGTGATATCCTTCAAATATATAAAACCTAAGCCAAAAAAAACAGTGACCAAAACTGTGCACTTATTCACTTATTGGTGTGCCAGTTATATACAGCACTCCACCACAGTTTTATTGGTTACCATGATACTTTCTGAGTATATAATCTTAAAGTTAATGCTGCTCTGTCTGGGTTTTGTGCTGTATTTTACAGGCAGATCCTGGCTCCTGACTATATGTGGTATCTTTCCCTTTCACAAGAAAAACAAACGATGTACGGTATTAATAATTTATGCTCAGGAATTAGAAAGGATGATGAAGCTCTGATTGTCAGACTTCCACAACTGCACAAGTACATTTGTGCGTGCCTCACTTCTGAAAGGAAACCCCTGGCAGGAACATACAGACTGGGTGTTAGTACACAAGCATAGGCAATGAGCCACCTATAGAGACATTTACATTATAAATCCTGTTCTACATAGCCTTAAAGGGTGGTTATCTAAATTATGTTTGCATACAGTTGCATATACCATCCTATAAGGCCAGATTTGGGTATTTTTCTTAATTGCACAGGTTCTGTTGGTTGTGATAGTACTTGCCATGTTTGCTCCAAGAATGGAAAAAAATATGCATTTGATTAATAACTGCATTGGTCTTATTAACATCATATGTACTAAGAACTTTTGTCTTCTCTAAAATTTTCTGCTGTTCTTACAGTTGGTACTATGGCTGGTAACAGTACCACTCCAAGCAAGGTGCTAGCATTTTTACTAGCATATGATATACACAACCATCACTTTCAGGATAAGGCTTTCTGTTAGTAGGTGACACAAAAAAAAAAAAAAAACCAAACCCAAAAAACCAAAACCCTTTACCTCATACATTTCTGTATTTAGGAAGACACACAAAAAAAATTGTGCAAAAATGTCATTTTCTAAAGGTCTCGCTCTGTCTTAATTATTTGAATATCTCATAAAATACACTTCTGGGTTTTTTTAATGGTACTGTAGATAACAATACAACATTGGTGGTCTTTACTGTGTTGTGGGGGAGGGGGAGGCTATTTGCTTGAAAGTGGTTCTAAAAAAAATAATAGGATTATTCTCATCTTTCATTTAGCTTAATAATACAGTGCATACATTTGTCAATCAAATTAGAATTACTGTCAGCCCATAATAATGCATTTTAGTTTAGCCAATATCAGTCAGACCTGATTTATTTGCTTAATACAAATCTAATTGACTTTCAGGCTGCTCTTCTCTTTTCAGCTGTTAACCGACCAAGTACATCTTTAATTTCCAAGACCGATGGTTTGGTAGCAGTTGAGAGGAAGAATGATTTGCATAAGGCCCCAGAAGGGTGCCAAAACTCTTCACGCTTTAAACAACAGCCTTTATTATTCTGTAAGTGGATGTGTTGAATTTTCATGCTTTTGTTTCCAGTTCAGCCCTGACAGAAAGAATAAAGTAGATTTTGCCAGCACCCCTGCTGTGCCCTGAGGGAGAAATTCAATGTGCCTCATTTGTCTTAATTGGAGAACCGCCCTTAGCACCAGCTTTTTCTATGAATATATTAGCATAACAGACAGAAAAGTCTAAGCCCAATTTTTTTTTTGTAGAAGTATTTTTTTTCTTTCCAAGAAAAATAAAAACCTGGAAGAAGAAAAATACATGCATCATCTCCCAGCCTTCTTACTATTATTGTTGTTTTAAAACACGCTATACAGTAAAAATGCATCCAGCCTACTTTATCTCCTCAGCGTTGTTAGAACCGGGTAGAGAGAAATGTGATAAATACCATCCATGACAGAGAGCTGAAAGCTGCTCTTTATTCTTCATAATGTACTAATCTTATATATTTGTTCTTTGGCTGGTTGTGTTGCTTTTTTCTGATGGAGGAGGCAGTTTTACACAGAGACTGATGGACAGTAACTAAGAATGAATCTAAGAAAAAATACCCCCACAATTTTACAAAAGTGAATTTATTAACACCGAAACAAAATTCAGTTACCTCTGTCAAAGGAAGGTTTCGAGCCCCGCGCCTATTCATTTGAGAAATATTAAATTCATCTTCACGTTTTTCATTTCATAAAAGAACTCTAAATCTGGACAAACAATCTGTGCAGTGTAAATCATTTCTAAATCAGGGCTCTTTCAGTGTCAGATTGAACTAATGAGATTTAAAGAGTACTTTTTAAAGAAAAAGTATTTAGTTTACATGTTCTTATGACTAATATTAATCTTTACATCTGCTAAACCAGCCATCTATTGCTTGTACATGAAAAACGTGGGAATAGGTAATTTTTAGTAGCCTGTGATGTATACGTTTTCCTGGAAATGTGGCTGTGTTTTAGAAACTGATGAATCCATATTTAGTCTTGATATTTTTCCCCCGAGGCTCCAATACACTGCATCAGTCACATAGCCACTTAAATAGAAGCTTTCCATGGATGTCAGAATAAAGGCTTGGCTGTTTGAGTTTTTTTAGGCATCTTGTAGACATTATGAAAAATTAAAATATTCTTTGGGGCAGGATTTTTTCAGTCAACTGGGTGAGTTAATAGCTTTGAGGTTTGATTCCAGCAGGAGCTGGGGTGGGGTCATTAGCATAGCCCCTGGAGAAACAGTAGACTCTTAATTCTGATATTTACTCTTGCCTGTTCTCTGTGGCAATTTATCAAAGACAGCCAGCACTGTAACAGTACAAGTCTTTCACACCTCTTCCTCCTCCTATTACTCATTATTGAACCATTTTTCTCTTACATGCACATCCTCCCTAAAACATGTTCAGCTACTCTTGCTTAGGCTCTTCTTATGTCTTGAAGAGTGGTAATAGAAGAGCTTTGTGCTTTCTTGTGCAAAATGGATCTGCAAAATAATTATTTAGTATGATGTATTTTTGAAAGTATATAGGTATCTGACTCCAAGTGGTTTCATTTACATTAGGAAAATGGCAATGATCTACACAAGTTTATCTGATAATCCAAACTGTTTGGCTGAGTAAACAACCCAATAAATCAGAAAGGCAAGCCTGCACTCATCTCCTCTCTTTGCTTGCTCCCTCTCTCTCTAGTATTCTTTGCCTCAGTTTCCAACTGGAAGCACTTCAGACCTGCCTGGTTTAGAAGGGATACCTTTCTAGGATAACCCTCAGAGCAATTTAAGGAAATATCCTTGTTGTCTATTTGTTGCCAGGAAACTTTCTGAGGTATTAAAGTATAGCTTCTTTCCTAGGAAAGAGGTTAGAAGCTGTTAATGCAACATAAACAAGTTGGCAGTAATATGTGGCACTTCCTGAAGCAATGAAATGGTGGGGAAAAATGCCTTATGTCCAAGCCATGCTCCGTAAATTTCCTGGTTTAAGCAAATTGCAACAAATTATTTGTGTGGAAACAACATGGTAATCTAGGTAGCAGGACACGTGGGGTTATATCATCGTTATTTGTTATTGTGCTAGGAAGCTTCTATTAACGGCACCCTTTTGATGGATCAAGACATCCTCTTATTTTTCACAGCACTAAACCTTCTTCCAACGTTGAACAAAACAGATGGTCACAAACCAAGGAACATACACTTTAAATAACTCTCCGCTGATTATTTTCATGTGTACCACAATGCATATTCACAAGCCCTTGTCCTGTCTGTTTGCATTTTGAAAAGTGTTTCATTTCTAGAGTTTTGTAGGACGATGTGGCCTCCAGTGAGTTGGATTTGTTGTCAAATAGATCCTGGAGACCAGTGATAGTGCTGGGTCCTTCACAAGGAATTTTTTTCAAGCCTCTGTATGACTGTTTCCTAACCTAAAGACTCCGCTGCCTTATTTATCCATCTTATTTCCATGATGGGAAGTAAATAGCTGCATTTTCCATCCTTCTTCTTGAATAAAATAATGTGGTAACAGCGCCTGCTTCCTGTAACATTCCTTGGGAGGGAGTCCCTACATGACAGCATTTGGAAAGCTTTCTAGGGAAGAATAATCACTGGTATCCATACAAAGTGAAACCAGCTGAGGAATAGTTATCTGCTTTCCATAGATTGCAAATATACCATAAAGGACTATGCAGACTTATGTGGGAAAAGTATTTGAGGGAGACAAGAAAATATAGACAGCTGGCTGGTAAGAGGGAAGATACATGGAGTTAACAAATATCTCCTCTTATGAGTAATCTTCTCCTTGGGAACCGTAAACTCAGCTCAATACTAATGGGTTCAGTGTTGAAGTTAGGTTCTGCATATGTTTATTTACACAACCACCCAAGCGGATGCACAACTGTAAAAAGAACATGAGCATGTATTCAGTCAAACTTCTTTTCTCCTAATTCAAAAATGTACCTACTCTAAAAAATAGCCCTCTGCTAAGTTTCAGTGTGCCTATGCACCTAATAATCTGTTTCCAGTTATACCACTCAATTTCTGAACTTTTGTGGATTCATGAGGCTGTCTGTATGTGCAGTGGCTTTATACATTCTCTTTTCATTACAGAAAAATGAATAAAAGTCACATTTGTGATGTTCACAAGGCTATCCCACATTGCTAGCCATTAAGGCCAATGTTACCCTCCCAGAGCATCGAAGGAGGTAAGGATATGTTATGTGTTCCAGTGGGTACATAACCAAAAAGAGGCATTCACATCTTAAACACACAAACTGTAACTATTCATATGTAACATAAATAATGTTCTTTTCCAGAAGTATGGTTTTCAAGACACAGCTCGCTGAGGGTAAGATGGTGTCATTCTCACTGTTCATGAATAGGGCAGTGTGCAAATCCACAAGCCACATACCTTATGTGTAGCATCTGTGTCTTAAAAAAAGTTCTCTCAGTCTCCATGTCACACAAGGGTTACCATGGTAAGTATTTATTCCTATTCAGACTGTTGAGTAAATAGGCATGCAGTTTTCTGCCATATTCTGAGCCATCTATTCCACAGACCTGTAGCTAATGGGACATGAGCTATTATGAAAATGTCTGAAGTATTTGCAGAACTCTTATTTTAATCCCATTTTATCTGTCTGTTTTCACTGATGTTGGTTTGTTTTGTTGTTTGTTTGTTTTTTTCTGGAAGTAATATACATTTCAGCAGGAGCAAACAAGGAGGTTTAGTGTACAGCCCTGCTGGGTCTGTGGTGATGAATTATATAAATAAATTCTACATGGAGAGAAAAAAGTACTTTCCAAATATTTTTGAAAGATTAAAGGCTAGAACATTTGCACTGGCATGTGCATAACCTAATTAACTCCTGTGAACAGATTCCTAATGTTCAAAGGACGATTTAGTGGAGAAAAGATTACGCTTTCTTTAATATTGTTTTCATTATTCAAGAGCTGGAAAGATTTCAGTGCCCACCTGATGTCTGGTTTCTCAGTGCCGCACAAATAGAGCACTGAATTGATAACTTAGTATAAGACTAATTTTTAAGCACTGATTGAATTACATGCAAGAAACTACAGCGATTTCATATTCTTCATTTATTAATAGAATTATAGGAGTACGAATAAATATTGGTGCCACACAGTAGACTCCGAAGACTCCGCAAATGTGTCTTGCAGAAAAATTACTGTCCTTATCAGAAAGGGTCTGAAAATTGGAGTCCTCTATAGCGACTCTTGTGTTCAACTTTCTCACAGATACTTAATCCAGCATGTTACTGGCCCGCCAGAAAGCCATCAAAAGACATTTGTCACTGGATCAAAATCAAATATGTATCCTGGCTATTAAGAAGGGCTTTGTTGGACTAAATGACTGTACCGTTTTAGACAGTGCTGCAAGATTAATGATGACACTGGTTGTCCAATTTTCACCCTTGGGGCAGTATTACAAAGATGTGCCCTTTCTGTGCACCTGATGTTACGCATATCAAATGCGCCATTCCTTCTGCTGTGAGTATTAGTAATGGTCCCTGTTTCCTGCTCCCCCTCCACAGAGGAAGATTAACATGGTGTGGGTGTAATTTATCTTGGGGAGAGCATTGCTGAATAGAAGTATACTTGCTGGTGTTATATTATATGGGTTAATCACCTAATCACAGAGAACACTTAACAAGTACGTGTCTCTGGCAGAATGAGGCCTCTGGCATATATTTTTGAGCCAAAGTAAATGAACTGTTCCTCCCCGTCATCATTCTTCAGATGTAAAAGCTATCAGGGAGTACCCTGCCTTCAATTAGACTTATATTCTTTGACCTAATCCAAAGCCTCTGCCTCCTGTCTTTGTTTTGTGGTGCCCTATTACTAAGCGTGAGCATAATTTCACCAGAAAATTCAGAAAATAAGGCTTTATGAGGGCATTTTGCCTCATCCGTACATCAGAAGACTGACAAATAAGCAGCACAGTTGGCACCATTCAGTCTCCGTGCAGTGTTTTTCTCCCAGGTTGTATGCTGAGCCACTCTCCAGTGTTTCCATTTGCCCCGATAATGACTTTACATTCAACTTCCAGCTTCATGATTTTCTTTTCACACGGTACTGAGCTGCTTGCTCTCTCCTGCTGCTCATGTCAGAGGCAGTTGAACTTGGAGGTCAGCGTGAAGAGAAAAGAGCAATATAATTGCATACCACAGAGGCCAGATGTTTAGTAAAATCATGTGGAATCTTGTCAGGAAGTGCCATTGAAGTTCCTGGGAGATTCACCACTTTCCCAAAGGAAACTGGAAAATTGTATTCCAAAAGACATGTTCCTTAACAGTAACATGCCAAGAGAAATAAAATGTGTCTATTTTTGCTATTTATTGTTATGTATCTTATCTCTCTTTTCTCCTTATAAATTTATCTTTATTTCCTTTTGATCCACATTCAGTACAAATTTTACCTGGAAAGCCAGTAAGTGCTCTTAATTTCTGGAACGGTTCTATTTCTTTTTGTAGTTATGAAACATTAATGAAATTATCACAAACTTCTTAGATATTCATTACACAAAAGTGCAGAAAGTAGAACAACAGCCTCTCTTCTAGGCATAGTCCTTCACTAGTTTAACACAACTAGTTGAAGTGTTTGACATCTTTTCCTCAATATTATGCTGTTACATGGCACAATAGCTGACAGAACTTGTGAATTCTGAATATGAAAAACCTTTATGAAACACAAGGCTAGATGCCAACTTTTTTAAAAGCTGAACTTAAAACTCAGGTTTTAACATGTCAATGGAAGCAGCATATGTAGGAATGAAAATGAGGGCCAGTAAATCGCAGTTAAGAACAAATAAGCAATGATCAAACTTATGACAACATAGAAAATAAACTATATCACATGCAATTTAAAAAGTTATTAGAACCAGGAATAAATAAATAAATAAACAAATATAATCCCAGTACTCGCCCCTTCAAAGTGCATAATTCAAAAAGAAGGCACTCACATTTACAGTTTTACAGACTCAGATTTAAAACAGCTGCTGAAGCAGAAAGCCCAAGGTCAACACACACATTTGGTACTTTGTTAGTTGAGCTGGCTGAGTTCAAATTGTGAGATGGGAATTGCAGTCTGGTAAGCACAAGCTGTCATCTTCTTTGTTGCAAAGGTAGAAGTTAGTGCAGAAGAGGAACAGATTTCTGGTGCTGACCAGCTAACTTATTTTTATAGTAGATACTAGGAGCAATGAAATGAAGTTAGGCTGGGTGAAAGCTGGTATTTTTCCTGCTTTTCCCCTTTCAGTATAACTTTTTATTTTTCTGTCTGATTCAAGGTTTAATCTAAGCTGGAGAATTTTAAAAAATGTGCAGGAGGTTATCTTTAGTTGCTAGAAATGCAAAATTACATTAAGACTGACAACTTCCTACAAGTCTTTAAGTGTCTCTGCAGAAGGATGGATTTTAAGTTGGGAGGAGGTGGGGTGGGCACAGAGAGAGGGGCCCCTCTCTATCCCCATTATTACCATAGCTGTGGTAGTCTGAAGAGGAACTGGCTTTTCCAAATAACTTTAGTATCTTATTTTCTTCCACTTTCATGCTTCTGAAATCTTCCCGTGACAGAAACTTGGAGGACAAGCTTCCCACAGTCACCCTCTTCTAACTCAAGTAATGTTTATTTACTACTGGATGAAACTCTTTTCTGTAGATTGACGTGGTAAAACTTGTGTCTGAAAAAACTTTCTTTTACACTGCAATCTCCAGACCTAGAGAAACATCTTTTTAGAGGCTTCTCTTCTGAAAGAATGATAAAACTGATATTCCTTACAAGTCCTCACTCAAATTTCTGCTTCCATCTTTAGAAATTAATTAAAACTAAATTCCCTTTTTGGTCTGGCCGGTCTTCAGCAGAACACCTGAACAGCTCATTGTATGACAGCGAAATAAAAGCATACAAAACTGAGGAGTTACTTTGTTTTGAAATGACATAACATCAACGGAGGTGTTGGTTTGCCTAAAAATGTATGCTGGGAATTTATGATATGGGTATAAAAGCAATTGTAGAAGAAAAGAAGAATGCTGCGGAGAGGTATCTATGAGAACTCAAGCATCTTTCTTGACACTATTGAATATGGAACCACTTTATCTTCCTGACCCCAATGCTCAGATCAAGTAAAGTCAGCTTTACGTTGTTGATTCCAGTAACAAATTAATCAATGGCAATTTCATCTCTGTAACAGTTTATTCTGTCAAGCTCAAATTTCATTCATTTCGCTGACAGGACAAAGCTCTCCATTTCAAGGAGAGACATAACTGAACCGAATTATCCACCCAACAAGCCACTCCTCACCAAGACGTGATGTGCTAGGTATACTAAAGGCACAATAGTGTCTACTGTATGTGTTTGAATAGCTCTTTGCACTAAAATGTCCTTGTAATAGCCTTTGTCTCTGACATTCAGTTACCCTAAAAAGCTACTGGCAACACTCTGTTATTCCTCAGTTGTCAGCTGCTGACAAGTTGGGCAGTTCTGCCCTTAGTGATTCTGGGTATAGAGGGATGTATCATTAGATTTTCTATGTAATGTAGATATGACAAGACTTTTCAAATCAGTGTAGTCCCCACATAATTTAATATAATTTAAGTCTCTCATTTCCCACCTTGTAATTAGAATATGTTAAGCTGTTTCAGTGATCCTGAATATGAAAGTGCACAGGCACTAAAGTATTTCTCAACCTAATGTTATCAAGTCTGTAATATTTTAACAGAAAAGAAGACCTAAATGCAAATTTTCATTCTCTTTGTATAACATTTATGCAGTAAAGAATGAGTTGAGTACACGATTTTTCATTTCTGGATAGCTAGGAATAGTAATGCGTGAGCTGCAGAAGAGAGCATTAATCTCTCAAGCTGCTAAGAAATGAAATGTCATAGCGACTTGTTCTTTGCTGATGCTTTCTCAGAAGTGAGTTTTCTCCCCCCTCCTCCCCCTACAAGATTCTTCATCAAAAGAAAAAAAAAGAAAATCACAATTCTGATTATATTAGATTAGACCAAAGCCATAATCTCTCATATATTGATTTAGATACTGTGTTTGAAGTATGAAGTCCTCATGTATCATACCTTTCTTTTCATAGATAAGTAGTTTTAAATTATTTTGGAGTTCCCAAGGGCTAGTGTTGGTCAAGAGGAAGAGGAAGGCTCTGACAGTTTTTGCATTTATTTTACTATGTCACATTAGGGCTAATTTCTAAAGAGGGAATTTTTTTTCTTTTTTTTTTTTTCTTTTTCTATTTTCAATTCAGACTTGCAACAACAGTTGTGTGACGCTTTCGCTTATTTGCGGGCATGAGTCCACACATGCATGCCCATCCATGTGAGTTCACTTGAGTGAGCATGAGTATAGAAATTCCTGTGACAAAAACATGTTCGGTTAGATGACTCTCCTCACTCTCCAGTTGTAATCTTCACAGGGAATAAAATCCTCCTCTGTTTAGTGGTTCCATGACATCTCTTTAACATCATTTAGCACCTCTTCTGCCTTCCTCTAAGGATCTAATTGGGACTTGAGGGATGTGAAGACCTTGAGTGAGTTTCTTGCACAGAAGGGTGAAATCCACTTCTGGAGAATAATTAGTTTCCTTTAACATGGAGACTTTTTTAACAGGAATCATGAGTTCGATAGGCTTTTATGAGCTCCCTGTAATGTTAACATCCTCAGAGGCATAATCCTGTCAAGTGTTGACACAAAGCTCCGAATGAGTTGTGGAATTTCACATCAGTTTTGAATCAGTATTACCAGCCTGATCCGATGTATATATAATGATGATGAAGTAAGAAGTCTGACATTTGATGGTATTGTGACATATTTTATCCTATGAATCACTTTTGCTAAATTGCAGAAATTTAACATACCACAGATACTCTCTAAACTGAAATTCGTTTACTTCTGTGCATGTTCTATACCCTTTGCACAGTTCAATTGTAAAAACTCATGGGGGACTCTTCTATTTAATTTTCTGCTCTGTTACCCAGGGAGAACTTCACAAATTTCTGTGAAGTTTAGAATATTCAATAACAGTTTTGGAAACCCTGCCAGTCAACCTGTCTCAAGTGTCATTGCAAACACAGAAACTGATATGATTTCACAGAAGGAATTGAATAATTGTTCATGTGCCCATGAACTGTTCACGTGTGACTCAGTGACCCTCAGCAGAAATATCAAGACCTTAGAGGAACTAGGCCTTCTATCATATAATGCTGCTTTTAAAATAGAATTAGCTCTTCCAGAAGATCACTGTGAAAAGATACAACAATTGACAAGTATTATAGTATATGATGTGAAGAGTAGAAGGCAAAATAGTGTGTGTGTAAAAGAGAGCAATTCACCACAGCAAAAGGCATTTAAGATTTGTTACATGAAAGAGGAAAACCAGCAGGTTTGCCAGGCTGCTAAGATGTCTTTGTATGTGCAGTGCTATTTCCTTGCTTTTGCATTTTTTTTCTCAGGCTTCAAGTGTTTACAATGTGCTGTTAAGACACTGTAGGTGTCTTCTTTGACACCCACAATGGTGTCACCAGTTGTAGGATAGGTAATAGTTTAAGGATGTGTACTTTTGTCAAAGAAGAGCGGAATCCTGAGCAGAATCTTGCTTGACAATAGTAAACTTCATCACAGAAGGTATCCACCATTAATGAAATACGTGGAATTCCAGTTTTGTGGCTGTCAATGTGACTGTTACGCTTTCAGCAATCTGTGTGTAGGCATAGTCCTCTGGAGATCTGTTCTGCTTCTGAATAAAGAAAGATATTGATATATTTGCCCCTTAGACATGGCTGAAGCCATATTCCTTTGCAATAAATTGTTCTTGCTCAAACAATTCAATTAGTAAAGAGATCTATAGTCTGTTTGGACTCCAAGTCACCTCCCATCATGAAAATAAATGCCATATCTTCAATTTATTTTGTTTCCTTCACTAGTGAAAAGCAATTTAGAAATTTATACTGCAATGTTGGCTTTTCAACTGTTGCTTTAATTGTTGCTCTTCTAACACACTGTAAAGAACTGCAAGAGACAAAATATATATTTTAGCATTGTGTTGTATGCACGGGTGATGATAGCAACATAATTTCCTATTGCTAATTCACAGCTCTCTGAGCTGAATGAATACAACTCTCTGTCTTGTCTAACTGAAAGTACCTCAACAATGCTACAAAACTTTTTTCAGGATATGTTCTGAATCCCACTGAAATGAGAGAGTCTTTCCATTGATTTCTCAGGATTTTATGTTAGCCTTCAAAGGCCAAAGAAAAGAGCACTACGGAAGTAGAGAGACAGGTGTAAATTAGCACATTCTTCTCTAATGTCTTTCAAGATATTTCTCCATGTATCTGTCAGCGGATGAAAACACCCATTGAGATCCTCGTACACCTATGAATTGTTTGATGTTTTGTTAGAAATTACCCTAGATGATCAACAACAGCAAATTCACTTATCAGCTGCATGATGATGGTAAATTCCTGTAGAGTTAGATGATTCATTGCTTTTATGGATGCTATTTTATGTCTTGTCATTTGTCTTTGAACAGCTACTCATTCTGTGGGAGACAAATCTGTGTTTTTCTCTTTTATGCTTCTTAATGTTTTCACTTTCTAGAAACCCAGCGAGTATGTGGGGGTGGTATCACTCATCTATTTGCATCTTTTCTTCTTTCCATTGTTTGTTTGCTGGATGGTATAAAATGTAGCACATAATTGGGAATTTCTTTATAGCTTGTGACTATGATGTGACAGTATTGACATAATGAATCAAATTAATTCAAATAGGAAGGCCTATACTTTTCTATGGGGTGTGGGTGTTGGGAGATTTTGAAGAAAATGGAATCAGTTTTACAAAAAAATACTTAGTTCTGTAATGAATTTCACAGTATGCAAAAACTGATCATTACAGCGCTTAACCACAATGTGCTTTTTTGCTCTCCCTTTTTGGCAGTACTTGACAATGATCTGGCTCCTACATTGGTGTACTCAGATTTTTACTCTATCTTCTTTCCCAAACAGAATTTTATCTTGTACCTAAGAAAAATTTCCTGTTTGTCAAAAGGATAAGAAACTTGTAAGCACTTCTGTGTTACTACCAAGTGTTAAAGACTAATTTATTCCCTACACTTCTTACACATAAAGCCATTTCTACAACACTCATAACTCTGGTGACTCAGTGCTTTACATCACTAAAAAGACATCAGTGCCTCTAGAAGGTGGATCTCTCCTTTTCTAGCTCATCTCTATTTTGATACAGTGCTTACTACTGTACCAAAAATATTTACTGGCAACAACTTTATCTCAATACATTAACAGTTGAACTTTTGGAATTTTGATTTTTAAATGTTTTATTTTGCGTTCTCAGTGCATTTATTTTTCTTAAGAAATTATGAGTTGAAATTTTGCATGAGGTGCTGGTCTGTTAACAGTACAGTTGAGAAAGGCAGAGGGCTGTGTCATGTGGAAGACATCAGTGGCTGTGAAACTTCTGATTCAGAAAGGCCATCTGAGCAAGGCCAAGAAAGATAGACATAGCTTCAATAAGCTCTGGAATACAGCAGCTTGGGAGAGCAGGAGGAATCTATTTTTTAATTCATAAGCTAAAGCACATGACAAGACAAAACTTTCTACTGTGGGTTTCTTGGAGCAAGCAGGGGTTACAAAGGAATAAAAAGGAGTTAAGAGTGATTTTCAGTGAGAAAAAGTACTTCCTGATACTATGTTGGGAAAATATATTGCAAGCAACATTTAAGACAAAGGCAGATGTCAGCAATCAAATAGAAATTTAATTGAGATAGTTATGTATACATATGTACATGTATACATTCATACAGATAGATGCATAGATATACATACACACATACATATCATATGTATAACATATATGCTTTATATAAGATATATATGTAGTTTTGACCATCCAGAAATCTCAGAGTATCATGCAAAGGCTAACCAAAGAATTCTCACAGTAATTCTTTATAAACATTTTACGAACAAGGAAATTAATCTACAGAGAGGTTAACAATCTTCTCCATGTCCACACAGATCAAGTCAGCCATGCTTATTCCCTGTTATTACTAAACATGACAAAGCTATTGTAATCCATTGTTGGTGAAGAATTGTGTTGTAGGCACTAAAGGATAGGGGAAAGGTACTTCAGGATGGGAATGCCCACAGAGCAAAAGCATTATTCTACATTGGGTTTAGGAGTGGAAAATAAAGTTAGCAGAGATGTTTTGAGTAGAAATTACTTAGGCCCCCAGGAAAAAAAAAAATTAAAAGAAGGCAAGAAAGCATGATGGAAAAATGAGGCTTTACATTCAATATGCTCACTGTATCTTTACTTTCCTTTGACCTAGTCACAATTTTATAATGTCATGGTGAATTAACTGTTTGACATATGCATCCAAAGTGATCAGAAGGAATAATGTGATGAGAAAAGGTGTCACTGGAGTTTTTTATTCACCTACTTTTCTGTATCAACTGTTAGTATGAAAGTGAGGCACCTATGATGCTAAGGGGGAACTGGATCCGAAGTTGGGGATTTTTTGGCTTTGAAATACTGATTACAATGATAAGGGGGCATCACAGCCTTTTATTTTCTAAAGCCAAGGTGTGTGTGGATGAGGGCTCTTGAATACTCTCCATTTTAAGCACAGTGAGAAAAAATTGTGGTTTAGGAGCCTACTGCTATAAACTTGCTTGCACCTTTGCATGGAGACAATAGCTGACAGAAGGCTGTTGTGCAGCTGCATCATACAGTAAAGGGTCCTGATTATGCTATACCACCTGCTACCCGAGTTTGGAGTAAATGGATGAGACCGCATTGGACACAAGTGTATTGGCCTTGCTTCCTGACAAGACATATGTACAACACGTAGCAAGTTTATGGCTATATCTTTATCACAAGACCCAAATTAGTTCAACTCAGTCTAGCTGTGGGCAGCCCCACTCCCAGGTTAACGTGCTCTTTATTTGTGGTGTGATGACACTCAGAAATTCATTTTGCCCTTCCTTTTTCCTGATGTACATGGAACTGCTCTATAATTTCCTGGTTTGTGACAGAGTGGGAGGAACCAGGGGATTACGTGCATCCTCAGTAAGGTAAATCTGAACTGAATTTATCAAGAAACTTGTGTGAGAGATTTTTGTGTGCAGGAGAGGGACAGAAATATTGAGGTTTGCTCTGCAATGGATTTTGGGCTCTTTGAGAATGAATTTGAAATCCGAGTTTCTCTTAATTTAAACTCTTCTTGAGATGGTGACTCATTGGCATATGTTTTCCAAATTTTTAGCTTTAATTTCCTCATTATTTTTTTTTAATTGACCAATTAGGCTTTAAATTGAAAACTTCAGCTTCTTAGTCTATTTACTTCTGTATCTTTCTGTGGGCATAGATCCAGCCACATGGAATAAACTCTCTGCTATTTCTTTCTTTCATCTGGTTTGCATTTGAAGTAGCAAAGTAGACTGATTCTGTTTTCTTCTATGGTCTGTCAGGAATTTCACAATGATCCTTTCTGCTCTTGTGTGCAGAAACAGAGGCAGTTTATCACATACAAACAGGAGCTCCTAGGAAACATGTTTATTAGTTTCTGACCTAGTGTGGGTTTTGTCTTTTCAGATTGTGTTCGTTTTGACCATTTCTCCCTTTCTTTCCATTTCTAGCAATAACATTTCCAGTATTATTATTGTCCCTTAATACTTACACATGGTGCTTGATTATGTGGTTACACATTATTGCCTTTGTTGGATACTATGCCACTGTCTCTGAACTTTCATGTCCCAATCCTAAAAAAGAGTTTTGCAATTGTTTAGATTTAAATCACATGAGTCAATTTAAGATTATAGGATAATTCATGTCATGAGTGACCTCAGGAGGTCTCTGATCCAATGTGTTGCTCACAGCATCACAGGGTGCTCAGAGCTTTGTCCAGTCAGGGTTTGAAACCATCCAAGGATGGAGACTGCACAGTCTCAAACCCTGACAGCATATAAAGCAAATCAAATGTATAGTATTTTGCAAGACTAGCATTTTTGAAAGACTTGTATGGTGTTTTGGGATACCATGTAATAAATACCACTAAACAAAATCACCTTTGGAAGTTGTGTATAGGAAAAGCTAAAAAGAAACACAGACTCTGTATATGCGTATCAATGAGTAAAACCTAATTAAGCTCCCTGATTGTTATTTTTAACAGAAAGATCTGATATAAAAAACAACCTTTTGGCAACACATGCATATTAGACTTCCATGTTTGTCACTATTGCTGTGTCTCTGAGGCAGCTGAGTTGATCTAACATCTCACTACTGTTGCAAAGGGCAGGTCTCATCTTCCCAGTCCTCCTTCATTGCCTTTCACTTCCCTGCATCTGGCTGTGTAATCCCAACCACTCTCACATACCCCACTCCAGGACCTCCCAATAAGCTAATTTAGCTAACGATATACTCTCCCACCCCCACCGGGTCAGTTTTCTGTAGATTTAGTGAACTGAACTTGCTCATGCACATGGCCAACAAAAGGAAGAACAAGGTGTGGGTAAGATGAAGCTGCTCATTTCCAGAACACCATGACATTAGATTGTTCAAGCTGCTGTCAGTCTGCATCTCTATAATCCTTTTGTTCTTTTTAAAATAAGTTTTTGATAGAACTTTATATATAATTAAAAATATCATTTGAATGAGATTAACGGAAAAGAAGGTTTACAAATATTCATTTTGAATCAAATGACACTGACAGTTGGATTTCCAGTAAAACTTGCTTTTTGTTTTTGCTCTATTTTAAGAATATCACAGGTACGTATGTGGGCACGTGCATTTGCATGCATATATACATACACACATACAGAAACATACATGCATGCATAATCTGTCGAATTCTCCAACTATGCTAACATTGTGGTTATGGTGTAACCATGGTGTATGTCATGGAAACCTATAAACTTTTAAAAATACCATTGACTGAAAGAACTTGCAATCTGAACGTTAACTCAGTGAGATACACAGAATTGTTATCATATTAAAATAAATGGACTATAAAATTAGGGGGGGGATCTTGACATATGTTGTACACAGATTGTAGAAAAATTGTTCAACAATTCTGAAGACTATTTCTGTAATTAAGGCCTAGTACAATTAAAAATGTCCGTAGCACAGAGCTAAGATTGTGCATTCTGACTATTGAATGCTTAACCATGGTTCCTAAATGTATATTTTGTGTGGAATAAAAGGAAAATCCTCAATACTGCAAAATAATTATTAGCTCAAGCAGTCATCAATTGTGAGTTGCATGCTCTTGGTTAAAGCTCCATTCAGACTGAAAAAGCAAATAAAGAGAGTTCTCCAGGTCAAAATCAGAAACAGAACAGAAAAAATGTCAGCTGGAAATGTTTCTGTGTTTTTTACTCCCTCCTATTGCCTTGCTCAAACTGCTAACTTTGCTTCTCCTTGTCAAGAAAAAAAAGCATAGAAACTCTAAAATAAAAGAGGATTTAAAGGCAGGACAGTGTGTTTTAATACTGAAATGTTTCAGCCCTGCTTCAGATGATCTATCAAAACCACTTCCAAAACCATCATCAATGGGCAGATAATTAATGGATTATGAAATACTTCCACCCCATTTGGGGATTCCAGATGCAGAGAGTCCATTGCATTTTTTTTGATTCCTGTGAAAAACTTATTTAATCATGCTTTTAACCAGATCATTAATTGTAATTTGTTTCATTGTTGTTGAAAACTGTTCTCGTACAATAACATTAAGAGTTAGAGAGAAAATAAAATGTTTGATTTCTTAACTGAGAATAGGAAAGTGTGTTTAAAGAATCCCATATTTTTTCAGATTTCAGTCCATTAGATTTCAGCGGAAATATTAATAGAAATGTTTACTTCTTCCCTTGTCATTCGGTATTCTTTTCCCATATTTAAAGATACCAAGTGAAAGATATCAGGCAATTGAAGATGAATATCTGATTATCTTATTTTGTCATTGTTCCCCATACCTGGTGGAAAATAAAATCTCCTCATGACAATGCATAATGAAATTACGGTAAGAAAGGAAATCTACTTCATGAACACTCAGTGTGCCAGTTTTGTCCATTTTTTTCTCATTAGTTTATTTCCTTAAGCCAGTGGAAAAGCAGAGATTTGAAACAGTGTGATAATGCTGGGAGGCCAGCACCAGTGCTAGGGCCAGCAGACAAGAAGATCTAATCAATGCCATCAAATATATGTCGCGTTTATCAAATGCAAACCAATCAATGAAAGGTAGAGAGCAGTAGCACCCATTGGGATGGTCCAGGGCAACTCCCTCCATTTAGGCTGTGTTACACAGCAGGAACCTGTCTCTGTCTTCCTGCTGAACCCTGCTATGTGTTGATTTGGCCAAGCTGCATGGTCAGTATGTGCTCAGGGTGCCCTGCAGCAGTCCAAGGGACTCGGCAGTGTGTTAGCTGCAGATCTGGCCTTGCATCGTTAAAAGAGATGTATGGGCCAAGTACTCCTTTTTTCTCATTTGAGTTGGAGATGTCTTCAAGGGTCTATTTGCTCATATGTCTGGCGCATATGGGGGACTCTTGAGACTGCTCTCATATAATGCTAGAATATTCACATGCAAGAGGAGGTGGTGGCTGGTGGCAGCGAGCTCAGAGCCACATGGTAAAGCAGCACTGCATACAAAGCAGAATACTGAGAGAAGAATACTTAGGAAGAAGGAGACACAGGCACATACATCATCCAGCATGACCTGCTCCAGTACAAAATGATTCTTCATCCAAACAGAGCTAAAATGTCCACATTTGCACAAGGCGCTGTAACTGGTTTGCTCCAGGGTAAATTGCTTGTAGAGGTGAATCCCAGCTCAGGGATTTCGTGAGAGCCTGCTGCTTGCTGTGCCTAAACTCACAGTGTCAGCAGCTTTTAATCATATTAGCTGAGGAATTAGTGCATGTCTCAATGCAATCTGCATCATCCACCGTAAAGAAATCATTATGAATATGTGGTTTCTTCTTTAAGGGAAAGATGGAGCAACAGAAGGGATCAGTCCACAGCATCTTAGAGTCCCTTGTCATTTCATCACAAAGTCAATAGCTCTCTTCATCCGAGGGTGAGAATGCTGCAAAAACAAACTGCTTTCTGTTCTGTAGCGACGCCTGAAAGAGCTTGCGCTGCAATAATCCCAGATCCAGGGGCAATCTATTAAGAACTCAGCACCACCGATCCTGAGAATCAACTGATAAGCACATTCT
>JAOXJM010000019.1:61236998-61283404 GCA_026413425.1 Tringa solitaria
CTTTTAGTATTTCAGTGGACATAAAAAATTCACTTGAAATGTGTATTGGCAATATCACCAACTATATACTCTGGCATACTCAGTTGTGGATTAAAAATGCCTTTTTTTTTAATTAATGATACTACATTTGAAACCATTTTTTGTCTTTATTTACCTTTATTCTCAAAGTGAGACATACTATGACCCTATAGTCTAATTTCATACATTTAAATTTATCCTTGCTTCATTTTTATCATCTGGGTTATCCATGCTTCCTCTCCCCTACCCACCAAAACCACTCCCATACAGTTCAGATTCTGTTGTGGTTACTTTAAAAGTTAAAAACTATCAGGACACTAAATTAATAAAGTGTTAACTCTCTGATAAGTCATCTGCTATGAATAACAAACATTTTAAATCAGCACTTTGCAAACAAGCCATGGGCTAATATTTGTTTGCATAAACTATTCAGCACAGATGCATAAAAGATATTTTGTGGAAATCAGGATTAGTTTACAAATGATTCACATACAGGAAAAAAGCTGGAGTCATCAAATATTTCGTTCACAATTAATAATTAAACCAGCTCTTTTAAGGATGCTGAGAATATCATGATGACATGTTTTCCAGTGATTTTATTTTATATTTTAAAAAAACTTTAAAACCCAAGCAAACAATATATTGTCTTGTTTAATTTTGAGGTGCATCAATAATGATATGAATAAAAAACATAAGAGCAAAGCAACTCAGAGAAACACACCTGCTTTGACTTGTGCTTCAGTTTCAGAGCTGATAAGGGTGAAATAAAAAGGGGTACTCTGGTACTGCCAGAGTTTCCATGGAAGCTGTTTTTTGGCTTGAGATAATTTTTTAGGGGGTTGTTGAGGGAAAGTGAGGGAAGGGTTAAGTCTATTTTCACCTCATTTTGACGTACCTTTATTGTCAGTGTTTCACATAGCTCTCAGAGAAGCAAACTCTGTTTCCCATGTCTGGGGAGGAAACAGGCTTTATCTAGGAGCCTGTGTGGGAAAAATAAAAGAGAAAATAAGAGCATAGTTGTGGCCCGCTTCTCAGAGTTCAGGAATCATTTTTCTTCTCTTGGCATATAAGCAATAATAGGCATACAAGAAAAAGGGAAGGTGGAAATGGAAAGGTGGAAAAAGACAGTAACAGAACTGTAAAAGGTATGTTGCCCTCGAAAAGGATCAAGAGTTTTGGGATGTGTTTTTATCCGGGTAGTTGAAACACTGAGCTAAAGATTCTCTTTTTTGTTTGTTTGTTTGTTTAATTTTGAGTGAAATGAAAATAATGAGGAGCATTCATTCTCCTCTCTGGAATGCAGTATTCACAGGGAGACGTAGTAGGAATCCGCATTCAAGTTTTGGTCGTTCAAGTAAAGTTAATGGATTTTAGACACATTGCGACAGGACACCTAGCGTGTCCTTGCAATCGTATCTATGCATGTAGGGGAAAAAAGCAGAAATTAAATTCACAATTTAGACATCCAAAGGAAAAGAAGAGTAATGAATGTCACCAGCAGTAACAAGGGAGGGTGAAAAGATAATGTGGTGTTTCACTTTGCCATGTGAATATTATCCTAGTTTGTAGCTTTCCTGTTACTTGAAGTCACAGCTGAAGGTTCAAGAGTGCAAAGAAGTAGTGTCATTGGCATGAGTATCACTCAGCTGAGAGAGACTGGACTGGCTTTGGGTTTAGGGTATCTATTACTCTTCTATTTAAGAAGGTCCCCTCATTGTGCATTTTGTGAAGTCAAGTTCTGAATTACTGGATGCACACAATCAAGTCAGTGAACATAAAAGAAAAAATGTATTTAATTTGGTTGCTTGTAAGGGTTTTTAAGAGTTTCTTTTTCACCCTGAGACAGGGTGGTTTATTAATTTCTATTGTAACTCTTCATATTTTGTGCTATGTACTTTAAAGGCAATGCTATATGCATGAGACATTATATTTATTATATTCACACACCATTGTGATAAAGTACCTATTTATGCAATATTAAAATATCTCAAAGTATTCGTGTTTTAAAGGGAGTGGATTTATTCCACTGATATAACAGACAGATGAAAAGCTCAGCTATTAATTTTATACTGCTGCTCAATTGGCATTGAATGTTTCACCACCAATTGAGTTCTACATGATACTTTTGGTGATTTATTGTAATTGTTTCTGATAAAAAGCAGCTCTTTACTTAAATATAGAAGGCCTTGCTGTCTTGTGAACATCAGCTGCTCCTGGTATAATTTGAAACACTCCAGTTCTGTTTAATTTTTCACCGTAATTATGGCAAAAGTGTGGTCATAGTAAATAAAGAATAATATATATTAGTCTCTTAGATAACACTTGTTTGCAGTGTGTCCTTTTCATCTACTATACTTCCTATAATATTTCAGTTAATATTTCATCTAAATATTGAGTACTGAAACAGCAATAAAACCAGAGGATATTTTTTCCCTTTCTACTACCAGAGCTGCTGTCTGATCTTAGTATGCTTTAAAGAAAAAATTGTTATCTTAAATTGTTAATATTCTGAGGAACTGCTTTGTATAGCTTCAGTTTAATGTTGATCTGTGAGCATTATGTCTTAATACAAATGCCACCTGGTTCAGCTACATATATTTGTACAACAGCAATACCATGGAAAATCTTAACTCAAAGTAGACACATTGAATAACATCAGAGTACTTCAACAGGTCAGTGTTCTGCCTATTGTCAAGCACCAGCCAGTGTTTACCACAGAATGTATCAATTCTCTTGTGTCTTTCAGTACAAATTTATTTAACTGAGTTTTATTCCAGGGGAAATGATATAAATTTTCATTAAAGAAAACACTATATTATGACAGCACAAAATGAATCATCTGCAATCACTTTTAAAATACTTGATTTATTGTCTGTAGTTGGAAGGCTGTAAGTTAGGAAAATATTTTTGCTGACAGGAATGAAATATAGTTCATATATAAATAAAAAATTAAGTACATCTCTCTGTCTAAGGAGAGTGTGTACATGTGTGTGTACGCATTTGTCATACCTGTAATTATGTAGGTATCTGTGTGCAAGATTGTATGTATATTTTGGCAGCATCAAGAAATACTTGATCAAATTTCCTTCTCTAAGAAAAAAGGAAAACAAATTGACTAACCAGCACAGAATGAAGTAAAATCCATCATAACAGAAGAGAATATTTTCCTGGAGTGATTCATATTCACACATCCTTCTGTGAGACTTTCATATATTTGGTGACATTGTGAAATGTCATTGAAGAAAAAGCATTTCAGTTTAGCCTTGAGCAAACATACACGTAGTAGAAGAACTGTGTATATGTAAAGCCTTTTTCTTCTTCCAAAAGGGACCTTTTTTCACTATATACATAACTGAAGCTAAGCTTAGGCTAGTGAGGTGCTGCATGATAAGAACTTGGTTAGCAAACACATTGAGCGATCGAATGACTTGAATAACAAAATCCCCAGCAGTGTGTTTCAGAGCTAACTGCATTTGCACTCTGCAAGGAGATCAATGCTTCACCCTCATTGATTTTCTTCAGTGGCAGAACCAGGATTATGCACGATGTGAAACTGTATTCCCAGACATATTCAATCTGATTTCCTAGTCAGTGCTAAAAAGGCACAGTGTTGTGCTGAAAACATAAGGTTAGAGAAGTGTAACATATCAAATTTGTAGTTCTGGTAAGGCTGCATGTTAAACAGATGCATCATAATATATTCTGGGTGTCATGCAATCCATTTTATAAAAACATTAGATTGGTGCTGAAGAGTTCCTCTCTCTGTATATATATAGCTTAAAAAAAATAAATGTGCAGAGATGCCAAAGAGAGAAATTGAAATGCATTGCATACACATCACTTTAAAACGTAGTATAGTTTCTCTGGCAGACCCGAGCTTTGGTGTAAACACATAAAAAGAAATAATTTCTTCAAAAACTTCAGAGTAGGAACGTACTGCATCTTCAGAACTTAAATAACTTTGTAATTTCCAATGTATGCCAGTTTTCAAAAAGTAATAATTACAGTAAAATATTTCAGTGGGAAATGACAGCTGACAGGAGTTTCATTCTGATCTGCAATTTCCCCTTGTTTGTAGCTTCGCACACAAGCCATGGGAACACCATCAAATGCTGCTCAGCTGTAGTTCAGTTTCAACACAGGAATGAATTGAATTAGCTCAGCTCAGATTTTTCCTAAGCCGTTTGTTGGTGGACATAGGCAAAAGCAGAGATAGGGCAGCAAGAAAGAGCAATGATATCTTGAAGAAGAAAATGTCCTGTCTTTAGATTCTGCCATTCCAGGCTTTGGAGAAGTAGACACCAGTCTGTAAGCTGTAAGCTGCTTATGAAAAAGGGGCAAAATAATGCATGTCCTAGAGAGATGCATGTGTTTCATAGGCATTCATCCAGAAAATGAGCAATGCCTACATTTCATAATTTGAGACCACAGTCATCTCTTTCTGCCTGTATTTATCAAATGCTACCACTCAGCTGGGCATGTATGCATACCTACAGCAGGTCTCACATCATGCAAATATAATAAGTTGCTAGTAAGAAGCTTTAAATTACTGCTGTTTATAAACTGGGGCTGATGCATCCAAAAGATTAACAACTCTTGGTTGGGTGAGTGGGTAAGCTTTTTTTAGCTTTTTTAGACATGAGAGTGTGAGTGGATAGAAAAGCTACTCTAGAAGGCAGAACCGAAAAAATCCTGAGTTCCACGAAGTGAGTGAGGAGTGTCACGTGTTGCTCGTGAGCTAAGGGTGGCAAGCAGCACCCTTATGCTTCTATCAAGTGTTAATAATCTGAATAGATGTGATGAGAGTAAACAATAGCTTGGAAGCTAAGTTTTCTCTTAAACTCAGGGTAAAATATTTCTTTGTTTTACTCTAGCATACACAAAAGCCTAGACATGGCACCATTGCTAGTATTTTTTTTGTTCTTAGTGCTGGATATTTTTGTCAATATTGACTATTTGATCAGGAAAGCACTTATAAGTCTACTTGACCTTAATCATGAAACAAAATCCACTGATCTATGTCCTTAAGTGCTTTTGTTGAATAGGGACAGATGTATGCACATATTTAAGTACTTTCCAAAAACGAGACCTTAGTCTGGATCCAAAATCTATTGAAACCATTAAAAGACTTTCCAGTGTTCCCAGTTCATCAAGCTCAGTGTTTCATTCTTGAAAAATACTTTCAAAACCTGTTTCTAAGGTGATGCCGGTTTCACATTAAAGCTAGATGCTAAACCAGTACACTGAAAATTGTCTTGTTATTCAGGAAGTTACATTTTTAGTACCTAGTATTCTTGATCTAGATGATAGCAGTCTAAATAAACACTGTAAACTAATTTGATAATGAATAAGTAGGAGGATGCACACAGAAAACTAACACCATTGTTTAACCTCAAAACTATGCTAATAAGTAGGGTGATAGACATGAAACTCCAAATAATGGAGCTGTTATTCTAGCCCACCAGGCTGTCTCAGGGGACTTATAAGTGGATTTGCCATGCCATGACTAAATGTAGCTCCAGTCCAGTATTCTGCATAGCCTAAAGTATCTTGTTGCGGTATATTCTCACATTTATCAAACTAAATCAGGTTTAGAAGAAAATATCTTCTTCCAGTTAGAAAGGAGGCATATGTGTGTGTTATTTGCATACTATTTATTTGCTTGCATGTAAAATAGAAGAATCCTCCAGAAATAACCTGTTTGTGAAAAAGACTATCAGCACAAGAATGTCGGTGTGCCTGTTAAAAACGAAAAGAATCATTTTAAGAGAAAAAAAAATAAGAGGAAAAATGCAAAATATCACGATTGCATGCATATACACATGTGTTTGTCTGACCTGAAGTTGATTGTAATGCAGAGCATACTCCAAGAATTATCTGAACCCAGTTTAGGTTGGATTCATCTACAGCTAGTTGGCATTGACTGTTCACTGTATTTCATTTCTTTTTACAACAGCCACACTCTGCCAATAAAAGATCAAATAATTCTGGTTACTGGGTTGAATTTTCTAAAAGTACTTGGTGTTCCTCTTGAATCTGCTCTCCTCTTGAATCTGCTCTCAGTTACACCTCACTAAAGGGTCTGGCCCAGTGGTGGTTCTATAAATACAAACATAAGCTGAAAAAGCTGCTTCTAAAGCAGAATGCACAAATCTGAGGGTAAGTGGATTTTCACTCCACTCTATCTTGTTTATGCAGTTTCCAGTCCTGAAAGTGGGTGGTTATGCAGAAGGGAAAAAAAAAATTTAAAATCTATTTGTGCACTGTGACCGATTTTCTGTTGGCCTTTTACAGCAGAGAAACATACAATTGCATTGTACTAGAAGAGCACTCAAATGAACTCATCCCAGCCTCCCATATGTACAAAGTGATGCATTTTTAGATAAATTACATTGGAATGAAGACAGACAAGCAGGAGATTGCATTGTGGTTTTATTTCTGATTAGTGGCAGTTAACTTTCCATCCACTTTTCCCCATATATTTAAAAAAATTGCAGAGGACAAGAGTTCTAAAAAAACCACACAGCTTCTTAAAAAAAAATATAAAAACTTAATGTTAAGCTTTTATCATCCTCTCATACCTGGTATTACAATATCATTTCTGTTGGGTAGAAACTTGATCTTCCAGTCATTCATAACCATGAAAATCCCTTTGGTTATTGTATGAACGTGGGGCTGCGTGGTCAGTGCCTGGCACAGTTCCAAGTTCAGCACACTGAAAACCCTTGTAACAACCATAAGAGAGCCTAGTCCTAGCTCAGCTGCTATAGCAGGTGTCTGCTCAGTGAAAGTTTCACTGTCCTTTTTTTTTTTTAATTTTCAGATGATTTTTTTCCCCATTTAATTAACAGGCTGTCTATGAAAGCTTTTGTATTATTTGAAAGCCACACAAGAGTGCAGTCCTATGCAGTGGTTGTTTGGAACAGCATTATTCTTCTCCTGTCCCATGTCCTGGAGAAAAACTTGTTCATCCTTTGCTTTTTTTCTTCTGTAACTGTTTTTTCACCCTCTCCATTTAGTCCCATGCTTCTCTGTATTAATTCTCTCAAAGCCTCTTTCTCAGCCACACAGTCTCTACCTTCTATATTTTCTCACGCCTTTACGCTCACCATTCCTTGACCATCTCCTTGGTGTCACTGCTCCTTCTCCTCCTGCATGTCCTTTATTCCCTCCTGTCCTCCACTTTCCTCCCCATTCTCCATGTTTCCTATGACCTCTGCAGCCCCATCTCTTCATATTTCACGTTGGGGTTCACCTCCATGTTTTTCCAACACCAGTCTCAGAAGTTCACACTTGGCTTTGCGTCCCCTTCACACCAGATTCTCTTCAGACTCTTCTGGAGGGATTACTTATCTCATGGTGTAGCAGGTGGCCATCTCTCCTAAAACCAGTACAGGACTGGTGACATGATGAAATATGGGGCAGCCTGTGCATAAAGTTCACTCAAGCTGTGGTTCACAGGGAGCCCTAAGGACCAATTGGAGGCCAATTGCATTCGCCCTGACTGCATTTACCCTACAATGCAATGTTCTTCATTTTGTGTGCTGAGATTAGAGCCTGACACTACAGAGAGAGAGCATTCATTAATGTTCCCAAGATTAGCTCCAAATTGCTACAGATTGTTGTGCCACAATTTCACTTTTTATCTGATCAAAGTAGATGATGGAAGGAGCAGTCCCTACAGACAGTGGGTGGTCTAGACATTCAAAGACACAAAACCAAAGTCTGCAGTCAAAATGTGAGTCCATTTGCTCAACTGCTTATTTTATTCATATATACAACCACCTCAATTGCACCTGCACAGCAGGTGCAATTCACATGTGCAGGGTAAGAAAATAGAATTCTAACAACCAAAAATCCACCAGTTACCTGTGCCCTGCTTATTACATATCACACTAACGAAGAGAAGCTTCCCTCTACAGAAATTGCCTTTGGCTGAAGACACTTCTTCATTCTACCTTCATTCTATTTACTTAACCTCTTCCTCTTTATATCACTGCAAGGAAATCCTGATTATCAAGTGTTGACAAATATTTATGTTTCGGAGTTATGACCAAATTTACAACCTACATTTCCAACCAGTAATGTACAGGTATTACAAATACAGCTTGAAAAGACATAGGGAGTTCTACTGGCTGGTTTTGGTGACTCGCAGTCTTAGGAATTATACAAGGAAAGTCTTAAGAATATGGCAACTGTAAGGATCTCTGTCTATAGTGCCACTTAAATCAAAAAACAACCTCATTAGCACCCAGGAAACAGAGCTGTCCTTTAATGTTCAACAATGCACCACACAGTGAATGGAAAGTTATTATGTCCCAGATGAAAATGGTGTCTTTCCCTTATTTATTTAGCTAACTATGCAGCTAAGCATACCAGAGTAAACAAGAGAAAATTAAAATATGCACATAGTAACCACACATGTCAAATGACATCGAGAACCTCAAGTTCTTTTGTCCCGTAACACTCAGTAGCATTAGTCGCATCCTAATTCAGTGTTTCAGTATTTAAATCCCAATTCTTGTGTATTTGGCCTTATATTTCTGCCATTCCAGAATGCACTGTGGAGTCTTTACCAGCCCAATATAAATAAAGAAAATCTGTGCATGGAAGTGGTGATGCTGGACACATAAATTAGATGGATTAGTTCATTGTTTTCTTTGTTTGTTTTTTTTTTCTTCTTCTTTAAATCAATATTGGTTCTAGGTGGCAGGAAAAATTTGCACAGTATTTGAGTCAACACAATAAATTTAGCTCATAGGAATTTGACTGCATTTCTTAGGTCTTTAGAGATATCTGCTTGCAATTTCAGTGGCCACAGAGCAAAAATTAGAACAAAACATGAAAACACTGTGCAGACCATAATTCAAACTACTGTAAGTGAAGGACTTTCCAATAAAATCCAGACACTTGAGAGGTATGGAAACTGCTGTTCAGTTAAGTTGATTGAGTGCCCTCACCCCCTTCATACACTACTGGCTGGGGTAGGGGGAAAGGGGGAGGGTGGGGAAAGAGAGAGAAGAAACATTAAAGACAAAAAGAAAGAAAGAAAGAAAAAAAAAAACCTAAAGATAATAAAGAATTAACCATTAGGTCTCCAGATTTAATCTTGTGGAGATTCTCAAGAAGTCTGCAAATCTCATCATACTGCAAACAATTAAAGTCACTACTAAATGTAATGAATCAAGAAAGTACTAAACTGAAATAGAGTGGTTGATTGATTTGATATGTGACTGAAGGCTTCTCTTTTCTGCAATCAATAACATAAACCTTTTCACTTTCTTACCTCTCCTGCAGCTCCCTAATATTGCCTCTCTGCTGGGTGCTACTCTGTTATGGGAAAAGTTGCCCACTATTGTTCTGAGGTGACTGTTCTCTGGGACCTCGATCCTGCAAATAATTGATACCAATTTTAGTGCCAAGCTGAATGAAATTACTCTTCACGGAATTTACAAAATCCATTTTGTTCAAATTATTTTCGTGATCTGACTCTTAATATTCCTTTACATAATGCCAGGAATGCTGCATCTCAAATTATGACAACCTTGCATAGAAGGGGTTTATGTTTTATGTTGAGGCACTGAGACAGATAAGAATGATGAGGGAAAGCTGTCTGAACACAACATTACACAACAATCTTCAGCTGTACTGAAAAATTCCTAAACCTTTGCAGTGATTTGTGACTTCTCTTGCCAGGGTGGCTATTCGTCTGATACTAGAATAATGCAGTTGCTGTGGATTGGAGAGGAGAGGAAAGGAAAGGGGCCCTTCTGGAAGCTGCAGTCTGCTGAAAGGCAGAATGGACGTCAGCGGGTGAATTAAAACAGAGACTTGTGTGGGCCAAGGAAAGATTTATGGGGGAAGGCAACACAACCCTTTCCTGTGATGCTTGATCTCTGCTTAGAAATGTCTTCTCTTGGATAACCACAATAGTGGAGAAAAAGGTGAAAAAAAGAGACAAAAAATAGGAGAAGATGGTAAGTGTTAGAAAAGGAGGATTCAGAATGTGATCTGCAGAGCTGCAAAATTGCTCCATCTGAGCAGAGTCTCCTCATATAGATAAAATTACAGCTGAGAATCTGACTTATGTTGAGTGTTGATGTTGAGGGAGAAAAGCAGTTATCAGTCATGCATGCCCTCAACCAAGGCTTGCTTCAGGAAAAAAAAAAAACCACCACCACACATTTTTCAAGCTTACTGTACACATTGGAGGAAAAATACTTTACCATGCAATAGCATTATGTTGTTTTGCATAGTTATTTCAATACTTAGCTGCAGTGAAAACTAAAAGAAATCCAAACAAGTTATTTCGAAATCCCTGCTTTCAAGGTGAGCTAGAAGAAACAATGTTGTGGCTTTGGTGAAGCTGAAATGTTAAGCTGCTGTCAGGTGGAGTTAGAAAATGTAGTGTTCCCATTTACTATAGCTCACCTCTCAACTTCAGAGAAAGAAGCATGCTGTGACATAGTGAACATTTTGATCTCTGAGGACTTTCTTCAAATTTCAGAAAATAACCGTGACCTCTTTGGATCTTTAAACTACAGTCTGGATAAAATGAAATGAACATGGAGTTGAATTTAATTTCTGATCTTTGTCCAGCCAATCTCAACATTTTAACCTTATCTTTGTAGTTGAGACATCTGAAGAAAAGTGTCTAGGGAAAGCTCCCAGGTGGTGACTCTGCACTGGCACTGTGTGCCCTTTCAGTCATCTGGGTCTCACAGCTCAGCTCATAGCAGAATATTATCTAGAGTAGAGCTTCAATGCAGTTTTCGACATTTGCTTCCCCTGTTCCCTTCACGTCATCTGAAAGTCTGGCTTGTTTTCTGTATGAACTCACCTTCACACCATCCATGTTGCTCTGCAAAGAAAAAAGCATCGTTAAGCTGAGTTTCTAATTTCCATGTACAGTCTCTGGTCACTCCTCAGGCTTTCCTGCTGTACATTGCTACACTTTTTAGTATGTGCTTCCTCAGTCATAGGTGGCTGCAAAGATTATTTTTAGATTACCCAGCATTTATTTCCTTCCCTAATTGCTTTCATGACTTTTCTGGTCATTACTAATCAATAATACCACCGATAAGAGAGATGCCAAAAATAGTTTAGATAGTTAGCTTCTGGCATAGGAGCTTCTTTGTCTGCAGAGAGGGAATTTCCTTAGTGTGAAGACAGCAAAAGATGATTAATTCATCCCCTACCTTTGCAGGGTAGCATTTTGTTTATTGTGAGCTGAAATGTGTTTCAAAACAAAATTTGCTTAGACCTGTCTTCTTCGAGCATTGTTTTTTCCCTTCAACACTGAGTTCCTTTCCCCTCCTGCTGTTGCCCTCTGTTTTTTGACTTGACCTGTCTTCGTCTCAGTCTCTGTTGGTAGGATGCAAGAACTGACCTGCATTTGTATTTTTAGTTTTGCATTTCATTGAAAGTTTTGGATGTTTGTAATGAAAAACTGAAAATTAAACAACTGTGTCTTGGCAACACTGGAAATGCTGCTCATTGAACTTTTTCAGCAATTCAGAAAACGTCTCAGCTGAAGAACAAAACATGGTTTATGTGACTGTGTTAAAACAGTTGGAGGAAAGTACCAATACTATGAATGGTTTATATTACTTTGCATAACTGCCATTACAACCTTTGTTTAACATTCAAGTAAGATTAGGCAGATAAAGAAGGAAGGTAAGAGAGAGGAAAACTTAAGCAAGCTATGGTTAAGGCAGCCTAAAGGTCAAAATTGTAATATTAAATAAATCTTACATGGTTTTATAAACCTTAATTTATTGTCTATGTGCAACTGACATTTTAGCTCTTGGTTTAATACCAAGCACTTCAAAGTATTCTTGTAGAAGAATAGTCGATAACCCTCTTACACAGTATAATTGGAATTCTGTATGTTAGAACATTTGGTTTCTGAAAGATTTTTGTAAATGTTAATAGCTGTCTTTTAAAATGGTGTAAGTGTGAAATGCTATGAAAAGCAAAGGTTTAAATGTCACCATGTCTATATTTTCATATTGTAAAAACTAAATAAGTTTTTCAGAATTAAAAACCTAAAGGCCTGCTGCAAGTTTGAAGATACAAGCTAGCTCATTATTAGTTTTTTGAAACTGATATGATGGACACATTTTGCAAAACTGTGTGAGTTTCAGGCTAGAATGTAGAGTTGAACATTTAACTGTTTGGTAGTGTTATTACTGCAAAGTCTTCCTATTTATTGGTACCCATGATCTGAGTATTAATAATTCATGGCAATAAAACGATTTACCTGGAAAGGCTTTGAGTCTCATCAGAAGCGTTCCCCTGTTATGGACCCACTGGCACTCAGGTTGAAAAGCTACTCACATTTGTCTTGGTTGAGATCACCTACTAACAGGGTGCTCTGGTACATCAGTAGGAAAGCTTGCATTATTTTTTGGAAGAGAGGTTACGCCTAACTGAAATGGAAAGCACAGATGTTTTGAGGTAAAGTGTGCAGAGCTTTTCCGTTCATGTGAGTGAAGAATAGAGCCATGAATTTTGCATTATGAAAACTTGAAAAAAACAGATTTTCATAGCCTAACCCTCTACTTTCTTTGTTAATAAATTCAGTAATACAATAACAATCTTGCCAGAAAAAAGAAGGAACTATTATTTATTATTTCTTTATCTTACCATATTTAAATATGTTTTAAGAATAAAGATTTAGCTCAAGACAGCCACAGTCTCAGCACTTTTCTGAGAGTTACCAAAAGCATCAGTTTACCATCCAGCCTGCCTAAATCAAAAAGACAATAACATTCAGGAAAGGAAAAATAAAGGAACATTATAAAGAGCAGGTAACAGAAATCATGCTAAGAATGCCTTTTCCTCACATGTGGGTTTTAGGAAGACAAAACAATCTTTTCCTCATGTGATGTAATATAAGGATTTACTTTAAGTAAAACAAGATAAGATAATCTTTGTGAACGAAAGTGCTCTTTAAAGTCTCATTGCAAAGTCTCTCATCCCTCATTCTCTAAGTAGACTTCTTTAAGCAGTAAACTTATTTGCAAGATTTTTTATGAAAAGAGTGAATCAAAAGTTTCAACAATTTTAGCACTCACATCTCCATCCAGGGAAAAAAAGAAAGCAGGTGCACAGAGCGTCTCCTACAGCAATCAGTTAGAGTGTAGGGGCCAGGAGCCCATCTATCAGGAGAGACTTTCACAACCAGTAGTTTATACATTTATTGTAGCAGAAAAACTCTTGAAAACTTGAGCTGTTGGAGATTGCTAAGTACCTCCAGATCAGAAATGGGGAAGGGACATGTTGCAATGATTTTTATCATACTGTGTGGATCTCAAGTGTGAAGAGTCTGGGAATACGGAGGGTAGGGGGAAAAAGAGAGAGAGGGAGAGAAGATGGGGGCAGGGACAAGAAAGAGAGTGTCAACCTGCATGTAGAAAATGTCCCCATGCTGGGATGGGTGAAAAAGGATGTTCTACAAGACTGGAATCAGGGAAGTGTAATAGAACCTGCAGCTTAGATTGGAAGAATGAGTTTATTGATATGCTTGTTCATGGTTTCTTAGTGCTGACTGACGTGTTGCTTCTATGCAACACAAGACTCTGGATCTATTCTTGTGTAGGAGATAAGCTGTTCTTCTCATTGTCCTAAAAATTAGCAACAAATAATACAAGGAGAAAAGAGGTTATAATTTTGAACGGTACTTTGTGCTGTGTCAGCTGCTCTAAAAAAGTGAAACTCAGTCAGTCAGAAACTGAACCATGGCTATATTAGTCTGTATTTTATAAAGCTATTGCCTAGTCAACAAGCAAAAGTCTGAGAGTTTCGTTTTTCCATCACAGAGTGCGCAGGGCATCATGACTCTCAGTTATCAGTTGGTTTATATATTATTGTTTAAAGGGACTTGAAATAGATTTGTTTTCAATTTACAGACTTCTCCTATTCTGTACTCACATAATCACTCTAGAAGTTTACAGCATTTGACAATCATAGAAACATAGAATCATAGAATGGTTTGTGTTGGAAGAGACCTTAAAGATCACCTGGTCCAAGCCCCCTGCCATGGGCAGGGATACCTCCCACTAGGTCAGGTTGCTCAAAGCCCCATCCAACCTGGCCTTGAACACTTCCAGGGATGGGGCATCCACAGCTTCTCTGGGCAACCTGTTCCAGTGCCTCACCACTGTTTCAGTGCCTCACCGTCAAATATTATATTACATATCTTGAAAGCCAAGCCATTGACCTTGTATAATGGTACATTTTCTCCATTAAGAACAGATTTTTAAACAATTATTACATCTACGTAACAGACAGCTGCTAGCACCAATTTTCTTATTTAAAATAACAATGGAAACCATCACCTTCAGAGTCCAGCAGGCTAATATCAACATGCAGTAAATGCTACCTAAAGTACATTATGTTAGAAAAGGACATTTGTTCATTGCACATCCTGAATGATGCATGATTTTATGATGACATTTCTCAATCTTCCTATTTTCCTCTTCTTTTTCCAACTTCCATCTTTTCAGTCAAAGGAAATCATCAAGTGACCTTGAAATCTGCACTGGCATTTTCCTGGCAGAGAAAGAAGATCTCTTTTCTCATTTGCAAAAATGAATAACAATTTGATCATTCTTAAAACTTCTAAAAGGTTAATTATGCTCTCTCCATGAGCACTGAATAAAACCTGCTTTATCTCTGCCCAAATGAAACCCACAGGGCTCCCATTCCCTCTACTCTGCCTGGAGACGAAATCCTGCAAGCTGTCAATTAACTCCTATCAGCTCATAGATCTGTGTGAGCTGCAGATGATTTTCTCATCCGAAAACTATGACAGCTCTTATTTGCCAGAGCTGTTGGGTGACTTTAAAAAATTCACAGCAGGAAAGTGTTATCTGGCTTTGGGCTTGGTGGAAAGAAAAAGAAAGAATGAGAAACCTAGAGGCAGAAAGGTCCTGGGTTAGAGAGAGTTCATTTCTAGCTCTAAGATTTCTGCCTTGTTGCAAAACCCCACTTGAACTTGAATTGCATGTTTCAAACAATAATAGAAACTGAACATGGCCATGTACCACAGAGAAGTTTCCATGAATATTTGGGTTTTTTAATATTGCTGTATAATAACAGCCAGTCACAGAGTAGATAATACTGGCAAACTGTAGAATTCGTAGAACAGAAACCCCAACATGAAACATTTAGCCTGCTGGCATTAGTGCCTGGTTGAAAATGGCTTTTTAATTTGGAAGTTAGAATAGTAATCTGAAAGGGAAAGACTGAGAGCCTGTAAGAGTATTATTTCACTTACCTTACAAGATGAATAGTGCAGTTTCCAAATGAAACAAGAGGAAGTAAAAAATTGCACTGAGCATTTGGTGATCACTATATTTCTGCCCACGTATTTTGTTTTTATAGTTTAGGGTCAACTCTTGAAGAGTCAGCTACAATAACTTGCAACAAAGCCACAGGAACCAGTGATTGTGGCTCTGCAAGTGTTAGAAGCTGGGGTTAAAGTAATTAATTTTAGAGCTATTCTAAATTTATAGTGCTACACTTAGCACACGCATGGGATTCAGGAACCTGGGTTCTGCTCGTGGTCCTGCTTTTATCTTTGGAAAACTGTTCATTCTCCCTAGGTCATATTACCGGATTAGCTGTAAATATCAATGCCTACCTCTCTAGCCAGACAAAATAACAGCTCAGGTGTGCCCCAGCATTCGCAGCTAGACACTTACGTCATTCCATTTTCAAAAGAAAAGAACAATGAAAATTACAAATCTTTACTGGGGAAAAAAAAAAAGATTAATAAGTCTATTGTATTCTTAACTTCTGTAAATTTAAAATGTAAGCTCTTTGGGACAGGCACAATGAGACTTCATCTTGTTGGGAATTTTTACTCAAAAGAATACAGTAGTAAACGCATTACTCTTTATTTGAGAAAATAGAATTTGAGACCTAATTATATATAAAAAAATTAGTCCTGAAGTAGCTCTACATTTATATGATTGGAGTTGCCATAATATTCTTCCTTTTCTCTCTCTCTTTTTTTCTCATGCTTCCTGATTTGCCAAAAGCTGTCACCAGGTAAATTGTTCTCAATATTACAGCCAATTGACTGAGCTCAGCATGGGGGAGGATGGGTTTTCTGCAGTAAGTTTCTGAGTTGTATTAAACTTTTGCTCTGACAGTACTAGGAAAGTCCCACAGTTGTCAAATATGTCAAGATTTCACATCAGTGTTATTAACATTAATAAATGACGTATACTGGACAACCTACAACTTTAGAAACTAATCAGACTGAACTGGTTAATAGAAAGAGGGAAACAATATTTAAATAATGGTGACCCCGAAACTAACTATATTGAGAATAAGTTTTACAAGCTCACATGAGCCACCTGATAACATTGTACCTGATTTTTGGGAAGTTACATGATTCCATTTTAACTTTACAGTTCATCTTAAAAATTATTACTATAACTGCTTGGATTCTTGGTGGTTTGTTTTGGGGTTTTTTTGAACAAATTTCTGAAACAGGCTGCAATGTTGTGTATTAAAACAATTCCATGAGGTTTTAGCTCCTTTTCATTAAGCAGCAGAACAAAACAGCTATCACGGAATATATGTTGTTTATAGGTAATGTTCTTCCACTTCTTTAAAAAGATCTAATGAAGGCTGAAAATTCACAATGATTTAATTACATTTTAAATGCACCAAGAAGCTTTAATGAAAAGTTTAAAGCATCTTAATTATGCTATCAATATTACCTAACACAGAGAGAAATGGAAAACCTACTAGGCAGTAAGTAATTTAATTGGCTAAAATACATGCAAAATATTCAAGTATTATCTGATTTCACTTTCAGGTTCTAACAACTAACTTTAGAAATTATCATTTTAATATTCTCTATAGGAATACATATTTTTACAGTTTTAGAAAAAGTCCTGGACAACACAGCTGAGAGCACAAAGTCAAAATAAGTATTGAGAAACTGGAGTCTAAGCTGTAAAACCTCTGAGTACTTAGTAAGCTATTAGGCATTTTTATTTGTCCACCATTCTTGCTTTTCCTCTGCTGCTTTCCTGAAGGCCTCGTTTTTTCCTTCTGAGTCTTTGATCATCCCTCTTTTCTGTCCCTTTCTGTGACAGTTTCTTCAGCCACAATGTAGTCGTTCCTGGTTACTTTATTTGGGGTAAGAATAGTGTATTTTCCATCCAAGTAATCAAATTTCAGAAGAACCAGTAACACAATGACTAGTTTTATAATGAATGTGCTAGCAAAGGGACAGGAAAAAAATAGAAGCATATGGGAAAAACATCAAATGCTTCAATGGGGTAAGCGTTGCAAAGCTTCATCTGCCAGAAGCACGTGGCTCATCACTGCAGTAGGTGCAGCTCATTCATTAATGGTGTGGGTCATCACACCACTGGGATCATCAAGAAAACAAAACCAAAGGCACAGGACAGTACAGTAAACTGAAAGAGGTGGCTTTCATCTTTCTGGGCACAAATGGGAGGAATAGACTGACTGAATGTCCAAATAGTTCATGGGAGACTTAACAGGACAGTTCATGCCATGGATAAAGCTGTGCCTTTCAAGAGAAGGCCTGACTTCTACCAGATGCTCTAAATCTCAAAAAGAAATAATGTGTACAGGGAACATGAGGGGGCCATTTTTGTGTGGAGACTAATATTCCTTGCTGTCTTACACATTTTTATCAATTGTCCCCATTACAGATGAAACAGAGACACTCTGGAGCCCTCAGTGTGCTGGGTGTGGGCAGAAAGACATCAACAGCTCACATCTGGGAACAGCAGCTCCACTCCTGGGATTCCCTTGTCCCCCCCATTTTTCTGTTTGGACTTGCAAACAGAGTCACTGGACTTGCAGGTAGGTTGTAATGTCATTTCTAGGCACTGTTAGACCATTTCTTCAGTATTAAATGTAGGCAAAGTTTTTTGGCAAAGAAATTTTGAAAGCCCCTGACAGCCAAGAGTGATGTCAACCTACTACACTTCTTGTCCTGTGAAATCGGCATTTTTATCTGCTTTTACCTTGAAAGGTGGGGCAGAATTTGGAAACAAGAGCTTATATTCAAAGTTTGCTGTAACAGGAGATGCAGTGCATCTGCAAAGTCCTGCGCTTGTACACACCCACCAGGTGCAAACAAGGACTTGTATAAGCAAGTTTCAAATGTTTACCAATATTTGCCAGTTCAGTGCTCTTAGCTATGTGCCAATGCAAAACCACCCTTTATGCTGAGTTCAATAATGCTGGTGTATATTTAGGATTTTATTTTTAATTTGCATACCATTTTTTGAATGCAAAGTAGGAACAGATAAACTTCTAGAGCATTTCTGCAAGTGCTCATGCACAGAACATTAGTAAGTTCTCTCAACTCTTCTGCCAATGACAAACTGGTTTTCAACATTTTCCATTTCTTTTTGTTTGTTTATTTTCGTTTTGTCCAAAGGCACTCTGATTTCCAGATGATGATTTATGTAGTATTCCGTGTTTCTAATAAATAGCTAGATTTGTAGAATGTATTAAGGATGTAATCAGCTTGGTATTTGGATTACATTTCTATCCAGTTCCCATTATAATCAGGATAAAGATTGCCTCTGATTTCAATGAGAGTCGGATTTGACCAGGAGCACTTTATTTTTTAAAGCAATGTTAAGTGCTGCTGTTCACTGACATTGTTTCCCAGACACCAGCGATTGTTCACTGACCCAGATGTGAACTTGTATTTTTTTCTGCTTCTGTTTATAGACACCCTTTCTGCGTAGTGCTTATCTACCCTAGTCACAGAGACCTGTCTGACTTGCTGAGATGTTGTGATGGACCAAATTAGAAAGCCTGCAGAAAACTGTTTACAGCTGAGTATGTCAAAACCAGTATTAAAAAAGACACAAAAATAATATTTACATAGATCAGGGACCTCTATTTTACTGTTCCTCCTGTGCCATTACTCAGCTGCAGGAAAGAAAATTAGTACTTGAAAGGGGAAAAAAGGCAGCTCACTTAGTAATCCCTACACACTGGAATGGGGAAAGCCATTCTCTATAGCTCAGTACTTCAACCTGATGAGGCAATGCAATAAGTTGCACAAAATTCAGGATCTTTTCCAAATGCTTGCCCATACTTGTGAGCAAGGTTCACTTTTGCAGGAGTCAGAGCCCCTTTTCCTTTTTTTTTTCTTTTTTTTTTTGTTAAGCTGATAAATAAAGCCTGTGAAAGCCAGAAAGGAAACAGAAGAAAAATAGAAAGAGAGGTGTTCCTATCTGCAGATGTAATGACCATGATTATAGTTAATGATGATTTTTGACAGCACAGCATTTTTGGCCATGATTGGGTTCTACACGAACTTGCTCTTATTCACATAAACATTCTTAATGTGTCAGAGCAAAGCTGCCTGATGTTTCAGAATTTCAGTGTTACTTTTATTTGCAAAAGTGTCCCAACACTAAAAAAAGTTATTCACACAATGATCTTAAAGACTTCCTGACTCCAGTAGAGTTACTTTGGAAATTATTTCTCGTCTCTATTATTCATTATATGTGTGTTCAGACTAATAAGGGATAAATATCCTAAAGCTCTCAGGAAAAAAGTTCAGAGATGAAAGAAGCCTTCCCATTTCTTTTGTTCACCTTGCAACTATTTTTAAATGATCTGTCAGTTTTCTAACTAAATGAAAATTACAAAAAAGTCACAGCTTACTACCAAATAAGTAGTTTTCAGTCCAAACTTGGCACAAAACATGCATTTTATCAGGAATAAGATAACAGACAAGCTAAAAAATAAAGTATTTACACTCCACTGACAGAGGAAATGATACCAGCTTTGAGATCAGTTTTGTTTTCAAAGGACTATAAAGTTGATTATCATTGTGGTCAAAACTAGACAGTCATCTAGGATTTTTGGAGGGTTTTCTTTAATAACAAATGTTTTTCTGTGACACAAGGCACCCAGAAAGAGCCTCAGTGTGTGGGATCTTCTACATTTTCCATCACTGCCTCTGGGATAGCAGTGCAAATCAAATCAGCAAAGAGTTTCTTTTTTTTTTTTTTTTGACTATTAGTCTTCATACCAGATCAGTGCATGCCTTCCCATTATGCTCCCTGAAATGTATTGAGGTTCTATTTTTGTGACTGTGCCTTATGCTGGCTCTTTGAAATGACCAGACTTAACCAAAACATACTTACTGGACAGATATATTTTAAAACATGGTGAGCAAACAATTGAACTGACGTATTTGAGTAGTAATTTTCAATAGGACTAAGGAGCTGAGTAGAGGTGAGGACTGAGAGAAGACATCCTCTTAAATCTGACCTGCCTTTTTACATCACTCTTTTTTTTTGCAAATATCAAATCATACCTGTACTGATAACTGATGTATATGACTGACCTGGAAACATAAAAACTGCAAAGTGTAAAAATAAACCTGGTCATTATTCTGATGCTCTCACTGATGCAGAAACCTGTGCATTAAGGAGCTGAAAGCTTGGAAGTACATAACAGCTTGTGAACTTTGCATCCCACATGCATTCCATTTTCTGTATACTGGTATTTAATAACATAAATATCAAGATAAAAGACTTCAAAAAAACACTTGAGGGACAAATATCTAAAATAATTACAATAGTTTTTGCCCTAAAGTACAGCAGATTGAACACTTTTCAGCCTGAATGTCAGTGGATTCTTTGCTGAAGTACTCAATGGCTGGCCAGTACTTAGCTCTGTAGTTGGCCTGCTGATAACAGCAGATTAATATCTGACTAATTTGGCCTACTTTTGTGCTGAATTGATTATACTTATTCCTTACTTATTCCACCTTTTTGTGCTGCCTGAATAGATCTACTGCCTGCCAAATACAGAAATATTCAGCTCACATCACTGTCCAGACTGTGGAGAGAGAGACACCTTAGAAAGCTATAGTAGTCTATTTTCATGCTTAGTGAAGTCAATTGCAGAGAGAGCCCTCACAGTTTCACACCACAGCCATTAAATCTGCAATAAATGGTCTTTTTCTTGTTATATATAGCATAAAGCATTTGAATACACTGGAGTTGCATTTCTCTTGTCTTGTACACTGTTTTAGGATTCTGTTTGTTAGAAGTTTTCCCCTCTGCTGAAAAGTAGGTAGATAATTTGACTGCAAAACAACCCCCTTGTCCATCAGATATGTATTAACACACCTGTAGGCAGTTACTGCATGAAACACAAAATTTGAAATGACACAGAACTAACTGGAAGGTTTTTTAGCCAGAAAAATGTAATCATGGATTTCCATAGCAACTTTCTTGCACAAAGGCAATTCTATAAGTGAAAACATTGTCTTTAAAGAATAGGCAGGTTTACATTATATTTAGACTAGGACAAAGATAAATGCACTGGAGACACAGCATGGCCTCTTGGAAATTGTTTCTGTGTAGGCAAGAGAGAATGTCACACAGTGTTGTGCAACTGGACATAGGCTGTGTTCTGTGCTATGGAGAAAATTGATTGCAGTCTTCTGAGTGCATTTACAATAACATTTGCTGGCAAAACCATTAATCTGATTGTACTTGCTGACTACTGTGCAAACAACCTCTGCAACGTCTGCGAACAACACATCTTATTAAATTATTGTGCTGTAAGAAATACTGTTAAAAGCAAATTTTAATGGTTATTTCTTAGCAGCTCTGAGGGAGCACTGGCAATCATATTGCTTCTTCACAGGAGCTAGATGGTTTGAATAAGATGCTCAGAGAGGTCTTTGCAGCTGTGGAAGACAGGTGACTGAATTTCAATGATGCAGCACAATCATTAGGATTCCTGAAAATGTCCACAAGTCATTGCACACAGGTATTTTCAGATTACCCCTTGAATACAGAAGGATTGGCAATGAAGAAAAGAGATGGATATGAAAAGATTGCCAGGCAGCCTTTCTCCGTGACAGCAATGGACCCAATTCTGGAGTTGCTAACTACTTTTTTTACTGCTATTTAGCAGTTATGGGTTCAAGAGAAATAAACAGCATGTAATAAGGAAAGCAAACCAATGTTGCATTCATGACCTTACACCAAACATCCTTCATACTCAAGCTCAGCTGACTGGCATGCAGATTTGTTTCGTAAACAAAAAGTAGTGTTTTCTCTCTAAACAATTCATTGTGAGCAATTTGTCATTGCAAACAGCTTCTGGCAGTTGACCAATTCCTTTCAGAGAATCCTTCTTTAAACCAACTGGCCATTAAAATCTTGCCTCTCAACAATGGCACTGATTCATTCCTAATGAATAATTTGCCTGGATTACTGTATTTGCTGGGTGAGATGGAATGAAGCTTGTATGTCACAAGCACGATTGTTAACAACAAGTTGTCATTTAATTGTCTCTCTCCTCATCTAAATAGCCCTGGGGCATTTTTAAATCTCTCTTTTTCATAGGCAGAATCTGAACAAACAGAATTTTATAAGACCAGAGGCATTCTTTTGACTAAAGCTGTTTATTAGGCCTTATATACACATACTTCTGATTTTAGGTCATTCTTTTTCTTTTATCATATGAAAAAAAAGTATGGTCCACAGTAAAAAAGTTCACAGTAGCAGAGAAAAATTAAGATTTTAATTTACCCCAAAAATAGAGAAAGAACATGTAAGCATCATGATAATTGTAACCTAATGGGTGTTTGAAAGCAGGTAAATATAGATTAAGAGTCTACTTGATTCATATTTGAGCAATGTGGAACTACTAACTTTTAGCTTAAAACACGAAACAGAAGAATATATATATTCATGTTTAAACTACCTTCTTAAAAATGTTAAAATATGTTTTATATTGCTTTCTTTTACTTTTTTCCCTCCCTTTCAATCAGCAGACGTTTTCCTTCGTTGATCTCAAATGGTGTTGATAGCTGTTAGGTACGTTGCATCAAATCAATTTATATAAGCTGTATGTTACCCACCTCTAAAAAAACGAATATTAAAATTAAGGTGTTGAATTGAGTAGAATTCCTGAAATTCAACTGATATTGTAATGGTAATCAATTTCTGTTCAGCTTCTTGTGTCCTCTCTGTTCTGGAAGAAGCCACTTCTGCAAGGTGTTCCTGCAAGATGACTCCATTGTCTCATCTAAAAACTGAAGACACTAATCTTTCTGGTCTCCCAGGTGCTGTCTAACCTCATTGATGTCTATGAAGGCCTTAGGTAATTTGGAGATGAGAGCAACAGAAAGGTCTGTAAATAAAATAAAATAAAATATGTGAAGGAGGAATTGATTTTAGCCAGGGCTGGTAATATTTCTTGTCAATACTGACATATTAGTTTCATTTTCCATTATTTCTAGATATTTTAGTTAAGCTAAAAAAGTATAGCCTCTCAAACAGTGTTTAAGAGGTCTTATTTATTGGACTATAACCAGGCTCCAGTGGCTATGTTGAGGGTGAGTTACAGAGTTTTATTCCTTGAACTGGAGGATTCATTCCTCCAGCTATGGCCTGTTTTTATAAGGAACTTGCATGGCTTTAGTTTGGGGTAGTGCTGATCTGTTTTCTTCTACCATTCTTGTTTAATGGGAACAAGACTGATAAGGGATGCTGTAAGCTTCCCTAAACAGACACAAAATGGGTCTCTTTCTGTTTCAGACTTCTAGGCTACAGAATCAAGAACATAAACATCAGAACTAGTAGACAACAGTAGAGAAGACAATTTTATTGGTTAAAGAGGAAAAAAGGAAGACAAACAAAACATTATTTTTCTAATGGATGACTCCATTTTCCCCAGACGACATTGTCTAGTTTTTAATGCCTCAAAATTGTGAGTGAATGTGAATGAACACTTCAGAAATTTTACTTTCCTTCAGCGTTCAGTGTTGACAATTCACACTGTTGGAAAATCCATTTATTAATGAGGAAGTGTCTTGCATGTCATAAGTCCAGCCAACAAATAAAACCCATATGAGTACCCCCATAAATAAGTACTTTGGAGATTGCATGCAATTTGTTTCACTTCACTTTTCTTCAGCATTGTCCAGTGACTATGGCTGTGCTTTCCTAATATTTCTGTGGACTTTATAAGCTAATGCATAATTTATCCCCAAGAATGCTGTGAAGTACCCAGAAAAAAAGCTGCAGCACAAATATATAGAACCTATTGAATCTGTGGACTTGAGAATACTGTCCTACTACAAAATACATCCTATCTGTACTCTGCAGGACTTTAAATGGTACTAACTGTGTGGGCTACTATCTTCTCTCACCAGTCCAAATGAAACTCTGATGTCCTGGAATACTGCCTAGTGTTTAAGAGGTAGTTGTACACAAATTGAAGGCACCATCTTCTTTATCATCGCCTGCTTGTCAGTGTTATTTAGAAGAATAAGTTATTGACTGAGCTATATTTTCTCAACACTAATATTTAAGTTGATATATGTATTGAGTCTGGCTGGGATGGAGTTAACTTTCTTCATCATAGCTTGTGTGGTGCTCTGTTTTAGATTTGTGACCAAAAAAGTGTTGATAACCTCAGTGTTTTGGCTACTGCTGAGCAGTGCTTGCATAGTGTCAAGGCCTCCTCTGTCTCTCTGTCTGCCCCAGCGAGTCGATTGAGAGTGTACAAGAGGTTGGGAGGAGGTGCAGCCAGGACAGCTGACCACAATTGGCCATAGAGATATTCCACACCATAAAATGCAATACTCAGAAATAAAACTTGAGAGTGGAGTGGATGGTTCCCAAAGTAGCCATTGTTCAGAGATGGCTGAGCATCATTCTCCTGGTGAGGTGGTGAGTGCCTTTGCATCACTTGGGGTATTTTAAATTTTCCCCCGTCCAGCTGGGGGAAAGTGAGTGATCAACAGGGTGGGGACTTACCTGCCAATCACAATCAACCTACCACAATGCAGAAGCCAAGTGTACAAGGAGGACATAAAGTGAAAGAGGAAAACTTGTCATGTGCAAGGAATAAGACCTTATAAGTGTGCAAAAACATGCCAGTTTAGATTCCCCCATGCAGAATCTTATTTGCACATCTGTTTGCATTTTGCAGATTGTATGTCTCTGTCTCATGAAATAAATTGCTAATTACTCAATTGCTTGGGAAGCTTTCTATGTTGCCATTCACTGAATTTTAATATTCTGGGAACATTAAATATTCTGGGACAAGACCAGAGGGAAAGTGATGATTTCTGTGTCATCAGTTCTACTTTCCTTTTATCATTTTCATAAATTAATGGAGGACTTGCTTGAAAACAGTAAGATTTTTTTCCGCTTGCTTTTTCCATGGGCTTTCTAGAATTTCACTGTGCTGACAAATAACATTCTCTTTAATTCAGATTACATAATAATAACAGGTCCTTCAATTTATCTTTCTTATCTGCAATCAGTAATCCAGAACACATATTATTCCCACCATGAGTCCAAATCCAACTTGGATCTAATAGTAGTATCTTTTCCTAAAACTGGAATCACTGGGCAAAGGAAAGGGCCACCGGGAACAGACACATCATTAAATGTGTCCTCACTGAGTGAGCTCACACCACCAGCTTGATGACATCATCCTGCTGCTTCTGAGCCAACCTGAGAATCCTGCATTTGCATGACTGCCACAGGTCGTCTAGGTTTATGATGGGTCCTTATCAGAGAGTTTGTTCAAGTCTTCTACTCTTCCTTCATCAGACAAGCTTCCACTGACCTGGTTCAAGACAGAATGGTAGAGACAGTAAGGGCACAGCCAGATGGAACCATAAAATGTGTGCTTTGTGCTGCTGAAGATCTCTTTCTGCACAGTCTGCTGAGAGACGCTGGCACTCTACTCCACCACAGCTCATGGCAGAAAATCTTGGTCATTATCAGTCTTACGTAGCTTTGAACAAGCGATCTCCCCTTGTGGAGAAACACCTTTCTATCTTTGATTGTCCATTCCCTTGTCTGTGTTTTATGACACTAGACGTCAACTTTACAGCTTTCTTTATGTACTTTTAAAGAAAAAAATGCTATTATGCATAAAGGTTTTAGTGCCTGAGATAATTACAGCTGCTGTAATTTTCAGACTTTTCTTGTATTGACAAGGTTAACAAAGTAACAAGATTTTGGAGGGCTAATGAGGTGGAGATAAGGCCAAGCCCAATGTTAATGTGGTATTTCTTTGTTCTTGTTGTCTCAATTGTTAACCATTACTATGGCATGGTCCAAACTATCTGAAAAGAATTGCTTTCTCACTGCCAAATACTGTAGCAGTAACAGACAAACATTAGACAGTATGGAAATGGAAAATTATGATCTAACAATTTTTGTTTTCCTTTCTAGACACTCACTAGTATATTATGGACCCATGTCCAGGATGCATGGAGGTACAAGCACTTAAGACAATGAACTGTGTACCCATTTAACGTCCTGACATTTAGATCATATGCTTTTTAGCTTGAGTTATCACGAAGTTCAGATTTGCAAAGATGTTGCATTGTTTCACTTGGCCAAAACTCTTTGTTATCCTCTATCTGTCTGCCTACGACACTTGTCTAATAAGTTAGAGCTACTCTGCACGCTTAATGAGTGTCTTACTAAGCTTGCCTTGGCAGGATTTTTTTTTTTTTTTTTTTTTTTTTTTACCTATCGGCCATCTACCTTGCAGGTCTGGTGCACCCTATTATAGTAGTGTAGTAGGGTGTACTGTATCGAATGTGCTACGAATATCCTCCAAATCACACGTGCATGCATTCCTGCATTTCACAAATTCTGGGCAGTGCCCACATCGTCAGCTACAGTCTTGACTGGCTCCGTCCCATTTTCCTCTCCTCATTTGGACTGTAGCTACATTTGCCTAAGACCATACTTAACTAGTTTCCCATACCACATAGTTTGTAAACTATAGGTTGGACATATCTGGCATCATTTATGACATGACAGGCACATTATTATTCTTGTTTCCTCTCTGAGATATGGATCCTTGACTTGTCTGGAAATGTAAATTAACTACAACTAGTATTATTGCAGGTACCTTTCATTTTACAGGTTTGATCCTTGATTTGTGGGTGTACCTGTATCACAGGTACTATATATTTCCTCATGTCCATAATCCTTTCTAGCAATTCCACAAGATATCTGTAATAGAACTGTCAATCAAAAAGGAGTCAAAGGAAAACACTGTCTCAAAGTACACGGTGGCCTTGGCACACTTTCAACAGTGCTAATTCTCAGACCAAATGGCAACTGCAAAGCTGCTGAAACAGTTGGTAACAGAGCTCACCAGGAAGTCCGTTGTCATCAGCAAAAACGTTACCTACAGTCTCATAGCTAGGTCCTGAGAAAAACAGAAGAGTTACAACTCCTCGGATCAAGTGGCACTAACATATCAAAGACCTTGATTAAATTCCAGGTGCAAATTCTCAATTTAGAATGTGTGTTCAAAATTATATCTTTATGCTTAAGCAGTCTTGAAATCTTTTTCACTGAAGTCAACAAAATCTACTGCATGCCCTAACCAGTTGAGAGCATTTGATGTCAGAACAATTGCACAGAAATTTCACCTGTATGAATATGTGCAAAGAAGTCTTGATGTATTTGTTCTATTTTCCCATTCTGATATTTCCTAAAATTATAGGCCTTATGGTTAAATAAACATAATGTCTGTGGATATGGGTATGGATGCATAAATATATATATATAATGTGTATATATATATATACACACACTTATACATATGCATACCCATACCCATGCACATATACGTAATTTATCTGCATAAAAAGATATGTAGCTTCTTTCTGTTGTCCAGACAGCTATTCTGTATGTAAAAAAAAGACTCCCAGAAAGAGGCTACAAGAATCAGTTCTCTAAAACAGTAAATAATATGCATTATTGATTATTTCGTCATGAAATCCAGGAATCATTTCTTCCCTTTTTTCTTGAGAGGAGCTCTATGAATTTGTATATGATGTGGAGCTCTTACTCATATCTATCTGTGCTTCTAATGTTATTTCAAGGGTAGAAAATATGCACTTTTATTCAGATTTATGCAATGTCATTGAAGGTGACAGTTTACTTGAAAGTTAAGGAGAATAGAATCATAGAGCCATAGAATCACTGAAAACATTTTAAAAACACAATCCCTTTCAATATAGAATGCGCTTATAACTTTTAAATCTAAACACAGTCAACTGACAATTTGCAAGCAATTAGTAATAAAAGCTGATTATCCTACTGTTTGCATGGTGCCTCTTTATGTTTTGAATCTCCTAACTTCTTTCAGTAAGATCAGTCTTTGGGGCTAATCTCTCCCACGTGAGTAATGCTAGAAGATTGCTTTCACTACAGAGCAAAAGAGAAATTGTTTAAGTAAAGGTAGAGACTGTATAAATCATAAACCACTTTCTCAGATAAAGGCCATTAGGTAAGTCTGTGTACAAATTTGACACTTTGTTTCCTTGCCTTTGACAGCCGTTTAGAAAGGCTTAAATGTACAAGATCTGACTAAAGCTTTCAAAAATTCATCACGGAATATTTGTTAACCTTGTTCTCTGTGATAGCTGTAGAACAAAGATAATACTCTTCAAATGGAGATAAATTACTATCTTTCAAAAGATTATCACCACTCTTAATCGAGTTTGCTCCCACAGCTGAACAGTCAGTGACCTTGTTACTTGCACAGCAAACAGATCTGCTACTCTAGGTTTAGAGGAAGTAGGTTTGGTCTCACCAGCCTGCTGAGAACAGCTCCACAGGTTTGTTATGGTTCCAACTTCTACACACAAATTAGGGAATTCAGCTGGATGGAGGGTGATTTTTGAATTCTTTAAATACCATAATTTGTGAGATTTCGGTACATCTCAGATGGAGCTTGTGTGTACCGATCGCCTGTTTGAAAGACATGCTGAATCCCCAGCAGATGTAAATCATCCTGGCACCGGGGATTGCCAGGGTGCTCTACTGCACATATTCCTGCCACAGCTGAGGGGCTGCCCTTTGCTTCAGCAAGGAAGGAGATCTGAACAGATAGTGAGGGATCTTCACATATAGCTATGTGCCTTTTCAAAGGCCTTTTTTTGTTTTGTTTTGTTTTATTTCAGCTAGGAGTACTCCTACACCTCCTTATTTGACATAAACATTTCAGCACCTATTTTTCATATTATAACAACTAGGCTTGGCAGGAGCTGCACTGCAAGGAGTTGGCACTCGAGCCGGTTATGCCCTGGCTCTCATTCTTTGCAGAGGTGTTGGGGTGGAGATTAGATTGTTATTAATTATCTCCTAATGGCATTAAATCCTGCACTGTATGGAGTTTCGGACTGGCTGTGCCAGTCCAAGTTCAGCAGAATCAGATTAAACATCACAGGTTTAATATGCAGTTTTTGCAGAGAGAGCACTTTTTTTTTTTTTCCTCCCATTAACAACATGACCTTTATTGGAATCGGCACCTCTTGATGTTGCACAATGGCACAGCATGGTAAAAGATGAAGCTGGGGTGAAGGAACGGCTCCTTCTTCTCTGAAGCAGCCTGTGCACTGGTGGGCAGAGCTGTCTGAGCACAGTTCAGAGTCAGTCCTGACATGAAAGTTAAGCCAAGGCCACTCTAAGATAAAGCATTTGGTATTACAGCAGGTCTATACATTTTAGCTGTGAGATTTCCTCTGCTTTCCTCTCCTGTCTTTTTAGTTTAATAGCTATTGGGTTTACTGAGTATCTTTTTCATACCTTTTGGGAAAAAAAAAGGCCCATTGTGAATGTTGCTGAGTGCTTCACTGCCTCATTGGGAGTGGAGGTCACCCAGCACCATGCAGAATCAGGCCATTAGCAACAACAGGCTCTGAAGTCGGGGGGAGAGGAGGGGAAGTGAAATGCCCTTTATTTCACATTTCTAAAAAATTATAGCCAGGGGAGTAGTGACATTTTGCCCTTACCATGGAATTTGGAAAAAGTTTGAAGGCCAACAATAGTAATACAAAAAAATAACTACTGTTACATAAACTGAAGACAAGACTTCATAGAAAACTGCCAAATGATATTTTATATGTCTAATGTTCCTCTGCCCTCTTTCATGTCTGATCAGCCTCCCCCTTCTCCTGGTTTCTTCTGTTGTTGTAATTGCTGAACTGTTCCTGCAACTGTTCCTTATGCATTTCTACAGCAGGCTTCAGATAAAAGAAAGAAAAAATCCTTTGAGGCTTTTCACTCATTTACTCACTCTGCTGCTGCATGAGTTGATTATCCCAGGAAATGGTTAATGGTGCTAAGTGGTTTTATATACTACAGCAAACCCCAGGATTTGACTGTTGCTTTTGTAAGTGAGCTCATGAGATTTTATTTTTTTAGGGGAGAGGAAAGAGGCTGTTTTAATCATGTGGCCATGAACTGAGCTTCATTTTCTAACAAAACAGCACATGAGACTTCCTTCACAAAAGCAACAGTAAAACCTGAGATCCAGGGGGGAGGGAGAGGGTTTGACACAATTATTTTGCATAACCTCAAAATAACGCTTACAAAGCACAAATATGACACAGCTAAGCAGATTCTAGTATTTATCTTTTTTTAGCTATGCCTTTGGGTCAGCTGAGCTCTGCTTTATGGAGAGATAGTTGTGAATTATCTCTGCGTCCTCCTTCCTTTGCTTCATCTGTAAAACAGCCCAGGGCCCTTGGCAGGACTGCTGAACTTATGGATGTCACTGTTGCTTGATTTCTTCTGATTTGTAATTACAAACAAACCCCACTAAATTCTCTGGGTCTGAGGATTAGACTGGATTGCATTGCACACACACAGGCACAACATCTTCACGACATCAAGGTAGATGGAGTCATAGCATCAGCCATAGGACCCCTTGTTCAGCTGCCTTCCAGAGCTCGCAGCCTTCTTCCCCAGGGTAGAAATCACTTACCTAAAAAACTCTGCCTCATGAACCTCAGGGGAGCTGCATGCTCGAGCAGCCCACAGCCAGCCTCCCTTTTACTTACCCTTTCAGACCAGCGTCGAATCTCTGATGTACTACTACTTGAGCACTACAAAGCTGTCTTAACACAGGCTGTCTTAACTCATCTCTGTTGTAGATTTCAGCTAGCAGATTTAGTCTGGTGAGGCTCGTTAACACTCACATATGCCTGTGCAAACAGGAACTTGCAGACTGGCTGGTTAGGCTTACAAACGCAAGTTTTGCATGTATGTGCAGGTGGGTGCATACCAAATGTATGCACCCAAATCAGCTGCTCTGCTTGTTCTTTTAAATTTATACACAAAGGTTTTGAGGAACTAGTACAATCATTTCACAGCGTAAAACAGCTGAGCTTTTTCAGTTTTCGGCTGAATCCCTCAATAGGAGCCACGGAGAGAGACACACAAACACCCCTCCCCCATTTACAAGGAGTTGCTAGAGAAGAAAGCTTTGGGGTTTTTTTGCAGAGATGACTCTGAGAACTTCATCAAAATACCTCTCGGCATCATGATTGCACTCTATTGAGCGGATAAACTAGCAAAGGCAGCCAAAAGAAATTGTGAAATCTTCTGTAGTGCTGGGGCTTTTATTATGTTGCGTGTCTCTTGCTTGTAACACCTGAGCTTCTGCAGATTTCCAGCCAATTCATTCTCTTAATCAGTAACAATAGCCATCCTGTTGGTCTGCGCTCCCATATAAGAAGTTCCTTGAAATGGCAGGGCCTTGAGATGTCTTTGATCTCACTCGGTCTTTTCCTGTAACTCATTATACCTTTGTTGTTTTATATGAAAGACTTGCTAAAGCAAAGTGTTTTGGGGCTAATCACTTTCATGGGGGATGGGACTCTGCTGCTCTGCTGTTGCCTCTAATCACAAGGGAGCAGGTGGTGGCCCAGGTTTCATGTTCCTGCCGCTTTCTGGACAAGAACTGCAGTCATCAAATACAGGCTGAGAACTTTGATTGTTTTAAAGAGTCAGAAATACATTGCATATGTAAGGACATATGTTCAGTGAAAAAGACTGAGCGTGTGAATTTGATTTTTGCAGGTGGGGAGTTAGGCAATTGTCAGGCAACAACTGCACGCACCAGGACTGATTCACTCTCAGCTATGGTAACTGAGGAACAGATTAGGCAAGCTACTGCATGCAAGGTTTTTCTGCATGATTGCACATTTGACCTTTCAAATTCAAGCCTGAAATGTCAGTGATCACCATTTTTGTTTGTTATACAACTCTAGCTGTGTAACTGTTTTTACTACTACTCTTTGTTGTTGTTATTACTCTGTGGTTAACCCCAGGACTCTAGAGGAACTGTTGCTTGCTGTATCACACATGTTAATTTTGCTTATCGTGCACATTTTTCCTTTTGCATGACTCAAAAATAAGTCACAGTGAATCTATTGCAAGTAGCCACAGTTAAGAAAGAGCCTGTGACTCCACAGAGTTGTTTGTTCTCAGGACAGCCAGGACAAAGACGGTTTGCAGAGCTTTTTCTTGTGCGTGTTTTCAAAAGGATTCTTGAAGACTGGGCTGTAATCTGCCACATGGAGAGTGCTTGTTTGCTCGTTTACTTGTTTGTTTGTTTGTTGTTTTGGCTTCCTTCTTCACTGCTCCCTCCATCTGTTCATCTCCTTTTCTTACTGTGTTTCTTTAGCTATCTATGCAGGAAACCTGGCCCCTTCTTGTTTTCTCCATTGATCCTTTCACATCAGGACATCTGGACAATGCTGGTTTTTGTCTAGCATTCAAATGGTTGAATTAATAAGGAGCTGGAACATGAGGGAAGTTATATAGAATTCTTATAGGTAGTCCCTTGATTTTGAATAATATTTATTACAGATGTCTGTTGTCACAAGATATTTTAGGCCTTTTGTGGTGCTTCCAAAAGCCTGCAAAACAAAATATAATTCTCTCACTAAATTTATGGCAAATTTTAAACCTTTTTTCACAGTTTTCTTCTTGATGATTTCAAAACAAAGATCATCAAAAATAGAAAATGACCCTGTCATTATCCTTGAGGAAAAGGTCCTCGCCTGCTATAAATATATCTTGATAGACACAATTTTATGTGAAAACATATCTTCTATATTGCAAGTGCAAATGGTAAATCATTCACCTAACTAACGTGACTGAAACTTCAATTTAACTATATGCCACAAGAATTCCTGATTGATTTTAAGTATTCCGTACATCTCGTGTTATATTTCTACCAAAAGTACTAACCAGGATGTTAGACTGCAGTGGGTGAGCCAGGCTGTTTAAATACCCGCTTCTTCAGACAGAACCTATCTTTCTTTACTAATTTGATAAGGAATGCAGAGAAAATAACTTTCTAAAGGTACATGCTTAAATTCAAGTGGCTTTCCAAATTTTATCACGGCACCTCTGCTCCCACATTACTTAGGGCCAGATTTTCCACACAACTACAGCAGACAACTTCAAGTTACCCGGGGTTCTTGAGAGGGGTCCCTAAGTGGGTTGCACAGTATGCCTATGGAGGCCTTGGTGGGAGTTAGGCACGTCCCAACAGGGTGCAGCACAGCCAGCACATGGAGCACTGATGTTACCATCAGCACTGCAGCCTTGCTCTGAATCTCCAGGCTGAAATACCTTCCTGCAGAAGGCTATCTGGAACCTCTCCTTTGAGGATCATTTATCTCTCTTTTAAATACATCTAGAAAGTATAAGACTTGCATAGCAAGTCATCTCATCAGGTTTCTCTCCAGCCAGAGGGAAATAAAACCGTCACCTCCCTCTTCTTTTTCCTCATGGAAATCAGAAAATTATAGGGCATTAGGGGTCTGAGGCACCCACAAGTCTTTTTGTTGAAGCTATTTTATTTCAAAGAAAATAATACATGATTAGCAGGATCACAGAGAGAGAGCTGATTGCCTAAACTTTTTGCCGATTCCTGCTTCAGGTGCTGTTCATATGGGCATGGAAAGGGCTAAAAATAGACATGATGCATCTTATTCATCTGACAATTCTTGTTATATTACTCCACAAAGGCAGAGTTAGAAGACTGTGGGACTAGGTGAGTACATGAAATACTAGCTTTAAAAAGGAGAAACATAAGCAGGCAAAGTTAATTGCCAACTGATGAGAGAACCGGGGAGCATCAGAAGACATTTACTCAAAAAGAAAGGATGACAAGAGAAAAGTACAAAAGCGAAGGGAATATAGAAAAGTAAAGCTGTAAAAGGCCAAAAAAGCTGAAAAACAATAAAAAAGGAGCTAAAGGGAACAGAAGAGCAATAAAAAGATTTATGAAAAATGATGACACCATTAGTGATTCCACTGTTATAGCAGGATTGACTTTGTCTGATAAAATGAGGCTTACATCCATTTATTAAGCAAAAGAGCAAATGTGGATCATAACCAAAATTACACCACCTACTCTGTGGATAATGATTCAATTTTATCCAAAGTTACAAGAAAATTGTTAAAGGAAATTGAACAAATACCGTTCCTCTCAATGATTGTTAAAACTCACCTGACGGAGTTATTCTGAAGGGTTTTTTACACGTCTTTGTGTCCCTTACATATCAAAAGGGGAGGAAAATTACAACTACAGGTCCTTAGACTGAATTGTATCCATCATAGACTTAGCACACAAGGCTGTCGTTGAAGCCAGTAGGATGCCATGAGCTTGAATTTCCAAGTGAGCAGGCTGAGCTTCATTGCGTTTTGTTGGATGTATTTTCAATTCTGCTTTTCCTCATGAGCAAAGCATAGCAAAGTCAAAGGTGGCAGATACATTCAGTCATTAAGTGCTGTTTCAATTGCTTGTTGTCCAAGACATTCCAATAAGAGTTTTTGTAAAGAGCAACATGGAACAAAAACTCAATTCTGGACATTTTACCCAAAAAACCCCCAAAAAAACCAGATCATCATCTTGAGATAAATTTGAAGAGCCATTAAGATTTCCTCCAGAGTATGTCTCCCCGCAGCAAAAAAAAATCAAATATTTTATTAGCTAATTTAATGACTTACAGTTAATTTAATTATAGTAAAATAAGTAAAAAATAATGAAAATAATTAATTATTAAATCTTAAATATAGTAATAGCAAAATATGAAATATGAATAAGCAGTAAAATAAAATATATTAGTATTTATAGCAATTTTATTCTTGTGTGATTTAGGGATAAGATCAATGTCCATTGTGCCTGAGAAAATCTCCCCTTCACATACTGGAAAGCTCAGGATCCAATGTCCAGCAAGATTCTCTTGCCAGACACCCAAGCCACCCTTTTAAGGAGCCACGGTGAGAGGCACCCCTGGCCCTTGCACATAAAAAACGAGCTGAGGTATTATAAAGCCTTCAGAGGGATTTCATTTGGGAGTAAACAACACTGACCGAGAGAAACCTGGACAAAGAAGAAGCTGCAGAAATTTCAGCAACCATATGAGGAGCCACCGGAAAGACTTTAGCATCCTTGCTCATCCCCTCTGAAGCACTTTCATATCTAGATTTATAAAAAGCAAAAGTAATGCCTGTTCTCATGCATGTGTGGTGTTCATCTGGACGCCCTACCCTTTCACATTTTTGTTTTCCCTAAGACTTTGCTGATTCACTGCTCCTATTTCTAATAAGTTAACAACCCCTGTCCTGAAGTATATTTGAGTTAACTGCACTTCATGCTGTAAGAACTGGGCCATTATTTATTCCTGTGGACTTCCTAATATCTATAATAGCTTCTGCAGCATTCATAACAATGTTTCATGCTATTCTTTGGGGAAAACAACTATACATGGAAATCCATTTTTGAAAGGTCATAACTGTCGATTAAGTTGGACAACACCACCAGAGAAGATTAATCTCAACTTCCCTTGATGCACCACTTGTGTGTTATTTAAATTTTATACTACTTGTCATGAAACTGCCTTTAACTAACACAAATCTTACAGTACATGCTGGGATACGATATGCAGTTTTTCCCTGTACACAATTTCTTGTAGGTTTACGTGTTCCTAAGTCTCTCTTCTTTTATGACAAAGAAGCTGAAGACAAGCTTTCCATGTCAGTATTAAAGATGTCCTCTAAATCCTAAAGCCCTTTTCCCTTTTTTTTTTTTTTCCTTTATTTTTAAAGTGTCATTTCATGCTCTAGGCAACAGCATGCCCCTTTTCCTCAGCACTCTCCTCCCCCCGACTGCTGAACCATCCTTGCTGGAGAAGCAATAATCTTTGGTGTGCAGGTAGAAACAAGCAGCCAAGGACAGGGGGAGGGAAGAACCTGTCTTAAGACAAGAAGAACTTAAGCTTGTTTCAGCATCAAAGAAAACATGTAACGTAATTACAAGCTGTACTACAGACAGGTTACCTTGTCTTTTATTTTCACTGAGGAAAACATGAGATCATGTGAAGCCATGACTTGAAGCACTGAAAGAAATGTTCTGACAGCAGAAGATGGACCATTTTCTATCTTAGTCTGTATGGTGGTGATGGCAGTTTGGCCACCAACAATTCACAGGAGAGATGGCAGAGATAGATCAGTGTGAGCATATGCTGTTTATTATAGTGCTTCCGGAGGTGTGCTCTTAGAAGCTGTGTTTTTTTCTACATGATCAGAGGCAGGGAATCACTTCAGTAAGAACCAGAGATGGTGACCGGCTGTCTTAAAGCAGACCTTCTTGGCAATTTATAGAGATTGAGAAGTTGTTGGAAAGACATCATTGGAGATTTAGGGATTGCTAACATGGAGATTTTAGGCGAGTTTTTGGAGTCATTCTCAAGGGGAATTTTGCATTACAGCTGTTCTACAGGTTGTCATAGTCAGGTAATGATCAACCTCAAAGGAATTCAGTTTGGTTTCAAGAGCAGTTTCTGATGATGAAAGACTTGACTTTGGAGTAGTTTAATCAACTCCTACCTTGCTACCTTGTCTCAAGCTGTACATTCATTGCTCTTCAGGGCATGCTGCAAAGTCTTTCTTATCTTTGTAGGTATTTAGGGACGCCGCAAGTTTGTAAGAGAAGAAGCTCAAGATTATGGATGACTTAGCTGATTTTTTTATGGTGTGCTATTGTCAGGCCTCCTTTAGGGTTGTGTGAGAATCTGCTAAGGAGAAAATGCATAATAGGCAATTTAATGAATAAAGATTTTTTTTACTGGGAAATGCTACATTTTCTGGTGAGGTATTAAATTTTAGAGGATTCCAAGAAGTCTGGATAGGTACCAGAAAATGAAGTAAAATGAAATGAAATAAATAATTCCTATCAATAAGAGCTGAAGTTACAAAATGAGGGCAAGTCTGGATTGAAATGTTTAACATTGTTTAAAGAGCTCCATCACTAACTCTTCCCTTGACAGGCTTATTCCTTTAGCAAATATTTTTTTGAAATATTTCCTTCCATGTGGCATTACCATATGTTTCATATTGCATAGATTTCCATAAACAGAGCACATACGCACATTTTATAGACTATTGGTCTTTTTCCTGTTCTGAACAATGTTGATGAGAGTTTTTTCCCTGACTTTTATAGGAAAGGGTTTATTATTTTTTAACAGATTGGACTATATCATGTGCTGTTGGGGGGTTTTGTACTTCTCTAAGCTATTCCTTATAGTCACTACATGGAGACAAGGGAGTAAACTAATACAGTTTCTTGTCTGGGGAAGTACATCCATCAGTCAGCCACCCCAAACGCTCGTCCCAGTAAATGAGCTCTACCCTGAGCTCTGCTACAGATGCTGAGTGATGTCAGCCAGGACATCTCACTCTCTCTGCAGCTCGCCCACATCCAGACCTTGTTCATCTTCTCTCTACACACTGAGGCCGCCATTTTGAATTATTCCATTTTTATCATGAGACATATTAAGCAGGACTCAATTTTCTGAAAATTGCAGCTTTTAAGGTATGCAGTAAAGCAACCTGCATCACAGTCACTACTTTAAAAAAAAAAAAAAGCCAGGCTTAAACACTTCTCTAAGTAGTTATAATGCTGTTGTCAGACATACTTAGACAATTAATAGTTGCATTTTGTTTGCAATAATGTTAGTTTCTATTATAAAGAAAAGAGCCAAGGGAAGAGATCACAGAAGTATGCCAGAATATTAAAGTCATACTTTGAGGTGCACCTGTGCCATCCCTGCTGCTGGAGAAGTCTCTGCCATCTTAGCTGCTGGCTACTCCTCTCCAGGCTGGTGCCACCGCGTAGCCAGAGCCAGCAGAAGGGCTTGTGTGCTTGTGTTGTGAGCCAGGATCAGGAAACTGATACCGCTGAAAGACAGCCCAGCATGAACCGCCTCTGCGTGCTTTGGATGGATCAGTTCCCTCAGCTGCTTTTAGTCTCTGCTTCACAAATGCTGCTTCTGGCATGTTGCAGGTCAGCACAACGGAGGGAACGGGCAACATTAGCTGTGCATAGGGATGGTGTGATTTTGGCACCTTACAGGTGCCTAAACCTGCAGCCTAAGGTTGGCAGTGAATGGTGAGGCTTCGTGAAGCTTCATCTTATAAATAAGACATGACTTAAAAATTCTGTATACTACTGGTACAGAACTTATAAATAAAATAGGAATGGAAACACACAGCTAATACAGACTTAGCAATAATTTACCAGTATTGCATTTTTCTCCTTTCAGGGTAATACCTGTGTTTGTTTATAACATTAGGTCATTCAGTTAATTCCCTCTTTAATAAAGTAATCTCTTTGTAGTTCTGCAGGATGGCCTTGTCTTATCACCTATTTCTATGAGGGCAACAGTACAGAATCAAGATCATTTATTGATCCAGCGTCTCCTTTGCTAAGGTTATCCCAGGTAATGCAGAGGTGAGTAATCAATATATTTGTTTGAAAGAGCAAATTTTCAAGGTGTATCATGTATATTTCTAATCATTCAAAAGCATCACCATGGCAGGCAAACATCTTCAAGAGGGGAAAATGGATGCATCTTGTCATATTTTGAAAGGTTTGTGTGTTTTTTAGAATAATAATGAGAAAGTTAACACTTGTATTCCTTTAATTCCTCTCTCTCCACACAGACTATCTAGCTGATTATTATTGCAGGATGATTCCTTGTGGAACATTTTTACAAATGCTTTCTTTCCTGTAACCTGTCCATGTATCAGTAAGGTTCACTTGAACTTAAGGAAAAGGGAAATGAGCAAAATTTTCCATTGCAACACCGTCCCAAACCATCCTTTTAAGGTCGTATCTTTCCTGATGATACACACCACAGAACTCCCACTTCAGACTCATTCCTTTAGCAAGTGGTAGCCATGGAGGGGGGGGAAATACACAGAAAACCTTGTGCCAAACATTTGAATAGCATTTGCATCCAACAGATATCACTAAAATGGAAGAGAAAACGGTGCCAACTCTCACAATTGAATCTTAACCACCGTGCGTCAAATGTTGACATGGCTGGAGAGATGTCAGAGCTGGAAGGGCCACAGCAATACAGTCCACTGAGCTGTGAACACCTTTCACCATCTAAAGAAATCCCTATTTGGTCTTGATTCAGCTGCCCCTGAATCCTCAATTTTTTTTTGCTTTGGTGATGTCTAAGTTTAAGGACCTGGCCTAGAGCCATGGCGATTTTTATCAATGCAATTTTTAAATGTTGGCTACTAATCTTATTGTACTTACAGAAATCTGAGCTCTCTCAAAATATCTTGAGTGAAATTTTGTGTCTCTTTTCCTCTCGCCATGCACCCGTAATGTTGCAAAAGAAAAAAAAAAACCCTGTTGCTTGTCATGGTTGATAAAATAAATATGTTTTTCAATCCGTTAGTGATATAGTGCTTTCAACAGAGGAGTGAATAATACCAGGTGTTCCGTGGGATAGAGACATTGTGCTCACATTTCGTTTCGTAGGAAACCGTGGAATAAAGCCATGTTTGCATTCTATAGCTGGAAACAAAGAAGTGAATATTCTTGAAGTGTCTGCCTTCAGTGTGAAATGTGGAATGAGGGAGGTTTTGTTTACTGTGAGGAATGTCACTACCAAGTTTCTTAATCCTTTGTCAACACCAAGCTAATTCAGCTTGCAGAAAGACAGGGTAGGGCAATGAGTAAATGGATCAGTTACATTCTTCTACTATCGCACTATATTAACATTAGAGCTTGCAGGTTGCCCGGCTTAAAGGACTGTCCAGATTTATGCTTCATAGAGATTTTTTGGCTAAATCTTTGGCAGACTATCTTTTAAGAATATAAGGAAGCAACAGAAGATGTCTGTGAAACAAACATGACGCATTTCGCAATGATCTCAGCTATGCAGTAATAGCAATTAAAAGCTACAATACCACAATGGTCACTACAATTAATGCCATTAAAGTAATTAGGCCCAGCAGCTGTAGGGTCAAATAAAGACAGCTTTGTAATGACAATATGCCAGAAGAAAATTACTGACATTTCCATCTAAATTATATTCCTAAATTACCGTCTTAATACTAAATAAATAAAGTTACAATAATTCAAAGACTGATTACAGATGAAATTAGTGCAACTACTTGCTCCGCAGTTGGCTAGGGTTAACATTTTAAACGTAATTAATAGCCTTTACTCACTGTATCTGGTTATACATGGTGTTTCTCATTTACATTCCTTTGCAATATGCTGACAGCGTTAAATGTCTGAGAAGAAGGATCTCATCCACCAGAGGAAAATGGTTCTTCGTGTTATAGTGCTTATAATGGACATGGTTGCTGCACTGTTCTAATAATAATGACCAGAAAAGGAATGTGGGAGAGAGAGGCTCTATGCTGTTTTCTTTTCAGTTTTGTGTTCCAAGCCTTTCCTGGAGTCAACGTGAAATGTAATTGCTCTTTTGACCTCTATCTTCTCTCTCCCCAGGTCTGAGGAAGAGCTACACTGGTTGATTATTGCAGGAATGAAAGGCACTCTGACCTTGTCGACCGAACGCCTTGCTGCTTTCAATGTTGCCCATTATGCTGAAGGCAGGCAACTCCTGGAGAGAGGCTGAAATCTACAGGAGAGCTGCTTGCCGGGCAGCCTGCCAGCAAAGGCTTCGGCAGCAGCAGGGCAGACACCGCCAGGCAGCGAAGGAAGCCAGCTGGGGGAGGGAGAGGAGGGGGGGAACTATATCAAAACATTGTTAGCACAGTGTATAAAGAGCTCTCAGATGCTGATCGCAGATTGCTTCTTCATTAATAGGACTTTACATCATCCACCTGAAATGAAAAGTAGCAGAGAAGCAAAGGAGAAAGAAGACTACAGCAATTTTGTTTTTTTTTTTTTTTTTGCAGTGGAATGTGGCAGTCATTAAATTAAAAAAAAAATTAAAAATACCATCCAAACCCACAGCTTTCACAAGAATAGAGAGATTGTTGCTGTATAAGGATCCATTGAAAACACTCCTCCAAGGAAAACGGGTCAAATACTCAGTTGCTATAATTGTGCTAAATCGGAAAACATTCACCATAAAATCTTCCTTAGAATATTTTTGGAGCTGTAAGAGGCTGGAAAACATACCACCCGGCAAACACTCTCTCTCTTTTCATCTGTGTGTGTTTTTATATATATATATATTTCAGAAAACCAAAACCTCAGAATTCACAGTCATAAGAAGACATTATTTGAAATTATTTCCTATTACTCTGACTGTAACTTTCTTTCCTCTGAGCCAGCCATGATGACCGGCTGAATGAGGTTTCTAATTTGACCTGAGGATAATGTGGAGATTCAGACGAAGCTGTTGAAGGGCATTGACGGTGCGAAGCCAGTCCATTTTAAATGAAGCTATCAAAAAAGAGAGTCAAACAACATGGGCATTTCATTTAGAAACAGAGCCTATCCCAGCTGGGTCACTTACGTTTCGATGTCATCATGACTTGAAAGCTGTGTAGTTACTCACACAAAAGGAATCAGTGCTCTTTATTTGTGAGTTGGTTTGGTGGGGTTTTTTTCTGTCAGTTGTGTATCCCTCTCACAAAAACACATGCAAGAAGTACTCATGTTGTTTCTTTAAGCTGAATCAAGGGCTGGATGATTGCTAAATTACTCTCATGCTCATGGAAGCCAGTGCTGCTTGCCACAGTGGGAGAGACGCGGGGTTACGATGACAAAGGTACCACATATCATGTGTCCGGTGGTCATGTCACACATTCTCAAGCACTGCTAGATCCATGCATGTTCTGCCAGGTTGTGGACGGGGTTGATGGCTGCTCCTCCTGGCAGCAGGGCCAGAATATGCTGGGAAGTGGCTGCCCTGCATTGCCCCTTGCCATTCCCCCACTCCAGGTTCAGCTGGGGGGGCACATACTGTGTCTTCACAGGCTTGTTCTGCTCTGCGAGGATGGCTATATCAGGTCACTGCTGCTCACAAATGGAAGCCTTGCTCCACATTGATGCTGTACTGCTGTCCAAGAAGCCAGAGCAATAAAGCTGAAGAAATTGGCTGTAGGTCACGTCCAGAGTTGGGGACATATTCCTCTCAGCAATGGAGACCAGCAATGGAGAATCTGTCAAAAATCTTTGGGCCCAGTAAAAATAGTTAACGACGTTTATTGTTAAAAGGGGTGTCCCCCATGAAGATTGGACTGAGGTGGCCTGAGTTTGTCTTAAGTTTATCAGCAATTCATTCCATGCAGTTATGGCTGATAGATCCCCATTATCAAGAAATTTCTGATCCTTTGTAGAAATTTACAACTATGACCAATGGTCCCATTTAAACCCTCTGTGACAAACAAAACTGACTGCACACCCCAAATCTTTGGCAGGGAGGCTTATTTTCCAGCTTTCAAATTTTTCATGTGATTCATTTTTGTGTTTTCTCCAGAATTTTAACAGCTTGCTTGAACTCAGTGCTCCATCTCACTGAAAAAAATCCCTAAAAACATAAAGGTAAAATTTCGTCTTTTGAATCTTATTTGAGAGTCACACAGCTTTGCCATTCAGCTGACTATTCCCCATAAGTCTCAGCTCATTTTCAGAACTGCTGAAGTCCTCTACCCCTGTAAGTAATGGCTTCTATTATTTGTTCCAAGCTGAATTGCTATATGGCATGGCTGGTCCCTTTCTCTTTCCTTTTGTTGGGAAAAGAAAAGCTACAATGTTGTGCCAAAGGAAAGAAGCTAAGTTTTAAAAAAAAAAGTGTGTAAAGAGCCTGAGTGTGCTAATACAGGGGATCCTTTCATGCAGTTACCATACCTTCAATAGTTTTTTCCATGGAACAAATACAGATTATAGACAGGAACTGTTACATTTACACTTCAACTTACAGTGAAAAGGGCGTTCATACTGAATACCATTTTTAATATTATTTTTACTCATGCACTGTACATTTCAAGAAGCAGTTACCAAGATTAGTGTTGGAAAAGGGAGCATATTGTACAGACAAAATCAGCATAGTAATAAGAATGAAACCAGGTGAACAGGAGTCTAACACACAAACAAGAGCAAATATATTTTCTCCAACACACTGCAGGAACTAAGTGGCTTTTTTCCCCATTCTTTCCAGAGTTCAAATCCCTGGCAAACAGCTTGCTGCAGCTCAAGTTATTTTGTTTGGAGAAATCTAAAGAGGTTAAGCCAACTAACACCATGAAACAAATGGATCAGAGGTATTTGAGCTCTGGAAAGTCAAAGTATTAAATAAATTGTAAATTCATACTGTGCCAGTTCTTAGTTTTCATTGCCTTAATCTGAAGGATGAAGCAAAATAAAACCATGTCAGATAAAACCAAAACAAAATAAAAAGTATGAGTAACGTGACATGACATATATAAACCAGAAAATAATTGTTTTCACTCAATCTGCTCACACAGAACCTCAGCAAATTAGCGAATTTTTCCTGAAAGCAGTTCAAAGAACACGAGCTGTCGTTTGTACCCTGTATTTTTTGCGTCTTGCCATTCATGCTTGCCATCTTCCATGCTTTCTTCCTAAAAGCTTTGTACTGTAGATACAAAATAGAAGTTTTAATCGGGAACCTGAAAACATATCCAGGTTTTTTGCAGTCTCAATGGGTCCAATTCTCCACAATACAAGTACCCACTTAACACAAATGGCTTATGAATATATACAACTGCATGCACTTTGAAAACCAAATATTCCTGAATTTTGAATGCACTTTGCTTGCATTGGCTTGAAGAACAGACCTTTGGTTTGCCTACAAATCAGGCCAGTAGGTATTAAAAAAACATAGAAATGTATACTGCATAATCCGTTCTCCTGTCCACCTTCGCCCTATTAAAAATTAATAATAAGTGCCATTTTTCTAAAGTATGGTGGTATATTCACCATGAAATCACTGCTAGATAAAGCAAAATGTTTAGAAATTACTCAGAAAAGCTATTAAACAACTCCATGAGGACTTTCTTTTGGCCCAAAATGAAAACTAAGTACTAGCGAAATTGAAAAGAATACAAGTAGTATTCCAATCTGTGTGGGGGTCCATTTTTGTGTATAGACTATTTGAGTTACCTTTAATCCTTATTTCGTTTTTTGTTTGTTTGTTTTGATTGCCATTGTTCTCACACAGATGACACTTTCTCCTCTTAAAGCTTGGGGGGAAGGGGTGTTAGTGAACCTTAGAAAGATGACCAGAATGCAAACCCTGAAAAATACATTGAAATGTTGGTCCTTCTGCTATCTGTCCAACCCTGCAAGGTGCTGGGGTTTTACTGCTGTCATTGAACTGACCTGGGAGAGATGATAAGCCTCTGGAAAAACTATGTGCCCCTGAGGTCTGAGCTCAAGTGCGTCTATGGGTTCAACAATTGGGCTTGATGCATACATGCAATCTACGTTTGCTCTTTGCTTTATTTTAAAGGTTGAAATGTGGCATTTCAAAAATATAATGTCAGATAAGTAATAAGTCTGAATGTTAAGGGTTTACTGAATATCAGATTTCATCCAAGGAGATGAGAAAGCCATAATTTCTGCAATATTTGCTAGATTAGGGCTTTTATTTTTGTAGGAAGGGTAGATTTTGTCAGGGTGGCTGGCAGCTCCTTGTCAGCAGACGGGTAGGAGTACAAGAAGCTTCCTTGTGTTCAGTATCAGCAACTCCTGTTTAATTTGCATTTGAGGGAGTTTTTTCCATCGCATATTCATTTGCCAGTGAGTTAATGTGTCCCTGCATAATCAGATAAGAATGGAATAGAATTACTAATGATAAGAGGAGGTGGAACAAGGGCATGCCAGTGGAGCAGCCTTTCCTTCACCCACCTAATCTGAATAGACCATAATTTCAACTGTCTCAAGTTTGGTTTGGCCTTATTTTTTTTCCCAAGGTAGGAGTAGAGGTTTGTTGGGTTTTTTCTCTCAAACCTGAGTTTAGAAAATTAAATGCTGTAGATTGGCTGACAGCTACTACTTCATTCTGTGAAGCTGGAGTTAAAGAATAAAGCACTCTAGTTTGCAGCTAGGCAAACACTTCTCTTACCTTCTAAATCCAATCCAAGAGCCAATTAATTAAAGCAGAGGAAAAAAAATATTCTCTGTGAAGCATGAAGGGGGAAAAAAAAACCAATCCAAAAAACAAACAACTAACCACCAGAAAAATTTTGCTTCCAGTGCAACATACTCTTAATGTGTGCAAGTCAATAGTCATAATTGCATTAGAGTAAATGCAAATGTCATAAACCTTTAGGGTTGTAATGTGCTGCTCATGAGGCAGGCCTGCACAGGGAAGGAGGGAGGACTTCAGAGAGCTTTGTCAGCCGGCCCTTGGGCCTGTGGGGCTCAGAGAACAGGCTATGAGCAGCCATGCCTGGGCTGCCCTGCCAGACTTGTCGGTGTTCAACCCTGCCAGACTTGTGGACGTTCAAGAGGTGGGGCCTTGACCTCACCCTGGGGGTGAGGGCTGCATCCCAGGGGTTGCAGAGGCAACCAAGGATCACACTCCAGGCTGCTCAGCAATGCATCTGTGGGCCCTTCTTTACTCTGCAGTAAGGGGCACGGTGATGAGCAAAAGGCCGCGACGCGAAGCTGCAGTATTTTAAAACATTGCATAAAGCCCCCATGCATTTACCACTAGTAAATTTATCCCTTCTCATGTCTCTTGGACAAAGCAGCAGTATAGACACCCTGGAGTTTTATGTTTTAATATTACTTCTAAGCTTCTGTAACTCAACATAGATTATCCCTTTTAGCTGAAATACTTTGTAATGTAGATGAAGCTACTTTTGAATCAGAGAGACAGGTGTTAATGGCCAAGATGTAGGAGGCCCAATATTAAACTCACGTATGACGTCATTTTGTTTGGCTTCACTCACCTTCTACTTTGGTTTTGTCTGAGCAAATTCTCACTGAACTGAATGAGCTGCACCCTTTAAGCATAATAGCTAAAACACAAAGTGGATACTTCATGTGTTTATTAAGTCTGCTTAACAAATTTCATAGTGATTTTTAGCATAAAACTGTGAGCATATAGGCCATGATATGTTGAAAGTAAATACAGAACTATGAATATCCACAGCAGTATATATACAGTTTGAAAAAAGAGAGAAAAGAGAAAAATTAGATGAGAGGAGAAAAGAAGGGAAGCGAAGGGAAGGGAAGGGAAGGGATGGGAAGGGAAGGGAAGGGAAGGGAAGGGAAGG
>JAOXJM010000019.1:61283427-61298744 GCA_026413425.1 Tringa solitaria
GGAAGGGAAGGGAAGGGAAGGGAAGAGAAAATTTAACACAATAGCTCAATACGTCTGTTAACGGTCTTTCAACCTTTAATATGCATTATGTGCATATTAAACATAAGCTTTAGGCTGCAGGATCTTAAACAGTTCCTGCAGCCTAAAGCTTTCCTGTGGATTTTGCTTTGGCCCCTTAAAAATGTACATATGGATTTCCTGTTTGCATATCATCTGCTCAGCAGGACAGTTATGCCAACTATAAGCTGTTTTTCCTAAGTAATATAAAATACATGACCTTCCACTGGCCTTTGCAAATGATTTGGACCAATGATGTGTTTAATTGGGAATTTAATGGGTGAAAGAAACGTTCTTGTGCTTTTCCAATCCACAATTATGTTCTTCTGCTTTTACTTCCAGATAACTCTACTGACTTTGAAGAAGGCACACTTTGGAGGACAGAAAAAAAAAAAAAAAAAAAAAACAAAACCCAAAAAAACCCCAGTGCAACAGGCTCACTCCAGCTTCACTGCTGAAAACCAGTGGAAATTGCACCATCATGGAGCAAGCAGATCAAGCTGTAAACAAGGCAGTTAACTATGGTGTCCACTGAAATAGCTTCCCCTAAAGAAGCACCAGATCCTTGAAGGATGTTTCAGCCTCTGTCACTGAAATTAAACTTTGTGACTGCATTGGAGAATATTTGATTCAGCCGTCTCCTTCAGGCAATACAGACCAAGAGTCACCGTAAAGATTACAACAGCCTAGTCTTTTCTGAAGAAAAATATATAACTATCTAATCTGAATAGGTTTTTATACTTTGTCCATCACCTGAACATTTGAAGACTTAGTACTGCTGATGTACTTCAGCTGTCTTGAGAACTGTAGAAGTATTTATCCACATACAGGTTTATGGGATTCCTTGTCTAGTTACGAATATGCTTCAGAAATTGCCCTCAGAATTCTGACTGTGCCTAGAATGACAATGATTAATTGCTAATTCTTCATCCCCTCATGGAGTTTATTTATGGTAGGCAACTGGTAAAGTGAAAAGAACTACATGCCTCTGATTTTTAAATATCATCTTGTTCTCTCTGTACTGAAGATTCTTTTCAAGCACAATACATCATTTAGTGAATCACTGAACTTTTAAGAATCTCAGGCCAGCACAAAATTTCCCAAAAATAGGTGCAACTAACTTTCTTACTTCAACTTTCCCACAGTCCCTCAAGGGATTGGTGTTGCCCTTCAGGTACCCAGACAATGTCTGGGAATGTCTGTGATCTTTAAAATACAAAATTCCAGCTCCACTGTATTTGTATGAAAGCCAAATCTGTATTTTTCCCTAAACCATAGAAAATGTCAAAATGTTTAAGGCATAATGACGGTCAGAATTAGAGCCCTTAGTGCATTATTTATAGACATTAAGATATATCACAGCAATTGTCACACATAAATAACCCGAAGAAGCTTGTATTTTTAAAGGTCTTTAAGTGGATATTTACATAATAATGATTGTGAAGGAGTAGGTGTGTTCTGCTAGGCAAAGCTATGTAACTCACTTGTTTCTGCAATTGGCAAGAGCTTTTTACAAAATGTTATAGGAATGTCTTACAAAGTTGCTGCCATCTAGCCAGGAAAAAAAAATAAAAATCTGCATTTTAAGAAGGATTTATTCATTCACACAACCAGACTCTAAAGCCATAAACAGCTGTGTGGTGCTGTATGCTTCCATTGTTCCCAAAGCTGCCGCATATGTTTATCGAATTGGCCCTTTCCAGTGGTTAGTGCCTGTCAAATCCAACTTTTTTTAACTAAAAGGGGAATAATTAATTTTCTTTAAATAGCCCCCTAAGATATGGTCCTGAGTGCAAATCTATGTTTAGGATCTATCTTATCAAGCCTCTTCTCTAAACTCCAGCAACAATGTAAAGGCAATATTCAAGACACACAGCCTTTCGGAAAGTTATACCAAAGCCTGTGGAGGGCAGGGCTTTTGATTCAGCAGCAACAAAGATGAATATCCACTCCCGCCTTGTGATAAGCCACCAGAAAAAAGTTCACAAACCTTAACCTTTGTGGAGAAAAGCCACAGACTGGCACACTGGATCCTCTCTAGAAACCGGATGACCTGTTGAAAGGTGTGGGATATGGTTTCTGTGCATGCACAGTAAGACAGAAGGATTGGACTCCCAGTACATGGGCTACTTTACATTGCTTTGTGAAAGTAGCTGATCCAGGGACACCTCTGGGGGTTACAGAGCGGCTTTGTAGGGAATGTCCAATGGGTCCAACATGCCTGGTGTTGAGCGTCCTGCACTGGCTGTTGGAGCTGGAGCAGAGACCTGCAGTTCCAGGGGCTCCTGCTCTGAGGGGATGGTGAATACTAGCAGTAAGAGTGAGAAGCACTCAGAAAACAGGTTCATTATCCTTGTTGATTGTTTTGGTCAGTTCTTACTGAGTTGTGAAAAACAGACAAAGCCATCACCTTTATGCTTTTGAAATGTATGTGGTGATGACAGGTATACAGAAATTCTGGCAACAAAGTTCATTTCCCTTTTTCTGCTCTAGTGCTTCATAGCGACCTACCAAAAAGTCCAATGGGCAGTAGGGAACATAGTGTGCAGAAGCAGGAGGTGGTCTTAGTAAACAGGTGTTGAAATATTTATTCTTTTTTTTCCTCCAGATTTTTGTCAAAGAACTGCAAATCAAAATCACATTATTTGATAACAATGTCTTGTATATCATTTTGTATAATTGGTCCTATTGTATTCCTTTAGCAGCACAGAATACATGTCAATTACTATTTGCAGGTTTGGAGACGTATATATTTGTTATATCTTTCCTGAAAGGCTTGAAAATAAAAGCATTTTCATTTAGCTTATTAACATTATGTAAATGGCAACATAACTAGCCTTGATTTGCTGCCACTACCTTGGAAATATTTAAACATTATTATTACTTAGCTCAATATTCCAGTTTTATCTCTGAAATTAATGCTTTTAGGCTCAATTTATGCTTGTCAACAAATAATGATCATAGATGTGAGCTGGTTCATAATCCAGAGGTACTAGGTTACAATGTGTTGCCATGGAAACTGTGTTTTATTGCATTTTCTCTACTTGATTTAAGACATTTGACAATCATAGCAACTGTTTGCCTGTCTTCTCATATCATAAAAAATTCAAAAACACAAACAACCAATAGGGGACATTCATACAGTTCCTGGACCTCACTATAAAAATAAAAAAGAAATTACAACCTTATATTTAATAGGGACCTTTTGTGAATAGTTTATCTCACAGAATGTCTAGGAGTGTTGGAAAATTCAATCAGTGGTTAGTCATCGAATGGACCTGTCTTGCCTGTGGTTCATTTCGTTTATTGCATCATATATCTTTTATGATCACTGGGACTTTAGCCTGAAACAGCATTTTCTTTAACAAGAGCCATGTTTCCTCCAACGTTGTTTATTGCATCTGAAACATTACTCTTTGAAACCACAGTACATTTTCAATTGAGCAAAGGTCTGTAACGGAATACAGCATGTCTGTGTTTATTCAGGATCCTGAGTAAAAAATATCCCAGTTCATGTAACATTAATCACTTTGCCAGTGTTCAGCTGAGGTCATTGCCACATTCCTAGCAGTATTAAGCCGAGTCAAGATTAATCACGTACATTAAACCCTGCAAGGAAAGCACGTGAAGCGGATCTGAAATTAGACATTTGGTGAAGGACTAAGAGAGCACTGTAACAAAATATGTTAGCAGTGCTGTAGCAAGCTTTCAGAATGACATGAGATTTTTTCCTACTATGTTGTTGTCAGCTCATCTCTATTTAAGGCTTTGTTGCTGTCTCCTTCATTTAACCCATTTTTTAGGATTTTTAAATAAAAACACTAAAATCCTTTCTAGATTGCAGGAGTGAATTTTTTCCCTTTTTTTACTTACTCATTTATTTTAAAAATGCATTAATGTATTCCTATGTAACTCAAATTAGGTTTTGGGGAATATTAAAAATCAGGTACTAAAGTCCTGCAATATTTTAAGACAGAAAAGTTAATAACCAAACAGTATTTAAAATCAGTTATTCTTTCATACTGTCTCTTCTTTTTGTATGTGCACATACATTAGTACCATAATGCTTCGTATTTCATGCTGATGTCACTGCAAATGTAAAAGATGCATTTTACATTTATGTTCTACATGGTAGATTGTAACAATTCCTTCGTTCATTCTTGTAAACTTCCCTTAAACGTTTGTTTGTTTTTATTATGTTACACTGTCATAAAAAGATAATTGAAGCACGAATAATTCCTAGTGAAAACCCCAAGGAGAAAAACCTATGGTGACATGAAGTTTACAGTCAGCTATCTCTGTCTTGAGAATATATTGAAGTGTCAGAAATACTAGATTCATGTTTTAAAAAAAAATTAGGAAACTAGGCAATTCAGCAACAGGAATGGAAACTAAATTGCTGAACTATAAAATTAAACATTATTTTGCCATTCTGAATGGCCTAGCAATGGCCTGAAATATTAAATGCTCTCTTTTTCAGTGATAACAGAATTTTTTTTCATACAGCCAACATCCAAAATCTGGGCCTGCCCTCACTGTATCTGTATAAGGCTGTAGCCTTATATAGCTCTACAGAGTCACAGAAGTAAGTAACACACAGTTGTCTCATCAGAGCACAAAAAGGCTCCTGGCCGAGGCTGGATGGACTGAGCATTGCAGGCAATCCTTCTCTCCTTGGAAAGGCCCATACTCCCTGCCTGACTTCGGTGATGTGCAGGAGGGATACCGCCACTTCAGCATCCTTGACAGGACAGGCTATTTTCTATAGAAAAGGTAAGTGGCATCTCACCTTGGTGAAGACCCTCATCCTGGAAAGGACCTCTAGCACCAAACCCTACAAGCTTTAGGAGAATGATGACATTTCTGCAGTGGCTCAAACACTATTAAGTTTTTTATCTCCTTCCTGATGAACTTTCACTGAGCAAGAGTGAGCTTTTTGTAGTAGACTAGCTCAGAAAGCAGTGAGAAAGCTTAATGCTTCCCAGCACTTAGAAAAGAATGTTCCTCTTACGGATCATCAGAGGAGGCACTGGTCTCAGCTGAAGGCAAGAGATGCTTCTAGTAGCAATGAAATTTATGAGACATCTGTTTCATATGTGTTTTCCACAACTTCATGCCAAACTGACGCCTGGAAACAATCGTCATTCAGATCTGATTGGCATGTACTCTTGATGTTCCTCTATAGAACTAGTCTTTTTCCAGTGGTTTATCTAATAAGTTCCCCTCTGCTGCAGAGGCTTACAACATTGGGAAAAATAAAAAAAAAAGCCTGCTGTTTTCCTGGGACATACTATAGGTGTGGCTTTCCTTGTTTGGGTATATGTGTCATATTTGCTGTCATGAACTTGAGAATGAATTCTGTGGCCTTTGATGTTTCAGTAGTATGTAGAATACATATTCTGTGAACCTCCTAAAACACTTACTGCATGGTTTTCTGCAACAGCAGGTATTTGGACTTCTTGTACAGTGTCCTCTCCAAACCCATACTCTGGTGTTCTCTTACAAAATGGCTAGGAGTTCAATGATTTTGACTGCGCTCCCAGTTCTGCCACAGACTTCATGCATGACACTTGAACTTGCACTCGTCCATACTACCTGTCTATCTAGCAGTTTGTCTACTAGATATCTCTGTCATATTTGGGCTTCTGCCACATATTGTGAAGCAGCATTTATGAACACCTCTTTGAGAAATAAACCAAAACCTTGGGGTTTTTCAACTCTTTGTGGAAAATAAGAGGTAAGAAAACTAAAATAATAATAAAGTAAGTTTTGATTCCTCTTTTCTCTCTTTGAGAATATTTGCTTCTAAGAACTTCATTAATGGAAGTTTAAAGTCAACTGACAGGGCCTTGCATGCCTACGGTGTTTCAAACTGCATGTGCAACATTGCCCCTAGAAATCAAAAGTTTACTACTGTTTTTATCTGAGACTTAATCACACCAGTACCTATCCCATTGGCTTTAGGTGATGTCATAGTATTATGCTCACTTCGTGGTATTACTACAGTTATAAAATTCCACTATAACAACCTGACAATGTTTTTCTGAGTACTTTTTTTTTTTTAATTGATTGATGGATTGACTGGATGACTGATACCTCATTATAGATTTGGAATAGTGAGTCTATGCCAGGAGTAGGGATGTCTCTTAGAGATATTTCTCCTTGTTCAACTTTAGAGCTGAAGAGACAAAGCGAATGTGTCAAGAATGTCACTAAAAAGATCTGGTTTTGTTAAATCCACAGTAAAGAATAGGAATGTTGAAATCCTCTGTGAAAAAAATATGAATCTGTGCTCCATGTGTGCCAAAAAATGCATCCCAGACTGATGCACTGAAGGCCAAGGCAGATACAGCACAAAGCAGTCCCCGTGGGTGAGTCTGAGACAGGCACATGATGCTTCAACAAATAAGCAGCCTGCTCAGAAGACAGGAAAGAAACCAGTGGGCAACGTGGCAAGAAATCAGATGACTTTGTATCAGGTTCCTGCTACCTGAAAGAAGTCATACAGAAATTTACTCTGGGTTTCCAAAATCACTCAATGAATTTCACTCAACACAAAAATACACAGACCAAAACAAGAAACAGTAACTCTTGCAATTATTTCCTTACACCCGATTTCTCACCGTTTTGGAACATTCTTCTGTAGTCAATGGCCTGGCCCAGAATATTCTGTGTGACTCTTCCAAACCATTTGTCTTCCAAACCATTTACTGCCTTCAGCTCAGCTCATCATCTATTACATATGTTGATCTAACAGCCAAACCCCTCTGCTGTGCTATGAATGCAGGTTTATTTCTTCCCTTCATTTGCCCAGGATTTCCCATGTGTCTCTCTGAGTTCTCTGAGTCCCTGTTCCTTGATTTCTTTGCTCTTTTTTTTTTTTTTTTTTCCAGTGAGGAAGTTACTGTATGCTGCTGTGAATTTATAGCACAGTCATTCTTCTCTACTGAATCCCTCACAATGTAGACGCTCTAAGGACAGAAGCAGATAATTTCTTTTTACTGCAGTTGAGCCAGAGGAAGTGGTTTCTGTCTTTAGGTACCAAAAGTTTTCACCTGTTCCTCTCAATTAGGTGCTTTCATGAGTATGTCTCAGTCTGTGCCTGTCAAAATGAATGGGATTGGTTTATGTTTAAAACGTATTTTCTTTTGGCAATTCAGCCAGCAGATCTGGTGATGGCAGCTGGGACAGTCTGAGACAAGGCAGGTCTCCGTCCTTACAGTGTAGTCAGATGAAACGGCATAACCCAATTTCACAGTTTGCTGTGACTAAAGAGGGTGGTCCTGCTCTGTTCAGCCCTCAGTTTTCTCTCCCTCATTCCCACCTAACCTACATGCTGCCAGTGACCCCCTTAGAGGGGACCCAACTGCCCCTCTGACTGCACGGCGAGCTGATTCATCTCACTGAGCCAGCAGCAAACTCACCCCACAAAACAGTCCACAGTTTTTTGTTGGCTTAACAAACTCCACTGACTCACTTAGGGGTCAAACGAGCGCCAGAGCTGTGCAATGGAGAGGATGAGACCACACAGCTTGAAGGGCTGGAGAAAAAAGTGGGAAAGCAGGGCCTGAAGAATGGGACAGCCCCTTTTGGCAGCTGTTAGAGCAGCTCAAGTGTCTGGCTGAGCTGCACCCTTACCCGGCACAAAGGATGCCCATGTGAGAAAGAGTGCAGTAGCTAGTGTGCTGTAAAGTCACACCCCTGCATGCTTTGCAGTAACTTCACTTGATCCATAAGTCTTTTGTTCTGTGTTTGTTCTCCAAATTCCCTCCCTGCAGGCAGGTAAGGGAAGTAGCTTCAGCTAATCTCCTTAGCATACCTATTGTCTGGCTAAAGTACAGTCATTATGTTCAACAAGCCTCCATTGTACCGGTCTGGGAGAGAGAAGAGGCAGTCCATGTGAGTTGGAGACCCATTTGCCGGGGCATTGAGAAGAACACAGCAAACCTGCAAGCTCGCCACACCAAGCAGAACTCCTGAATCTTACCCATTCACCCCATCGCTGCATTATGTCAGAGTTTAAATTACTAGACGTTGATTAGGTGGGAGAAAGGTTTGCCAGAAAACTTCTTCTGGCTGAATGCACATACATTGCGCAGCAGAACATGTCGGGCCCCTTATCTAATTAATTCTGTAATTAACAGACATTGCCCAGTTTTAGAGAGATCAGCCTTTTTGTGAGTAACGCCAGTGACTGGGACAGAAAATCTGGTTTTGAATTAAATTCGCGGTGACTAGTTTTGACCTTATTACCTTTAGTAATTAGCAAGAATATTCTATTAGAATAAACGGGTTCACAACAATAGACAAAGCTTCAGGATATGACTGTACGGTTGTAAACAACCATTGCAGATGGAATAGAGTTATTTTCTAAGTCTATTGTGATTTGTTTTTCGCTGTACTCCAATGCCTCTTCCCAGAAGTTACTAACCTTCACCTCTTCCAGTAAGAGCTCCCTCTAACTAACTTCTGCCTAAGTGGGTTCAACTACTTAAACAGTGAGGAAGATGGTCTTGCTAATTTGTCTCATTTTGGCTAGAATGGTCCAGGGGGTGCTCAGGTCAGAAAGAATATGATGTGCTATCCCTAGGCAGATGGTGGTCAGTACCACTTCCGCCAGCACACAGATTTGCAGAGGTAACGTCTATCTCTACCACCCCAGTCTCCCAGGGAGATATCCAGTGATGTCTTCAGAGTAAGAAACTTTAAGGAGCAATTAGATATATACTGTATAAGCCATTAAAACATCATTTCCTTTTAATGATTTGTATCTGCAAGAGGATGTAAATTAGTAATGGCTTATCAAACTTTATAGTTGAAGTTACTAAAAAAGACCCCTGACTAGTGTGATTTATATATATCTATATACGTATGTGTATATACACATACTCACATACATGCCTATACTCACATTACTACAGGAAGAGCTAAAATCGGTTTGGGGTTTTTTGTCTCTCATAAAAGAAATGGCTCACACATGTTGTCCAGCTTGGAAGTTTCCACGAAAGCTGATTGCCAGCAATTATTTTATGTTTTATGGTGCATTCTTTCACTCCATATTTGGTTTTGTTCATATGGAGTGTTCAGTGCAATACAAAGGTTTGTAGAGGGTTGGAATTCCTAGATCCCTTCTGAAAGCTTGTTATTAACAGAGGCTGCTTAAAAGTACTTTCCATAGCTGCTGGCTGCTCCTGAAATGCATAACAACGAGGTTTCTTGGGAGGAAAAAAAAAAAAAAAAAGGAAAACCTTAAAAAAAAAAAAAAGAAAAGGAGAGGACACTAATTTTCCTCATTCTGAGTAGGAGGTATAATGTCTTTATAAAGTAGTAATTAAAAGAAAAACAATTACTGGTGCCTTATCTGGACCTTGCAGCTGTACTTCCCCCTTTTGCATTAGCAGTGTGTGTTCTGAGGTTATGAAAAACCATGAAAATTGCATCTTAAGAGGAGTTTTATTCTTTTTCCTAGGATTTGATTGAAACAGACAGCTACATTTTGTGTATATATAATTAGGCAGTAAAATAGGCTTTGAAGGCAGATTTCTGTTTAGTATGTGAGTCACACGCACAACAGTCTTTCATTCAGCAACCAAAGACTGATCTTTTTAATGCCTCAACTCGCTCAACATGTTTTCTGAATGCTACATCTTGCAGGAAAGAAAAGAAGAAAAAAAAAAACAGAGAGAGAGAGAGAAGGGAAAAAAAAAAAGACCCCAAACAGCTTTTAAGCCATATTTCTCTCTTTCTTTCTGTTTTTCCTCTTTTCCCCGAATGAAAAACAATCTGAAAAGCCAATCTAGCTAGTCTGTGGTGATTTAACCTTATGACAAACTGATTTTTATCGTCTTTCTTTCCAGATTGTTGTCCAGGGCAGCACTGAATGCTGCACCAGCTCTAGGCATATCTAATCCCTCTCATAAAAGGCCATTGTGGTAGTAAAACTGAGACCAATGGCTTTTTCATTCTCCACTTCTCAGCTCTCCAAAGTAATGGCAATGGGGTCTCCTCTTCATGTTTTTCTTTTCAGATGCATAGTTTCTCCTTTTAATAAGGCTAAAATAGAGAGAAATAAAAGGAACACAATCACATTTTCCTCAAAGCTCTTTCTATAAATACCTTCTGGAGAATTGAATTTAGGAACAATTATCTGCAATCTGAGTTGTTGTGACACTGTGTGTGAATACAGCAACGTATCCTTGGAAGTTTCTGACCGTTCTGAAGTATGTGAACATGTTAAAATGTTGGGCAGATAATACTTAGGGCTTCATATTTTCTGCTTAGGGTCACACTCTGGCATTCTTCCTCACCCTGAAGCCTGTGGAACTAAGGATGTGATAGAGGTAGTCCCCAATGCTGGCACAGTTCTCACACCTACTCCTCGCAAAGCAATCACGTAGAGACCATTGTCCACTTATTTTGTGCACTTGCAAATGCGTTCTTGTCAATAATATTTTCCCCTCAAAAGACAATAGATTTTTTTACAAAGAACAAGTAAGAAGAGTAGACAGAAAAAGTGCTCTTTCCTCTTTTTGTAATTTTTTTTTTTCTGGAAAAGCCTTGACCTCGGTGCTAAATGTTTTCATTAATAATATGCTAAAGGATTATATTTCAGAACTAGTTCACCATTTTTAACAGCAGTACAAGAGAAAGTTGGTCTGCATTTGATTACAAAATTTTATTTGACCTCAGAGGAATGCTTTTCACCAGCAAAATACAGACTGCCAGACAAAAAGATTTACAGATTAAAATAGTTCACATAAATTCATTTCTCCAAATAAAAACTCTGCATTTTAATACTTATTAATATCAATGTACTTATAGATATTTTTCAATATTACTATTAAAGTTAAAACCCAGCAACACTGCTTAAAAGCTATGGCTTTCATGGGATGAATTTTAACCCAAGTGTTTTAATACTGAGGGCATTACATGTGTATACTTACAGAAGTGGAAAATGAAAAAGCAAAATTTTATAGTAAAAAATTCTATAATTTATTCCTAAATTTCAAATCTAGAGAGAAAGGGAAGGATAAGTATGTACTCAGCAAAACACTATTCTGTGGTCCAGAGTATGGAATAACTCATAAGTAATCTTATCGTCGGGCATTCTTAATGAATAAAAGTTAGAATACACTCTGCAGAAGCAGTGATCCTCATAGCATTTCTTCCAAGCTCTTAAATAGGATTTCTGTTGGTTGGAAGACGGTTGAAAAAATAGCACTTCTGGCTCTAGGACACCACAGAAAACCTTAGGCTCCAGAAAAATCCCTGAGCATCTCCTCAGGACTCAAGACTTCTTTAACCAGAATTATGAAATGTGCACCGGGTATTTTTTGACATGTTCAGAGAAGAAGAGAGAAAGTCAGCTGCCATCCCTGCTTAAAGGGTTTGAAAGCGCCAAGCCTCTTTACACAAGGCAGATAAAGTCTTTGGACTGTCTTTCTTTTCTCTAGTTGCAAAGAAGAGAGCAGTTTCAGTCACTGGAAGGTCTGCTTTAATAGTAGTTATTTGCAATACACATGTCTAAATCTAATGCAGATGTACTTAATCGCTTTACACTTGATCTAAATATGTGTAACAAACACAGTCCCCAGGGCACCCTGTGAGGTAAGCAATCACTGTTATGTGAAATTAGAGTGAGGCAGCAGAAGCATTGTGATGAGAAGACCCACAGGTTTCAAAGTCCAGATTGCCCAGAGGCTCACCAGCTAAACAGGTCACCTCTGCCTGGTGCCTGAGTCGAACAGTGCCAGCTTCAGTGCACATTTAAAACAAGTGATGCACTCGGTTTAGCTACAATCACAACTTCCTTCCCTAATAACAAGAATGGTCAACCAGTGACAATGATGCTTGTTATTTTCTTGTATCGCAGCTGTGGTGTGTAACACCAGCTAAGTTTCACAGCCCCTGCTGTGGTACAACTCCTTGACAGTGAATGAAGGAGCATAGTAAGATTATTAGAGTGTTGTACACGTATCACGTACTGACAGAGTAAGACATCACCAAAATAATTTTGAATGCTGGATAAAATTTTATGGATCCTCAGGTGATTTATTGCCTTTTGTGGGAAATTCTCACAACATTAAGTTTTTTGGTGACTTGAGACCACTGGACTTCTAAATCTGTGCATTCCTCAGAATCTTTTTCTTGCCATTTTCTTATCAGGCTTCCTTCCTTTTTAAATTAAACTTTTGCAATCTTATCTGTGCAGAAAATACCTCAAGGCTGGATAGGTCTTCTTCTCAAACATCAAGAACGGAGTTCTGCAATGTTTCAGGTGGCTCCATAGAGAATATAAGCCTTGCAAGTGAGTTATGCCTTGCCTGACCCAGGCTCCCTTCCACTAAAAAACATAGCTGCATTATTTTTGGCTGGGGATGTTTTTACATCCACGCATCATTTTAGTTACTATTCCAAGGCAAGTTGGCCAAGTCACAGAGGGAAGCACCATGAACTTCCCAAGTCACACAATAATTGAGACAGCCGACAACAGACCCTGCCAACTCCTCATCCTCTGCACAAATAAGATCATTCTTCCCCTTTTGTATTTACACTGTCATCTTTTCTGTCCCCTTCTCCTTCTTCCCTACTGTCTTGACCTCTGTCTCCTCACACTTCTTTTCCAGTAAGTCCCTTCTCGTGCAGCTGAGGGTACGAAGCTTTCTTGGTGTGCCTCTCCTCCTACCCCAGTGCAGCCAAGGAAACAAGAAGAGAGTAACAAGGACAGTCAGTAAAGCAAGAGGCCACAGCTGCCTGCTCTGGTACGTATCGAGAAGTTCTTAGGGATACCCTCTTCACTTGTAGCTCCAGTGGCCCACATACTTCATTTATTAAAATGCCTCTCGGCCTGATTACCGAGATCTCAGGCATTCATCTTGTCCCAGAGCATTTATTTTCTCCTTCCACACCTCTGCAGTTTTCAAATCTACCAGACATCAATTCCCAAACACATTCTGATAACTTCTTTGGAGAGTTTTCAGGGTCACTCCTCTTCAAGCTCCCTTCTGTCAAAAATGTGGCAGCAGGTTTCCTCGTTCCTCCCCTGAGGATGATACACCTGACCTTAGCTTCGAAAACTTTCACAGATTCATTCCTCACCTCACCAGCCAATACACACTCTGCCTCTTAGTCATCTTTATCTTACTCCTAGCAGGTACTATCTGATCTTACCACTAGCCAATTCCTTCTGCTCATCCAGCATCATGCTTCTTGCTCTCCCTTCACATTGGACAACAAATCCCCCTCACACCTGACTCTACTACAGTCTCTACTTACATCTAACTGGCTCTTTCTCTGCAAATTCCATTTCAAGACTCATCTTCCCTCTCCCTGGCCTATGACTCCTAGCCTTCTCTCTAATAAAACAATCCAATCCTACCCCCTGTGCCTCAGCTTCATTTCCCCATGCTCATTTGTTCTCTCTGAAAACCTGAAGCGTGGCACTCAGCCACTAGCCTTTTGTACATTTCTCACCTTAGCACTACCGTAATATGGATGCTGCCTGACTAAAATACTGAATATGCACCCATCGTTTCTATTATAAATTATAATAGACTGTGAAACATTAAGCTATTTTGTATGAAAGTAGCTGTAAAAAATACACTGTAAGGCTATGACAACAGGCTATAACAGATTTTAACATGTATTGTCTGTTTCTCATTGCACACAATCTATTAACCAAGAAATACATGTTTTTAATATTATCTGAATGTTTACACAACGCACTACATAAATAAGTAAGCTGTTGTTTAAATCACTCGAGGAGAAATCGAGTATCTATACAGTGAACTGAAGGCTATGTTCATGTCTGTGTAAAAGGCTTGTAGTTCAAATTCTACAGCAGAACTTCACAGAACTATTAAGTTACAAAATGGAAAAGACTTACTAGGTCGTTCAGTCCATTCTAATGCCAGAACGGAGTCATTCCCCATAGTATTTATTTTTAGTGCTTTTTCCAGCCTAATTTTCAAGTCCTACGCAATGGGACTTAAGAACTTCCTTTGGGACACTATTTATTTCACTGTTTAGCACATTTCATTATTAGGGTTTTTTGGGGTTTTTTTAAATCTTCAACAGTTGTTTTGCTTTTCTTTTCCTTTTTTTTTTTTTTTTAATCCCCTGTGCTCTCAGAAATATATTTACTATCCTGCCTACCTTTTACACTCTCTCCCTACGCCCAAATAAATATACATACAGACAGAGAGTCTTTCAGAAATCATTCCCTCCGGTTGCCACTTGCCAGGCCGTTTTTGTCGCTCTTCTGTAAACACCACAGCAGCACTTTGTTTCCATATATAACCTATATTTGTGTGCTGAAACATCAGAGACACTGACCTTTGGACTAGATAACAAACTGAGACTCCTTGTGAATATGCAGATAAATGTAAAAGAGTCTATCGACTGTTCTAAAGAAGAAGAAAACATTGTTAGCACTGCCTCTTTCAAAACAAAAAGTAGTATCTGACATAAGTATCTGCCAAGTGTATAATGACTTCTCTGTATGTTTGTATCACCAGTTCCCACACTCTAGTTTATGGATCACTGGCAGGCTGCAATGCTGTAATAAATTACCCACAACTAATCCGTAGAGCCAGTAGTTTGCGCACACCAATTAAAAGATTGCCCATAAGACTGCGGGATAGGCTGTGACAAATTCTGAGGGGTGTAAGGATGTGGCTAATCCAAAATTTTCGGACCCATGTGATAATTTCCACTGTACCACTTTCAAATACGCGGTGAGAAACCCTCTATGTGCAAAACGCTGTGAGACAAGTGCCACCCATTGTTTACCTAATTAATGTGGCAAATAAGTCCTCAAGGGAAAGCGATTTTTGTCCTCTCCTTAGTGCAAAGTTGAAGAAAAAAGAACAATGGTTTAATCTTTGCAGAGAGGGAGATTGCCGGCACACACCCATACCTCTCCTCCTGCAACATGAACCGGCGGGAACAAAGGGTGCAGTTGGAAGGGGTCGTCTGAGGGAAGGTAATTAACGCCTTGTACCAGCAAATGATGGTACGGCTACGTGGCGTTTCCAGACGTTAATAAATTTACCGCCTATGATCTTAAATTTCTTCCTATTAGCGGGACAGGCGAGGGTTGGAAAAGAGCCCTTCCCGAAGTCCCCCGTGAGTAAGTGTTTGCCGTAGCCTTTACTCCCCCACCCCGGCCAGCCTCTGGGCACAGACAACCCCGGGATTTTGGGGACCAGGGAATGCGGGGTGGCTCACCCGCACACCGCCCCCTCCCCCTCCCCTACACC
>JAOXJM010000019.1:61304401-61324793 GCA_026413425.1 Tringa solitaria
CCCCCCGCCCCGTTTCCCCTCAAGTTACTTCAAGAAATCAGATCTGTCAGGACGGGCGAAAAAAATGCCACTTCCCAACTAACAGGCGGAATCCAGCCCAGATTTTCAGTCCTTTCTTCTTCTTTTTTTCCTTCCTCCCTTTCACTAATTTATCCCGATGTTAGCACATTCTGTCTTGTAACACCCGGGCGCCTGTAGGTTTGTTTCATGGGATCATTACTTACTGATCAGGACGGCTCCCAGGTCCGGGGCTGAAGACGGAGTGTGAAGTTGGGGAAACATTTTTTTTTTTTTTTTTTTTTAAATTAACTGTGATGATTATTACCTCTCGGTGCTCAATTCAGGAAAAGCAAACAAATATCTGGTCCTTGATGCTTCAGTTCTGAATGTGAAATATTACCTACCAGCTGGTAAAGTTGTGAGGATCAGCATTTTTTTTTCTTACTATTTTTTTTTCTTTAAGCAAGGAGGAAAAATACCTAAACAAACAAACAAAAAAAAGGACTTCTGATCCGTGTGCCAAAGTAGGGGGAGATATGTTATTGACCGATTTATACTGGCTGAGATGATACTTGCTTTCTACTTCTTGATCACTTGCTCTTTAAGTAAAATGAGGCACAGAGTTGTTGCTGAGACGAGTGGGAACAGCATTTTGATTTGCTGGTTTAATTAAAAAATGATAAAGGATTAAAGGTAAGCACTATGCCTATATATGTATAAATATTTCGACAGTCGACTGTAAAAGGGAGAGATCCCTTTAAAAATCGTTTTAACTAAGCTTTGTCAAACACACACTCATTTGCGGTCACTGAGGCCACCTTGGTGCAGATCACTTAAAGTGTATGTCTTAATCAGTTTCCTGTACAGTCAGTAATACTATATTTAACAGACCTAACAATTGTGTGACCTAGGAGTACATTAGAACTGCTTTTAGAACTGTTATCTTGAGAATATTTTTTTTAAGAAAGAAGACCTTTTTATTTCTTTTTTTTTTTTAACCTATGGAGTTTAATATTTTCCAGTAGACATTTGTGTTTATAGGTTGTTGGTTTTTAACAGAAGCTGTACTGTGGCAAGGAAAATTAGGTTTCCCACTTCCCTTAGCGCTCCCTCCCCCCAACCCCCCCTCCTCTCCCCAAGAGATTAAGTAGAAGGGGGGTAGAAGATAATATAGGAGAGTCACAAAACTTCAAGGGTCTGGTTTAAAGCCACAAAATCCATGGAATGCAGTGAAGAGTGAATCTGTGTCCTTCCTTTTCTCCCTTTTGTGCCTAGGTGGTGGTCCAAGGGGTTAGATTACAACATGTGCTCCAACAGCTAGGCACCACTTCTAAGACTGTATTTCCTGAGCTTTGTGGATTTAAATCATGTAGTTAATTTTTTTCCTCTCTGTTTTGGTTTGGTTTTTTTTTTCCTTTTTTGTGGACATGACTTTTTAAGAGCGACTGTGGATGTTGGTGTACAACTAGATTAAAGATGCTCACTATAAAAGCATCACAGCCACTGCCTCCGGTTTAACAAACTCAAGAAAAAAACGTGGCAACGGTGCATGATTTTGCTCCCCCTGCCTTGCCCCACTTTTATTAGTCGTATTATATTCTGGTAACACCCAGACAAGAAATATTCAACTTTTTCTCCTCCTTACAGGACAAGGTGGACGTGGACTGCGGGTTGTGAACCTAGACGCACCTGGGGGAGGAAGAGGTGAAGAGTTGAACTTAAGAGAGCCCAGCGGAGATAAACGAATGTCCCCACATCTCCAAAGGAAAGTTCATCGGATTTTTACTCTAGAGATCTCATCTTCAGGATGTCATTGAACACTTCCACTGCAGAAAAAGGTGTGGATCCAAACGCGGTTGACACTTACGACAGTGGCGATGATTGGGAAATCGGGGTTGGGAATTTAATAATCGATTTGGACGCCGATTTGGAGAAGGACAGACAGAAATTTGAGATGAATAATTCTACTAATACCACCAGCAGCAGCAGCAACACCAGCTCTAAGGATTGCGGGGGTCTGGCTTCCAGTGGGGCTAATGCTACCTCAGCCTTAGCTGATGGCCTAAAATTTGCTTCTGTTCAGCCCTCTGCTCCCCAGGGGAATTCCTCTCACAAAGAGACTAGCAAATCAAAAGTGAAAAGGAGTAAAACTTCTAAGGATGCTAATAAATCTCTGCCTTCTGCTGCCTTGTATGGGATTCCTGAGATCAGCAGTGCTGGCAAGAGGCAGGAAGTCCAAGGGCGCCCTGGAGAGGCAACTGGCATGAATTCAGCACTGGGTCAAAGCGTGAGCAGTAACCCAAACGGCAATAATAACACCACCAGCAACACCACCACCATTGCCTCTTGTGGGAAAAACAAAGAGGAGAAACCAGGTAAAGCCCCAGGCAGCAGAGGCTCCAAGCGGGATAAGGATGCGGGAAAATCCAGGAAGGACAAGCAGCATGACCTGCAGCAGGGCCACCCCAACGGCAGCGGGGGTGGCAGCGGCCAGGCTCCCCCTGGGCACCTCTATGGCTTCGGGGCCAAGGGAGGCGGTGGTGGAAGCAGCAGCCCCTTCCACTGCGCCTCCTCTGCTGTGGGGGAGGTGAGCAAAAGTACCCCGGATTCAGGGTTAATGGGGAACTCTATTTTGGTAAAGAAGGAAGAGGAGGAGGAGGAGAGCCACAGGCGAATCAAGAAATTGAAAACAGAAAAGGTAGGACAAAGCTCCTCTCCGCCTCTTCTCTTCTGTGTCTCCTTGTGTCTATAATAAATGTTCCACAACTGTGTGTTCGGCTCCTGTGTCCTTCTCTCTGCTGTGTATTTGTGACGTGCATCTGTTCTTCCTCTCTCTCTCTTAAAAAAAGAGACCCCAACAACCCCAAGACCTCTTCCCTAGACAGGGGACACCATGTTTTGAGTGTGCTGCCCTTTCCCTGTCCTCAGACCTGGAGAACATTTCTGTGTTTAGTCTTCCTTTTGGTCGCACTCCCCCAGAAGGAGAAACCCTGAGATGACCCTGACTGAGCTGTCCCTGGTTTTAGCAGAGAGCAGCAGTGGTGGCACCAGCAGGATGGCATGTGTTTTCAGGCTGGAGGTCAGTGTGTTTGCCTAGGGGGGTGTTGCAGCTCAGGCTCCAGGAGCAGCAGGTCTTGTATGTGCTGACACTTCCCCAACGTACCGGCGGGCGTTCCTCTCCCAAAGTCCAAAGGGACCCCTCTCCCTTCTCCCTTGAACCCCTCTCTGGAGTTGAGATGGTGCCTGGGGGGAAAGGGGAGGCATCGGGAGAGACCGAAGCTCCACTGTTGGGCTTCTTCGTGGAGATGCTCTGTCCTCCTGGGTGCTGCTGTGGTACCGAGCAGCCCAGAGGCCCCAGAAGCTGGTGTGGAGGACGGGGAGGAAGGAGCCAGCAGCCAGGCAGTGCCTCTCGTCCTCCTGGAAGGAGGAGGCTGGGAGGAGGGGAATGCACCTTGTGCTGGGACACGCCTGTCGCCAAAAGAGCTTTCGGAACAGAGGGGAGCAGTTTGTCTCCTGTCAGGGGGAGCTTTCCTGTCTGAGCCCCGCTGGCTGCTGGATGCGAACTGCTCGCTTGTTGAGGGGTTGAAATGTACGAAAGAAATCAGATGGGGGTGTGTGGGGGTTTTTTGTTGGTTTTTTTTTTTTTTTTTTTCCCGTCCTTTCTGTTACGTTACCTTACGAAGGATGCTTTCTCTAAGAATAATACACGGCCACGGCTCTATTCATCGGGAAGGGTGGAGGGAGAGCTTGGCTTTTGTTAACTACTGGTTGAAGGAGGTTCTGGTGTCGGCGGGAATTGTTCTGTCCGTAAGGCAGCAGGAGTCTTCTGGGGGACCTGGGGGCGAGCGTTGGCCCAGGATTACGAGTCCGATGAATTCTACAGGTTGTTAAATCAAAGATAACCGGGTCTGCCTGAAAAAATAAAGCAAACCAACACCCCTCCACAAATGAACAATCTCAGGGTGTTAGATCGTGACTTTATTGTCAGCTGTTGGTCTTAAATTACGTGCTTTTACAACTTCCCTGAGTGAACCTTCAGCAATGGGAAAACTTTCGGGTCGGTGTTAACTGTATGGTCTGCAAGTGTCTGGGAGGGCTGAAGGTCTGAGGGAAAAGTTGTGTCTTTTTACAACCCGCTACTGGCTTTTTTGTATTTCAGTCATGTTGAAGTTTTTATAATATTCGTCGACTGGAGAATTAGATTTGTGTGTTCGTGATATCAGATACTTGTTAAAATTGGAAGATAATTTCAAAAGCTTCTGTTCAAGGCAAGGAACAAATTAAATCCCATATTGTATGCATATTATTGCTTTTAAGATAGCCTATCTACGGATGAATTTGAATGAGCCTTGTGACCTTTTCTAAATGCAGATGAGAAAAACAGATTGCTGTAATTCATGTGTATATGTTTGCGCTTTGATTTATGAAAGCTCTGTTCCGCGGCGGAAAGGTGTCCTAAAATCTCACGGTCTCTTTATTAACTTAGTACAGTAGGCATTTACTTCTGTTGCCAATAGTCTTCAAATTGCAGTTCTCTAATCTGTTTTAACTATCTAGATAAATTGCCCTAATCCGGTCTTCACAATGGCTGTGGTTAAAGAGTCAGAGCCATTTGATTGGATTCAGTGGCTGCCTGGAATGTGGGAGGTACTGCCCTTTTGCAACCCCCTTAGCCTTTTAATCTCTCAGCCAAATGTTCACATTCAACAATTTTGTTTAGCTGGCAATCTGAACATTTCAGTATCTCAAAGGCTGCTGTCATGGCAACAGAGATTAGAGGGTGGTGTGGTTTCTCCCGTTTTTGTGTTCTTTTCACTCTCCAGTCACACAGGAAACTGTATGAAGAATCCATGTACGGGCGAGTCGTCTCCTAACGACTGTGCGGCGTAGATTGGGCGGCCTGCAAATTCGGAGCAGGCACGTAGGGTCCGTGGAGGGATTTCGGAGCCCCTGGCACACTGTTGTGTTTGGAGCTGTTGCTCCAGGAGGAGGTTTGGAGCTCGCGTTTCCAGTGGCTGCTGTGGGCACACGCTGGCTGTAATAGGGGCTTCGCGCATCCCGCTCGCCCAGCCTTGGCCATTGTCTGGCACAGCGCTGTGCTCGCTGCCTGCCTTAAATAACATCCCCCAGTGGTTCCCTTCCCAAAGAATGTCCCCTTCTAGACAGACAATAACAGTAAACCTCCTTGCTGACAATGCTTGCCACCCTAAGCCCAGCCTGTGGCACTATTAGTGAAATTTAAGTGGTTTATGTTTGTTCTGCTGGCCTTTTTTGCCCCTATATATTTAATAATAATTAGTAAGATTTTTTTTTTTTAGGGGTTTTACAATCCTTAAGTGTTCTTGCTCTGACCACACTACAACATATGTGCTGTACTTGCACAAAGCACCTTGTGTCTGTAGATAAATAAATAATTTTCAAGCCTGCATGTTAAAATAATTTTCCAGTTATCTTAACGCTGTGAAAGACGTGTCTCATGAATTTGGATGTTTCCTCTTGGATACACATGAGTTCATGCCTGCTGATTCAAAATCTACAGGTTTTTGTATGTGGAGTAGAATATAATATTGCGTTTGTTTACTATTTGTGAAAAGCTTGGAGCAGATTCCCAGGAGTTGTAGTCACTGTTTAGCTTTCACAGCATGCTTCAATATCTATTTTTGGTCTATTTATTCTGTTTCCTTGCTGCAGAAAGTCATGTAAAACATGATAAATTGGATCTTATGAAGCCTAATTAAATCAATGACTGTGTTCTGCTGGCTCTTTTATGCAGAAACCGCAAGTATGTTGTAAAAGTCGCCACTCCCCTAATATGTGGATAAAGTCAAAGTATGCTGTAATTCTAAGATGTTTGAGCTATATTCGTGCAGCCCATTTTGTGGTTAAGCCACCAGTGACATGTCTGAATAAGTAGCTTTGACAGGTAGGCTAACCACTCCTAAGATTTTTGGTGTTAAAACCTGTCTCCATTTTCCATCTCTCATCCATGCCGTTTTTAGCACAGTTACTGACTGTTTGTCAGTATGAACTCTTCATCTGTTTTAGCAAAGCTTTTTGTATTTTTCACAGCTGTTTCAGTGAAAAGTGTTCAGAGTATCTACAGTAATTTGCTTTGTGTGTGTTGCAGGGAGATTTTGGGATTCAAACAGTCACAATTTACTCTGAGATATGGGAAAATTGTATTTGGCATGTGAAAATCAGTATGCTTACGTGAAAATAATACAGAAGATAGAAAGCTATAATCAGAGGTGTCTAGTTGCAGCTTTTAAATGAATCAGCCTAGTGCTACTCCAGGGTTGAATTTTTCTATGGTGTTAGTTTATTGCTTCTCATTAAGACTGCATTTCACATCTGAAAGTTGTCTTCAGCAAATTAACGTGTTGGCTGCTATTGTTTATTTTATCTTCACTTTTTTTTTTCTTTTATTTTAATAGCGAGATTGAGAGTGTTTTGTACTCCATCAGGAAACTCTGTGTGCATTTTACCTATTGATGTAAATCATGTACATGCTTTGATTAATGATGTTATGGAGATATGCTTTTCATGTACTTCTCTTGCCGGCCTTGGGTGTAGTTTATTCACTGTGAAATAAAAGGGCAGGGAGGTCACTTGCTGTAATTAAAGAACAAAGTCTATTGTTGTTTGACAGCAAACTGGTTTGAAAGCTACATAAGGGATTTAGCTGTTAAAAACATTGATAACTATGGGTGTCTAACAATAAGCACAGCTCAAGGTTCTTAAAGTTCTGTAGTGCTGTCTAGTAGTGTGACGGTGCTTTTTGAGCTGGGTGAAGAGGTGTTGCCCTTTGGCTGAGGAAACCTTTCCGTGTGAACCTGCTGACCTCTGCCAATATGTATGGCCAGATCCGCTATTGAATTCCTGTGCAGAGCAAGAGTGAGCGTAGCACAATGGGGGCTGGTCTAGAACATTTATAAAATAAAGTAAGGGGAGCTGATAACCTTACTCGGAACTACTGGAAAAATATTTCACTTTGGGCATTGGTAATTTTACAATTTTAATAACTTCATAAATACCCAGTAAAAAGGAAAGGATTGATTGTCCAGATGTCATGAGGTTAACCATGTTCTCCATGTTAAAGGGCTTTCCTGCAAGACTGTTTTAATTATAGCTATATAAAGACTTGTTTTTCTAAAGTAGCATTTTATAGTCCAATAAATGAAATGTATGTTAAAAGTGCTAAGCAAAATCTCCCGTAACCATAGAGGTGTTCAATAACCAGATTCAAGTACGTGGAAAGTACCATCTGTTCCTAGTTTTCAGCATAAAACCAGGAATTGAATAGCTGAGATTTGCTCATATTTTTTCGACTCTCTTTTTTTATTATTATTATCATTATTTTAAAAAGTTCACCTGGCACTTTATAGAAGCTTTCTGAAATGCAATAACACAGGAGAGACTGTGAAAACACATGTTCGTACATACAGTTAACCAGTTCCACTTTCATTTAAAGAGATTTCCAGAAGCTCAGTCATTGAAGAATTTATAATAGTGAATCACCTCCTGCAGGCAAATACAATAAGGGTCAGTTCTTCAAAGGTCTTACTATTTAGGTAGAACCTGAATTATTCTGTCAGTTTTTCCCGACTAGGTAAAAGGAAAGGGGGGGGGAGGGGGGAAATGCCTCTCAAAGGATAACTTTAGCAAGGTCTTATCAGTCACCTAATTGCACATGATAAAACCACTGACTAAAATTTTCCATGCAGAGACTTTTCCTGCTCTTCAGAGAAGTGTTCTAGAATCGTTGATAGGGGGAAAATTACTCTTTTTAAAGATATCTTAAGTTCTGCACTGTTGCAATGAGATTCTTGGCTGCAGCCTACCAGCCCTGGATAAAACGCCATCCGGCCTTTGTTTGAGGTCTTTCACTGAAGCTAATGACTGGTCTTGTGCCGCCCTGAGATAAATGACATTATCTCTGAGTGGTCTGACAGGAAACAGACATGTTAATGGTGAAGCTGCGGGGAGGATCTGCTGCAGCTCTGACAAAAGAGTAAAGCTTGGACCCCTGGTTGTGATCATTAACACATAATGCATTCCAGCTTCTCCTACCAGGCCCTTGATAATTGGAAAGCTATTTTATCGACAACAACGTAACTCATAAATCTAAAACGTGCAGTTTTCCTTGCATACTAAAACTCTTGATACTTTTTTTTTTTGTAAGAAATGAATGATCTATTTTTTAAAAGGTAGGCTCCATCCTAGTGCTGTTTGTGGGAGATACTGTGACCTGCCCTCTGTTAATTGGACACATCCTTTGCATGTTGAATGCAGGTTCCCCTTTATTTGCTCTGTGTTGTCTGTGCGATTTGCATTTGTAAAAATAGGCTAAATGCTCTTCCTTCAGTGAAAGCAGGCCTTGTCCTCTGCTTGTTTTGTAAAACAGGTGTATTCACAAAAACCCAGCAATCCACAACAGTGGAAAAAACCCGATTTCCTTAGATAAAAGGCTGTTGAGAGTAGGTGCAGGGTGGAACATCCCCAATGTTATAAATTGAAAATCTTACATTGTACAGGGCTATGCTGATCTGCCTCTGTTTCTCCCTCATGATGCTGTGCTGCACATGTCCAGAATCCCACCAGCATGTTCTGTACCTGCTGGCCTGATGGATGGCAGTCCCAGTGCCTCCTGTGTACTTCCTAAATTTGCTGTGGTCTCTATGGTCGTGGAGACCACTGGATCTCAGAACAGTTGTGTATGCCCTGCTGACCACACAGGCCATCTCAAGACTGTTCCAGTTGACAGCTAGAATGCGTGCATCCACTTGTTAAAATCCATTGGACAGGTAGGAGAGCAGGTGTCTGAGATATCCCTGAAAAGGTGTCAGGTGGGAAGTTAATGATGAGCATGAGATTGTATCCCGGCACCTTTTTCTCCCCTCTGAAGCCACTAAGATTACACGTGTCTCAGAACCACACATGGGATTAAAGGTCAACAAATGTAGTCTGTGAAACAGTAGATGAGAAGACTTGGCTGAAGAGAGGGTATAAGGAAATGGAGTTAGGGGACATAGGCCAAATATGCTTAAAATTAGAATTTCCTTCAAAATACCCTGTGTGTCAGCAGTATCTTGACAGCATATGCATTCTTGACCCTAGATCCATGGCCTTGGATGCAGTGTTCTTTTTAAAGCATTCTTTTTACTTATGTAGAGTAAAAGAGTAAAAAAATCTGTCTTTCTCCACATCTTACATGGTATTACTGGAACATGTGGTATCGAGCACATTTTGCGAGCATCATCAGGAATATGGTCTCAGAAATCCTAACATTTCTGCTATTAGAAACACCACCTTTACTTCTAGTTTGGTTTTCCATCAGCAGCCTTGAAAAAGGTTAGATTTCTTCCATGGCTACTTAGGCAGCTTTGTGTCGTTACCACATGTTCTGTATTTCTCAGATATAGTACTCACCTACTGAATGGCACATCAGCTACATGTTCCAGGTTTGTTCCATGGGATATATACTTAGGATTGCTGAATATAACTCAGGTTTTTCAGAGTCTGCCTTACTCAGAGCTGAGATGTTTTGTACAGATGATCCAGCAACCAGGTTATTCTTTACGTAATAAGCTTAGCACTGTACCAGCTTTATATTGTACTTACATAATGTTCTAATGTACATGGTGATATGTCACTGCATTTCCTGGAAGGCTGGAGAGATTATCTAACTCCTTAATTGTTCTTTATTTCTTACAACAGAAATATGTCCTTCCACGAGTCCTCAGATAGGGTCACATCTCTGGATCAGTGGATGCAGTGACTTCAGTTGAAGGGCTGGCCATAGTTTTAATAAAAACTTGTGTTTGTTTTAGAGTGTTTACATATCAAAGAATTATTTTTGTTTCTTAATAATATATATTGATCTTTTTAAAAAGTTTTGGTCTGTCATAACATCCTGTCAGTTGAAAGACAGCAAAACGGTGTTTAATGAAAAATTCCTGATGATGACAGAGTTAGAAAAGGCAAATAGCTTTTTAAAATTTAGAAAAGTTTTTTTTTATATTTAGTTTCTTTATTCCTTTTCAATTTGGTGAACTTTTTTTCTTTTTCCCTTTTTGCATCAGTGTTTCTGACCAATGGAGCCCTTATGTGGTGTAGTGTTTTGTCAAAGTGAATAATAGTACAAGCTATCATTTTTTAATTTGCTTAAAAATATGTTTGAAATGAGGTAATTTTAATGAAGATAACTACCAGTTTTCATAGCAGGACTTGAAGGGTTTTCTTAATATGATATTTTAAATCACAAGATTTCTCTTTTTTATTCTGATTACATTCTTGAATTAAAACCACAATATACTGCAGGCTATGAGTAGCCATTTGGGCAAATATGAAGATCAGAGTATGACTTCTGGTTGTGCTGTAGCCAGGGTTTCAGTAAGCACTCTCTATTGCATTTTCTCTTTTAATTCTGACAAAATGGTCTTGGCAATGGGAACAAAGCCTTTACATTTGAATGAAAGGTTGTAAAACTATTCAGAGTGACTTGACTGACAAGTAAGTTCTTTGTAATTTCCCCCCTTCCTTTTTGGAAGAAGCTGAGAGAAAATTCAAGGGGATGAGAATAGGTAGTTGATGCCCCTGGCATGATGCCCCTGATTCCCCTGGTTGCATGTACATGTACACATACATAATATATATGCTTATATAACTTACGAAAATGAGTAGGGTAAGTTGCATGCAATGAGATAGGATTGATGACCGTATATATAGGTTTTTCAGCTCTGGGGTAGCTATGATGTTGATTAAATTTTCTGAAATATTAAGCCAACACTGCAAGTAAGAAAGCAGCATTTCAGTGATAAAAGTTTATAACAAGTCTGCTTTTGCTGCTTTTCCTGTAAGTTGACAAATACTGCTAAGTCTCAAAGCAAAGGGATCAACTCTTCTAGCATCTACCTGTAACGTCCACTGAGGCTATTCAGATCAAAGCCATTGGGAATGAAAATTGAAAGTCTTTGTTTCACTAATTTGGAAGTGAAGATGTGCTATGTTGAATTTTATGTCCTTTATGATAAATCTTCCTCAACCATTTTGATTTACTGATCTTCACAAATCATAGAATCATTTTGACTGGAAAACTCCTTTAAGATCGTTGAGTCCAACCATTCAGAAAAAATAAATATTGAACTTTTGGTTCCCTTACCTCCTCCCATCTTCTTCTCCCAGTTATCGAGCCTTCCTAGCCTAAATCTTATTCCTGGGCACCAGCTTGGCTGAGGTGTTTTTGTCCTCTGAGAATCTCCAGCAAGTAATAACATAAGAAAAACGTCCTCATGGGGATATTTGAAGCATATGCCAGTAGTGGCACCTGAATGGAGCTTTTGCAGTCAAAAGAGCAGACTAAAACCTATTGATTGTGGTTGCTTGGTGTTTTCAAAACACTGGCATTCTAGTTGTTGAATTGTCTTGTCATGTTAACTAAGAAGCAGATGGCATTATGCCACAGAAGTGTATTTTTACTTAAAGGAACTTTAGAGGTTTTGATGTGTTTTCTTTTCCTCTTATTTCCCTGATGGCTTCTTTTTATTGAAGAGTAACATGAGGAGACCTGGTAGCAATTTTATTGCTTTCCCATAACAGTTTGAAATAATAGCTTGGTCTTTGGTTGCCAGTCAAGTTTCTACCAGTCAGCTTGATTCTGTTTTTTATCATGTGACAGCGGAATAGAAAAAGTATATGTTTGTAGTTTACCCGCAGAAACTGGCTCTTTTTTTTTTTTTTCATGCTTCAAGTAGCAAGAGAAGACTAAGCTCCCATTGGTCACACTTTTATAAACTCCTAGAGCTCGCTTTCTTCATTCTGATAAAAGAAAGTGCTAAGTTTGGGCTCAGTTTCCCAGGAAATTTTGAGGCACATCTGGCCTCTTTAACTGTGTGCACTAGACAGTTTGATTTTGCACACATTTAGTCATTTGCATTAGCCATTGAATTACTTCAGGGATTTTGTTAAGTCCGCCACCAACCCCGCCCCCTCTCCCCCCGCCACTCCTTAAATTCACAGTACTCAAATGCCACCTTTATTGATGAATTTCAGCGATGCTGTGCTGGACTATGGTAGAAATCCATCTGTTGCAGGAGTGGTACCATAGGAGTCTGTTACATCTGCGTAGCTTTTACAGTTTTGACTGCTTCCCCCAACCAGTAAGAAGAGCGAAAAGTAACTTGTAATCTCCTTTCTCATACCGCATATGGCCAGACCAAATTATTTTTGGATTTCCTGTCACCTCCTTGGCTGATTCTGTGGATGGCTTATGTTAAAAGCAACAATAATGTTTGAATTGGAAGGGTTTGGTCTTTGGGTTTTCATTCTTCACGGAGAACTGTTTATTTGTGTGTGGTTCGCCACACTACATGGATAGTACTATCAAATCTGTGCTTTATTATAGGCTTATAGCAGTGGAGTAATGGCAGTAGTTGCATGTTTTCGGGTTTCATGTTCTTGCCAATTCTTCCTTTTTGAAGGAGGGAAATGAAACTAGATCTGTATCTCTGTGACAAAAGGTAATAGTTAGAAGCAAATACAATTAGAAATGGACCTCATTACTCAGTTGAACTTTGTTTTGCTGCTTGGAGTTTTAAGTCCAATTTAGTAAATGCCCAGGGAATTGTTTAGTTAGCTTGCAGTGACAATAAGGATCTAATATTGCAGTATTTCTGGATATATTGAACATACTTGACATAAAGTTTTGCTGTTAGTTTTTTTAACGTTAGGCAGTGTATGTTGAATCACACCAGAGTTGTGGAATTTGAAGGAAAAATACCGCTGCAGTTTGAGAACAATGCAGGTGGTTGTTCCACACCCAGTGTTACTGAAAAACTAAATTCATATTCTTACCCACCTGAGCCAGTAGTAAGGTCCAGTGTCATGTAGTAGCGTTACTAGTTGCTGTTTAAGGACAGGATTGTATACGTGTATGTATCTATCTATATCAATAAATATATACTCATATATATGGGGGAAGTATATATGCATGTTTATATACATATACACCAAAAAGAGCTGCTACTGTTTTATAAATACAGCAACTGAGTTATGGCTAATAGTTTATATTTACATTTCATGTCAAGGTCCTTTAACAATCTTTCCTGTGATACTGCACCAGATGCCAAACATTGAAGGAGAAAGCTAGCAGCTGTTTCCATTACAGCATTGGTACATTAGCCTCTGCACTTTATTTTCATTTTTATATCCCCCTCCAACCTTTCCTAATCACCCTCTGAAAAGGATTTTTCACTCCTGCCTCCAATTTATCTGTCTGCAGGGTTCTGTGTCTTTCTTAGCTTTAAAAATACAAAGTCTGTGTGATTTTTTTATTTTTTTTTTCCTCTTAAGAGCTTAATGCTTTGACTCCTGCTCACAGTGAGCAAGGGCTTACAGCCCTTTCTCAACTCAAGTAAGTAGTTCATTGCATTATGTCTGTGTAAGCCCCTGCTTGAGATGAGTCCAGGTTACAAAACAGGGCCCAGTATGACCAATTTGATTATTCTGGTAACAACCTGAGCCGCTGTATGATTTATATCTTTTTGCACACTGCCTGAATAGTGTTTTGTTCCTTCTTACTCTTTCCTTCACCATCTCTCTGAAAATAATAGGTTCATGGCTGTATGCTGTTATTGCTGAGATATGACTGAAAACTGCATGCAGTACAGTGAAGCACATTCATTTTCATCTAGTACCCGTTTATTGCCTTGAGCACTGTAAATCTGTCAGCTCTTCACGATGCTTTCACCTCTTTCTTCATTTGCTCCAGCTTCTAGTTTGACAATGTTCCCCTGAGGCAGAATTCTAATCTGCTTCCAATTAGTTGCAAAATGTGACTCAAATTTCCACATTATGGCTGCTGTTTTACTTGCACGCACACATCTAGAAACAAATTAATGCTTTTGAATATTTATTTTTGAGCCTTCAGATTTACTCTGGGAGGAAAAGTTGCCAACTATTTTCAGACTATTTCCAAGATTTATATTTTTCCTCAAATTGAAATATTTATTATAGGTTTAAAATACCTCTTACTGCTTCATTTTTACAAAACCTTGTCAGCTGGTTGGTGATTATTGAAGATACATTGCATAGGGATAAATTTGAAAAAGGAACAATACATATAATTAAGGTTCAAATTTGGTTGTGATAACTGGGCCAGTTCAGGATATGACACATTTTTTTTCTGCAGGGCTAGCACAACGTTTATTATTTTTTAACCTTTAAGTAATTTTTCAGGACAAATACACTTACTTGCCACCTGTCTGCCTGCCACCTATTATTTGCAGCTCCAGAAGTTGTCATTTATCTGGGAGTAGCGAGACGGAGATTCATTTAGCCTTTGCTGAGTCTTAATAGGTACAGCTAATTAAAACCTGTGTGTGTCCCTTTGCGTGTGTCTGTACTTGTGTGTGCATGCATGCATATAGATGAGTACATGGGTGTACCTTTAAGATATTTGATATAAATTGAGGTTTGGGGATTCTCCTGTAGCGTTTATATTCCTGTGAGCAGTTGCAGTAGGAATATGGCCTTTACTGTTGTATTCATTGGGGAAGAAGTGAAATTTTAAGTGGAAAGTGTGGAAATCTAGACTAAAACTCTTTGGAGAGGACTGGAATCTAAACCCAAGTGGGAGTCTGAACTTGAGTCCTTGTTCAGATGAAACTGGCATCAAAGGCTCTGTTACAATTCTGCTTTATTGCCCGTCCACCTCAATGCCTTATGTCTGTAGTTGCCTATATGGAGAAACACGGTGTATTTAATTCAAATATACCAGTAGCTAAATTTATAGGTGCAAATCTTTAGTGGAGCTTAGCACTCTGCAGCTTGGCAGATTGATGTCAGCAGCCGTAATGGACTTTAAATAGCCTTGCAGAATTTCATTGAAAGTATATTGCTGAAGTTGATATTGCTAAGTACCTGTCAGTTCTAAATGAGATTAACAGCTGTAAATTTAGCTTTTCATTTACAATAATTCACTTATTTATAGACACATTTTAAAAAAGATTTCATTTTCTCTATCATCCCACTTTGAGGCGGTGGCCTGCTAGCCCCACGTTGTATGTACAAACATTTGAATGAAGGTGAACACGCACATACTGTGTTTTGGTTCATAGTCCCTGAGAATCTATTTTCCACCAAGAATGAAAATGTAAAAAGAGACATAAAGGAAAATGACCTTGATGTTATCTTGTTTTCTCTTGGGTCGTGAGTGACTCTTTAACTGCAGAGATGAGAAACCTAACATGTTATTTATTTCTCTAAAGGTTTCGCTTACTCTAGTAGACTCCTGTGATTCACAACATCGTTTTGTAAGGAAACAATATTTGCAAACATTGTGAAATGCTGCAGCAGCATGACTTTTTTTTTTTCTTTTTTCTTTTTCCTCATACAACATCAAAGTCTTTGAGGTTCAGCTCTGGAGCCATGGTGAATTGCAGTTCCTGTGATTGTCAGTTGTTGAGAAAAAAGTACACAGACAATTAAAATTGGAGTGAAATGCATTTATTTGTAGCTTACAATAACTGACTTAAAGACATCCAGAGTGTTTAACCAGACCAGCACATAAAAAGACACCCCCACACATCTACACGTATGTGTACACACACACACACGCAACCACACATTATTAATTTTTCAGGCAAAAACCGCAGTGCTTCAGAGAAGCATTAAATGCTTTTGTTGATAGCTTATAGTTTTATAAACTCCAAATGAGCTTATTGCCTTTTAACCAGCAGTAAATAATAGAAGAACCTGTGAGCCTCCACATTGGACAGCAGCCAAGCAGCCAAAGAAAGAAAGAAGGAAAAAAAAAAAGAAAAAAAGAAAAAGAACTGAATGGTTTAATTGTAGAGCAAATCATTTGTTTACAGATTAAGACCTATTTGGTAGCCAAATCCTATGGACAAGGAGGTGAAAGAATGAGGCACTAAGGTACAGGAAATGAGCTTTATATTTTGTGACTAAGTCCTGCTATTTTTGCCTCCTCCTAAAGCAGAGGAGGCAAGGAAAAAATGAATTGTTTAACAGCAAAGACTGCTGAGCAAAGTGCACATATTAAGTAGGAACAAAAGGGTGGGAGAAGGGAAGTGTTGGTGCGCTTTACAGGCTGACAGGAACCTGACAACTGGAGCTGATTCCAGCTAAGGGGCACCAGTCGGTGCAAGAAGAGCTGCCCTATTTTGTTTTCCATCTGAATGGGGTGGGGGAGAAATGCCTCTGTTAATGTGAGCAAACATAATACATTTTCTTGAACGTCTCTCCCTGAAATGCAGTTTGGCTTGCTCACAAGACCTTTTTTTCCCCTCTTTTTTTTCCCTTCTCCCTTTTTCTCCTCTTTCTTTTTTAAGAGCGAGGTTTTTAAACGAGCCTTTGTTTCAGTATCGTAATTAATTAGTTGGCAGTTCAAATGGTTAAGAAGTACTTGTGGTTCCTGCTTTATTGTTGTACAACATTTTTTTAAAGACCCACTTACTGGTGGCCTGTAAATTTGAAGATATCATTTTCATGAGTCATTGGTTTAAAGATTAAAGTCAAGAAAGCATTATAGCAGAAGTGGAGTAACCTCTACAGTAAAGGGTGTTGAAGCTTCTTCATTTGAACCTCCTCTGTTTCAGTAATTTATAACCTTTCAAAACTTTTACCTTCTGAGTTCACTTTTCTCTAACTACTTTACTGTAATTTCCTCACTGTAACCGCCATGAAAAAGAATTTACCAAGTCTGAGTAGGGGAAATGTATATTAAGGGAAAAAAAAAACGTCATGGAAAAGAAAACATTTTATTTATACAGGACATCCCTGTTGCCAGTAACTTGGTAGGCAAAACCTCCTTGAAAAATTTGTCATGATTGCTTGTGTGAAAATTGGCTTTGATTTGATCAGATTATGAACCTTCTGAAGAATATGTTTAGCCTATATAAAACTGGCTATATATAAATATGCCATTAATTATCTTCAGTGGCCTAGGAACTTTGCATGAGAGAGGGAGCAGGCATAGCTGAGTTTGGCAAGTTGTGTCTGGTTATCTGAAATCATTACAAAACATGTTTTTAGTTTGATTCCCTTTAAATTATAATAAGATGGACATTGAGGTTTTTTATCCCTTTGGCTAGTGGCAAGTTGATGTAAAGAAAAATCAAAAGATGCAGGAAAAAAAGAACTTTTCAGTTGTTCGTATTTGAAATTCAGAGGAATATGAAAGCTTTTAGTGTACATTATATTGTATAGCTTCCGTAAGGGCATAGGAAAAAAGTTAATGAGCTGCAGGTGTGCCCTTTTTAAGTTCTTAGCAACGCTATGTGTTGTTCGTTTTCATACTGCTTGATTGAAATTTACTGACCGTATATAAGATGCTACTCTGCTTATGTATAAACAAACATAAAGAGCGTTCCCAGTAGCTTGTGCTATTAAATATATTACACTCTCCAACTGAAGGCTAATAAGTAGTAACCCTATCAACAGTATTCTTCTTAATAGAGTATTTTTTTCTTTGTATTTAGTTTCTACTGTATTTCCTTATCCAGAGAATGAGAGATAGTACATGGTGAAGTGCATGTAGCTGCATTCCCAGGGAACAGGTCGTTTGGCCCACTGCAGTGAGAGGCAAAATCCAGTTGCTTTGGAGTAAGTAGCAACATGAGCACTAACATCTCTGCAATGAAAAAGCTGCCGTGAAAGTTACGTAAGAGTTGGGTCTGTTACGTTAATCGTATGCATATTTGTGTATGTTTATGGCCCTTTGTTTTCTCCCTAAGCAGTGAAATGTCTGTTTCTGTTGGAACATTAAACCAATCTGTTACCTGATATCTATTTGGTAAAATGAGCATTGACATCATATTTTAAGTGATTGAATGCAGTGTTCTAAGTGACCCTTAAAGAACTTCACATTTTGTAATTTAAGACCAAGAAATTATTTAATCTTAGGATTTGGGAAAATTTGGTAGAGGCTTAGTTTGAATTTTGTTGTTGTACTGGAAGCCAAGGAGCTGGTAAAATTCTGAGGAAGAGGAAGTTGCTGATGTGATTTTAACTCATTAAAATAAAAATAGCTCTTGATGATATTTATGGTGGCATAAGATCTCCTCTCACTTATAAATATGTTTATCAACTTGTAATTCTTTCAAGAAAAGCCATGCAAATATAGTATTACTTTCAGAATTGAGGGGGGGTTGTGAGTGGTTTAACCCCCACTACCAAATTCTACCAAATTTTCAGTTTCTTACAGGAGACAATTTTTTGATAAGTTTAAATACAGAGGTCAGAGTATGTATTTCTCTATGCTATTTGACTTATTGTATAGCCCATGGGTGTTTTTGATTTGTTCTTGCCTGTGTTGCACAAAGGAGTCACTTTTTTTTTTTTTTTCAAAGAAAAAAAACTCCATGGATGAGGAGTGTGACACCTTTGTTGTTTGTCCTCATAGTTGCAGTATTTTCAGTGTTTTGACTTAAAGAAGGTCACCTGATCTGGAAATGGAAAGTCAGTATACCAGATTTTCCATGTAATTAGGCTATTTTGGTGTAGTCCTTACTAAATCTGCAAAGCATTTGCTGAGAGATCAGGCAATGAGCAGTGAGGAAACATTGGTTACCTTGAGATTAATTTACTCTCCTTTTAAATTACAGCTTAATTTAAAAATAAACTGGTAGCCCACTTTGGAGTTGACTTGCTGCCATCATTAGTTTGGGACATGAGAGCAAAGCATCATCACAAGTCTGTTGAGTAGGGAAACATCATTTCTTTGGCTCGATTTAAGTCAGGCTGCACTTCCAGGAACCAGTACCTCCAAGACTAACTCCTCTTAAGAGCACTACAGAAATTCTTTGTTATCTTTATGGGTTTGCCAGCATGGAAGTGGGCTATGATAAATCTTGTCCTCTTGATTTCTGGACACAAAAGGTCACATTTTTGCTCAGTTCTCTCAGAAAAGGTTTTTGCGCAACTCTCTTACAAAGGAGTGCCTGCAAATGTCTTGGCTGTGCTGTAGCTTTTGCATCTGGGTGTATGGTGAGGCTGCATCTGTGGAATGGGCCTGAATGGAGCAGTGCCAGGACAAAACGCGTAACTGCCTGCCAGAGCGTGCCTTGGCCCGCAGGTATCGGTGGAACAGTTCTTTAAGGTAGCTGGAAGTGAAACTCAAGCCGCAATCCTATGCGGGCTTCTAATGGCATCTACCTGGAATGTATCAGTACTCATCACTTACGAGTACTTTCTTACTTTCTACAAGGTGGGCCATTCCTTATCCTGCTTCTGTTGTGGGGGAGTGCAAAAAAAAGGTCCAGGTGATCACAATAGTGCAGCTTTTCTACCCCAGTGTCCAAATCCACTGAGATTCGAGGTGGTGTTACGTGGGCACTGCGGAGGGAAAGGCAGAATAGGGGAGGTGGGGCTGGAGATGAGTAACTGGGTTCAATGCCTTCATTTCAACTGAGCTCAGTTGCAGCTGAGCAGGATGTGTGACTCCAGCCTAAATGTACTGAGTTTATGTGGGCATTTATACTGACATTTGCAATCTCCTGGTTAACCAGCGCAATTTATTAAAAAAAAAATAAAATAAAAATCAAGAGAAATAAACACTGAATTTTATTGTATCACATTGCCTGCTTTCTTCATGAAGGACATTTCTGCTTTATGTGTAATTCTTTCTTCTCATTTCCACAAGATGGATGATTATTCTTGCTTTTGCTTGCATTTGCGTGATACTAATTCCTTGCATTCTAATCTCTCATTGTAGTGCCTTTTACATTTTTTTTTTATGTCTTGTGCTGTATTCAGTGTTAGTAGAAGAGGTAGAATATAGGGACAAAATCTTCCTCAAGACCCTGCCACTCATTTGACTGGTTGTATACTCTATGAACTCTGGTTGCCTGGTGTAACTGTCATTTTCCCCTGTCCCTGCTGGACAGAAAAGTATTTCCAAATTAATAGGCAAATGTGTCATGAAACTCCAAAAACATATAGAAGTCTCCAAGGTAAGCTGTGTATCTGGGACAACTCTGTCAGGGCTTTCCTTTTTAAAAAACTTTCATTAACTTGAAGGGCAGTGCCTGTAGAAGAAACCTGATTGGTGAAATCCTTGTCTCCTTTGCTGTCCTGTCTTGGAGGTCTCCATCCAGACCTCCTCTTTAGCAACATTTGAAACTTCTCACCGGTGGCCCGGTGCTCTGGATGTAGCTAGGAAGAATATCACAGAGACCAAGAAGGACAGGGCTTTCATGCATAATGGTAGGAGCTGGAACCGAGTCACTTCATATGAATGAAGCTTTCTTACATATGATGGAAATTCACCCTTCAGTTCTTCAGGGGAAGATACTGAGCGGGGAGGGAGGAAAAGTTAAGCAACATCTGTCTTGTGATCATGAGGAGGGATTTTTTTTTTCTTCCCTTCCCCCCC